>CM021109.1:414113425-414333154 GCA_007115665.2 Sequoiadendron giganteum
GGGAGAGTGGGAAGGAGAGAGGGAGAGAGGGAGGGTTTAGGGTTGAGGGAGAGAGAGAGGGGGGGGATCGGAGGAGGGAGAGGGGTTTGGGGTTGAGGGGAGGGAGGGGAGAGAGGGAGGTGGGGGGTGGGAGAGGAGAAAAGAGGGTCTAGGGTTGGGGAGAGGAGATGAGAGAGGGGGTTTAGGGTTGAGGGAGGGAGGTGGGGTTTAGGGGTTGAGGGAGGGAGGGAGGGAGGTGGAGTTGGGGAGAGGGAGGGAGAAGGAGGTGGAAGAGGGAGGGGAGGGATGGGGTTTAGGGTTGAGGAGAGGGGGGGGTTTTAGGGTTGAGGGAGAGAGGGAGAAGGAGAGAGGGAGAGTGGGAGATTGAGAGAGGGAGAGAGGGAGAGGGAGAGTGGGAGGGAGAGAGTGAGAGAGGGAGAATTGGAGGGAGAGTGTGAGAGAGAGGGAGAGTGTGAGAGTGAGAGGGAGGTGGAGGTGGGAGAGGGAGGAGAATGGATGCTTTGGGTTGGGGAGGCAGGAGAGGGAGATATGGAGAGAGAGATGGAGAGAGAGATGGGTGGAGAGGGGAGGAGAGTGGGAGAGTGGGAGGAGTGAAAAGAGGGAGAGTGGGAGGGAGTGAGAGAGAAGGAGAAGAGGGAGAGGGAGGTGGGAGGAGGGAGGGAGATATATGAGGTCCGAGGG
This sequence comes from Sequoiadendron giganteum, assembly GCA_007115665.2. Lineage (NCBI taxonomy): Eukaryota > Viridiplantae > Streptophyta > Pinopsida > Cupressales > Cupressaceae > Sequoiadendron > Sequoiadendron giganteum. Next base: position 414,114,107 of record CM021109.1, read on the forward strand.
AGAGGATAGAGAGATAGAGGTGGAGAGAGAGAGGGAAAGAGATAATATTTAAATATTTTATATATATTAGTAATATATATATATATATATATTTAAATATTTATAGATTAACTAAAATATTGAAATAATATTGAAATATTATACATAATTCAGTAAGAGATTATCATAAATTGTATATTATATATTACATTATAAACTATATTGTATATTATATATATTAAATTATAAACTTTATTGCATTTTTGAAATCATATATTAAAAATTGTATAATTTTTTTAAAACTCATATCTAAAACATATCAGATATCGGATATCCGATTTGATGACACAAAACGTAATGCTTAGGGATTAGGCTTGGGCTTGCTTTGGAATTTGGTTCGGACCTGCCAATCCTAAGAAGTCAACATGAAAAACGTGTTTAACAACTTACATTGCTTTTCTAGACTTCGCCCATGTGGCTGACGACTTTTATTTTAGCCAAAATTGATGAAACGAAAAGGGTTTGTAAAGGAGCTTCTCAGATTTCTACCAATATAAATTATACTTTATTTTGAATCTAATAAATAATTATTATTCATTTTCTATTAGAATTACGACTAAAGTCCTGATTGATAGCCTGATAGAAAAACATCTATAGCTTTTAAACGGTATCACATTTTTTGAATCCAAAACATGCGTCACATTCTATAATTGGCATACTATAGGATTTTAAAAAAATTTAATAATTTCATGAAGTTTTGACCAAGTTAAGATGGTCAGACATACGAGTTTTTATATTTTTTAAAAGTTGTAATAAAAAATTCATAATTAATTATTTACTTGAAAAAAATTGACAAAAAAATATGCATCACATCCGGACATGAGTCTTCTACTTATATCTAAAATCTTGTACAAAAATATTATCATTTTATTATGGTTAGGGTGGTCAGACAGACACCCACTTCTTATTTTTTCCCTGAAATTTAAGTACTACTGCATTGAAATTTCAATTTTTTACCAAATAGTTTTTTTTACAAAAATTAACCTAGTAGTTTAGAAACTACATTCAATTTTCCACATATTCTATTTATACATATTTTTGAAATAATATAGATAACTTATTCAAATTTTTACGTCAAGTTGCCTAACTCTGATTTTTCTGAATTTTCATTGCCACTTAAGGGCTTGTTTTTTCCATGATGATCTTGCACATACCCTAAGTTTATATTGAACTTTCCTTCCATTTAATCCTTAAATCATTTTCTAAAAAATCAGGAGCCTTCCAACTCAAAATACCAAATTGTTTTTCCATGTAGTCCCTTACCAATTGCCCCATCCTTGGTTCCATCGTGTTTGCCAAGACCCAAGACTATTGAAAGTTCCTCAACGACTGCTCCTCCAACCAACCATTCCCCAAAAACTTCACCTTGTCACCTTTGCCAACTCTCTAAATTAAATTAGACCTAACCATGTGGCTACAAATTCTCAAGAAATTCCAAATACTTGACCCCATTGGTACAATGTTGGCAAAGTTAAAGAGGTTATCCAGATAATTCTGTAGGTATTTTTCTTCAATCACTTTGTTGCAAAGTCTCTCCTTTTCCTCATAAATCTACCAGATCAACTTGGCCCCTAGTGCCTTATTCATATTTTTGACATTTCTAAATCCTACTCCTCCTAAAATTTTTGGCTTACACACTTCCTCCCACTTAACCAGGTTGTATTTGAATACCTCCTCCGTGCCTCTCCATGAAAACATCCTTTGAGAGTCCTCCAACACTTTAGCCAATTTTTTGGGTATCTAGAAGGTAAACATAGTATAAATAGGGATAAAGGCCAAGGAAGCTTTTATTAGAGTTATTCTTCCGACAAGAGAGAGGCATCTTGCTTTCCAAGAGGCAAGTTTGTTTTGCACCTTATTGACTACTTTGCTCCACTCCACTTCTGAAGTTCTCTTATCGACCAAGGGTGTCCCCAAGTAATTGCAAGGGAGGGAATCCACTTTAAATCCCATAATTCTTTGAATCTCAAGTGACTTTGCACAATAATCTTTTAAAAATAAGATCATGACTTACTTGAGTTGATCTTCTAACATGCAATGAGCTCATAATTATGCAATATCTTCTTGAATCCTCTTGCCTCTCCAACCGTAGCCTTTTCAAACAACAAAGTATCATCCAAAAATTACAGATGGGACACATTAGGTGCCCCCCTCAAAAATCTAAAGTTTCCTTATCTAACCCCACACCAAGCCCTTTCTTAAGACACAACTAAGCACTTCAACCACAATTAGGAAGAGAAAGGGAGAGAGGGTCTCCCTGCCACAATCCCCTCCAAACATTAAAAACTCTAAGGCTACCCCATTAGTCAAGACAACAAAGGATACATTGAAAATGCAACTGTAGATCCAATTACACCAGTTCTAACAAAAACCCATTTGCTTCATAACTTTGATCAGAAAATCCCATGAGATTTGATCACATGCCTTGTCCATATCAAGCTTCAAGATCAACCCCTCCTTTCTCCTAGTTTTTATTGAATGAATGGTTTCATGAGCAATCACAATTTCATCTAAGATCTGTCTTCCCTTTAAAAATCCACTATGTTCATATGATATAACATTTCCAAGCACTTCTTCAACCAAGATGCCATATCTATGACCATCTTATATATACTATTGCATAGAGCTATAGGTCTATACTCATCAAAGTATTTAGGATTTGTCTTCTTGGGCACTAGAGCCAAATAAGTAGTATTCCACGCTCTCATCATGACTTTTATTCTCCTACATTCCTCCGTTGCACTCCAAATATATTCTCCAACAATTTCCCAATATCTCTAAAAAAACTAGATTGGAAGCCATTAGGACCAGGGGCCTTCATCACCCCTAGAGTGCAAATCACATCCCTTATCTCATCCTTAGTAAACGAAACCATTTAGGCCTTGATTCATGGACCCATCAATCATAAGAGGAACATTACTCAAACATATATTCTTGCACGTTCAAGTCGATTTCCCCATATGTTCCTAGCATTTCCTTAAAATACCCAAAACCTTCTTTTCTGATTTCCCCAATGTCTTCAATCAAGGTGTCATTTGGTAGTTGGATTTTCAATATCTTATTTGACATTTCTTCTGACATTAGTAAACAAGTGAGAAAAAATTGTATTGTTATCATCTTCCTTTAACCAGCTTACCCTGGACTTCTACAACCAAAATATTTCCACCATCCTGAGGATGCGATTAAGCTCACCAAGCTTGTATTTTTCCCTTTCTCTTAGGTTTTGAGTAAATCCTTTCTCCAAAATTTTTTCTCATCAAAAAGATATCTCTTCTTTCACCTTTCACTTATTCTCAAATAGGTCACCTATAACTTCCTTATTCCAAGTCCTAGCTAGCTTCTTAGTTTCACCCAACTTCTTGAAAACAACAATTCTCTTATTTCCTTTCACCTCCATATTCCACCACCCAACTAAGGCCTCTAGAAAATTTGGGTGTTCATACCAAAATGCTTCCATTTTAAAAGGGACCTTAATGACTTCTGCCAAAGAGAGGATCACAATATAATAGGCCAATGATCAAACCACCCATATACCGTAACTTCTGAAAATAACTGAATAGGAGTCAAAAGCCAATTAGAGTTGACAAGGAAGCAATCCAACCTATACAAAATATTGTCCTCACCTATCCTTCTACTTGACCAAGTAAACCATCCAAATTTAAGAGTTATGTTAGTGAGGGATAAATCTTCACATAATTTCCTAAACCTTGAAGAACCTAGATTCCCAATATATCTCCCCCTTTTCTTCTCCTCAGGGCACAAAGTGGCATTGAAATATCCCCCAATCACCCAATTTTCCATTGAAATAGAATCACTGAAGACTCACATTCCATCCCAACAATTAAATCTATCCCTCTTGAGATTGGGACCATGTACATTGGATATAACAAAGTTATTATTTCATTGACTATCCTTAAGTTTGATTGACATCACATACTCTGAACTAAACAACAACTCACCTGAAAATTTGAACCTATTCCAAAAAATTGCAAATCCCCTCGTAGTCCCCATAAAATTCACAACCATACCTTCCCCACTCCCCCACAATCTAGGAAGCATATCAAACATCATAGCAAAATCCACTTTGGTATCTTGAAGCATTAAAATATCTAAACTTTCTAACTCTATCAGTCGCTTAACCAAGCAACGTTTCTTTGGGCCATTAAGGCCACACACATTCCAACTAACTACCTTAATTTCTTCAAAGCTTCAAGGAGGTGCTCACCCTTTTTCATGTATTTATTCATGGTTTCTTATGTACCCTTCTCTACTTCCACCCTAGCTATGTGTTTATCCTTACTTACCTTCGTCTTTTTGCCCTTGGAATTAGGACCACCAACATCCATAGCAACATTGTACCCTTCTCTACTTCCACCCTAGCTATGTGTTTAGCCTTACTTACCTTCATCTTTCTACCCTTGGAATTAGGGCCACCAACATCCATAGCAACATTGTTCTTGTTTGTCTTGCTGCTTCTAGTTACCATCCTCCAAGCATTCGCCTTATCTTCATCAACCTCATTCTTTCCTAAATCTACCTCCTCTCCCCTACACCCTTTTTGATCCTTTCCATTAGAAGTAATTGCCATGTTGTTCATAGGGGAACAAACATTTTCATCAATGGCTCTTAAAGGAGCTTCCTTTGTCGCTTCCTTAACTTCAAAAAAATCCTTAGGTGATCTATCATCACCCATAATGATATGCTACTCTACCCAAATCTTGTTACCATTTTCCATACTAAAACCACTTACCCTTCCTTCCTCTATACTCAAATCCACCATTTGTGCTATTACAAGCCCTAAGTCATCTTGTTTTTCCCTCCTAGACTCCACCATCTTACTCTCAATAGTATCCTTACTGACTTTGAAAGGGGAAATATTCCTCTTTGTTTTCTTTTGGACTTAACCTCTCCAAATTCCCGCCTGATTCCTTCTCTAATACCTTCCCTCCTTTATCACTCAAACATCTTCTAGCTATGTGCCCTATATTCCAGTAGTTAAAACACCTTATTGGAAGGCATTCATATTCCAGTTCTTGCACTCATCCTCCCAAAACTAACAAATTGCCTTATAACATGTCTAATAGGCTTGCTTAGGTCAATTTAAACACAAATTCTTGCATAAGTAGCCAACCTTACTTCTTAAGAGACAATTGAACTGTGAACATATGTCCCCAAAGATTGCCCTATCAATTCAAAGATCTCCTTTGTCCATAATTATTGCAGTAACTTATACATTCTAATCCAAATCGGTGCCTCCTTTACAATTTCCTCATGCAGGTCGAACCCTAGCATCCAAGCCCTAATATACAGACCAATGCTACCCATAAACTAGGGTCCGCCTTACATCACATTATCCCTTTCATATTCTGATTGAAAGACAATTTCTAGGAACCCTAAAGCCAAGAAGCTTACTTCTTGCTTTAGACCTAACCACTTGTGTCCGATCCAATCCTTAATGCACTCCATAGAAGGCCAAGTTCCAATAAATTTAGCAATAATTGCATATTTCTTGATCTTTTCTACCTTTGAATTAAGGAATTCCTTTGAGATACAGATCTTCAAAACCTTATCAAAGATTCAAATTGACATTACCAATAGATATCCAGTTTTCTTTGCTAACCTATTTTTTCGATTTTGCATCCACATCTAGAAGTTTACCAATTGCTTTTGCCTCATCGTTGTTGTCCAAATTAACCTCCTCCCCTATCTCGCCTCGTTCTTTGTCCTCATTGTCCTTAGTTATTTTTGCTACTACTCTTTCTGCCCTCAAAATTTTCTCAAATTCGCTCAGTGTGACTTTTTTAAGGGAAACATTTATTCTCTTGATATTTTTGATTGATTTTATCTTTCATTTTATATTTAATTTACATTGATTAGGGATTGGCTCCATCTTTATACAGTTTCCTTGATAGTTATTCATTATAGGTGCCATTTTTCCCTTTCTAGCTACAATTAATTGTTTCATTATGATTTATGATTTAGCTCTATATATTCATGTGATATATCTAGTGACAATGCTTTTTGTTGGTGATTCAAGTTGTGCATTCCCAAATTCTTAAGGTTGGATATTTTCTTTGGTGCCAAGGGCATCAAATCTAGGAAGGATACCACAAAATCTATATTCAAGTTAGACAACTTAGGATCAATTATTGAGGTGGGTAAGACCTCCTTCACTTTTGATTCTACAAGACTAAGGGGGTTTCCATAAAGTGTTAAATTAAATGATATTATAAGGATTGAACAATTACCTAAGTATTGGAGCTAAGTTGGAAGAGTTTGTAGAAGTTGGGGAAGGTCTTCATCAAGGCTCACACTCCTTTTTTGGAAAATATTTATTGAAGTAGTATAATCTCTTAATGGTAGGCACATTTTGCAAAACTTTGAATGAATGAAAGTGTTTGTCCATGTTGAAATGTATTGTGTTTTTTGGGAAAATTTTCTTGAATGGGTGTGAAAGTGTTGTATTGAAATTCTGTTATATGTAAGTTGCGTTTGGGTAGGCTTTCCCAATTGGTAGAGACCATCACTTATGAAGGGGTTGAGTGGGAGAGACATTCATAGGAAAAGATAATTAATGTTTAAATGTGAATATATATTTCTGTTTTGTATAAACTTACTAAAAAATAGGTTCATTATCTATTTTTTTGAATACGTATATATCCCTATATATGTGTATGTGTGTGTTTGTGTAAGTATGCTTTGTGTGTGTATATATATATATGAGTACACAAATTGTTTAAAATAGTTATGAATATAATAATATATATTATGTTATACAAAACAAATATCATATAAACAAACAAATTATTGAAGGTTAGGGTTGCATTTTAAATCCAATAAAAATAGATAAGTACATAAGTGAATTTTCGAAGGCATGATGGGATTTCTTCACAATGACGACCATGCGCCGAGTTGCCATGATGACTATATGGTAGGGGGTGGGCTTGCCTCATGACCCCCATGGGGCCACAACACCCATAGGGGGTTCAACCATTGTGGGGCAACAAATAAGTTGTCATCCCCTACACACAAACTTTATTTTTATATTCATTTAAAAAATATATTAATAAAACCCCTTTGCCGTTATATATATATCTTTGAAGTCTTATGTAAATATAGGATATGAATAGTTTGAAAATCCTATTTGAACCTAAAACACAGAAAACACACAAACAATATTTTTTAGATAAAACATTCCAACAAACACTAATCCTTGAGAAATTTGACAAAAAAAAAAATACAATAAAAGAAAAGAAGAGAGAATAACAATATCCATTTGCAACTCATACTTTTATAACATGCAGATTTTACTCCCTCAAACCCTTTTAAGGAATGGTAATACGAGAAGATAAGTTAGTGTTGTAAATAAAATTAGGTTTCTTTTAGATGGCCTAATACTTAGAGTTAGTAGGGAAATATTTAATATTCATTATGAACTTTAATGGGCTTTTGCACCATAGTAAATGAAACCCTAGCAAATTAAGTGAATAAATATAACTGGAAGGAGTAGAATTTATTCTAGTAGACTTTAAAGTTGAAGATCAATTATTATTATTTTTTAAAATATTTTGGTAAGGAGTTTTGAAATTTATTTAATTGTTATTTAATTACTTTCAAAAGTCAAAACCTTAAGAAATTTCATTTCAATATGGTCATGTTTATTTTGTTAAGTTAAATTACCAAAATACTAGGGGAAAGAAGGATTTTCGAAATAATTATGTTGACTGGTTTAGGTTAAAATTAAAGATATTATGACTATTGTTGAAAAGATGAAATTTAATGTTATTTTGTCAAATCAAATATAATCAATAAAGGTAAGGGGATTAATTTAAATCATTTCCATTAAATCTTTATTAGTTTTACGATTAAAATTTAATTATTAGGGCGACTTTGGTCTATAATGTTAGACTATTTTTTTAAAGAGGGGTAAATGCTTTTTATCTGGAGCTATGAATCGATGAGGTCACAAATGGGGGACCTCATCCCCAATATAAATTCTCAACAATTACACCCCAATGGGGTTTGAACCTTGATGGCAAGAATAACAACACAACTCAACCATCATACCATGCCACTATTGGCATAATGTTAGACTAATTATTAGAGGGAAAATTTATTATTTTATTTAAGTTTAAATATTAGATAATGTAACTAATTAATTGTAAAATTAATATTAATTAATTTAATTCAAGTGATTAATGTTTAAATGCAAATTATAAATTCATTTATCAACTTTAGGCATTAGGTCCTGTCTTGAGGGAGTTGACCTCCTTCATTCCATACATAAACTCTATGGGATTTATCCTAGAATGTGTTTCATTGAAGTGTCAAGGTAAAATTGTAGTGACAAGGTAAAATTGTAGTGTCATGGTGAAATTTTAGTGTCAATCTTTTTTGTGTGGGTTTGTGTCTACGTTCACTTATTTAAAAGTGGGCATGAGATGATACATTTATCTCTTCCCCTTTCTCTACTTGTTGACAAAAAATGTTATTAATAGAACCTCCATTAAGAACCTAGATAGGCTCCATAACCAACACAAACCTTCAACATGAGAAACCCTCTCTTTTTTGGCATTTGAAAACAAATTTGGGAACTCATAGTGGTTATAAAACTACCCCAAACCTCTGAAAAAGAAACCAAGGAGTCCTTTTTGTCTTTTCAAAAGTCATAAAATCTCATTGAGCTTTGACAAAGTTATGAAAACCTCATCAAGAGCCAAAAAAGGTTTCAAACCTTTCAAAGCACTGACAACATAATACTTAACAATTTTCTCTCTCTTTTGATTGTCAACAAAACCTGTTGGAAGTTGAACCATTTTGAGGAACCTTGGGGGGTTCTTGAACTAGACCAAATCACCGAAAAACACTACATTCTTCATTTTATTACTTTTTTCATCACATGCCCCTTTGATATTTTCATCCTTTGGGGAGAAAATAGAACCTTATCAAAAATTACTGCCTTGTTGAGGACTAGACACTCATTGGGAACTAAATGAAGTCAAAAAATTTCACAGAGTTGATAACTTTATGAAGTTTTGAAACCATAGCAAAGTTTTGACAACTTCTAATAGTTTCCTTTTCCAAGACTTTGCCTTTATGTTTTTTCCATACATCAAAATTTTCCATTTAAGAGTTCAGGTTCTAGGAGGGAGCATGAAATTTGGATTTGCACGCAAAACTGGCAAGTGTCAGGAGTGGGGAAGAAGTTAGAAATGGAAGGGGCCCTAGAACTTGAGATTCCAAATCCATATCAGTGTCTGAAGTCTACCAAGAACTGAAGAGGTTAGGATTGGGGAGGATATTGGAACTAGAAGCTAAGGTTTCAAGTTCAAATCAAGGTTTAAGGTTCAACAAGGGGTGAAGATAATGTAAGTCAAGGTTCAAACATTGGATGGAAACAAAGAACTAGAACCTAAGGTTATAGGTTTATGTTGGGACTTGGGGTTCAAAATGGAATTGCAAAGAAATTTGATGGAAGGGAATATGAGACACAAAAGGAAATGCGAACTTGGAACCTAAGGTTCCAAGTTTGAAGAGAGTTATGAGGCCCGCAATGAAATGAAAGGTAAGGTTGGATGAGGATCAGAGGATGGAAAGGAAAGGGAAATGAGAGCTTAAACTTAGGTCCAATTTTTTTTTGGGTACTGAGGTTTGAGAAGGAACTAAGAGGCACATAGAGAGATGAGAGAATGTTGTAAAGGGAACTTGGAAGAATTAGGGGGGTGTTCCCACAGTAGTGTGTTCCACTTTCCATCCAAAGTGACACATTGAAATCAACATTTTTACCAAAATTTCACTTTTTGACACCTAAAACAACTAAGCCATTAATAATTTGAAGATGAAGTGAACTAGTGATTTTTGAGATTTTGTTTGTAGATTATAAAATGTATTTTTAAAATTTTAAAAAATAATTTATGAGTTTATTTACATAAATTTTAATAACTTATTTATTTTATAGTTAACTATATTTTAAAAATTGGCGTTACTTCAGTAAAGCAAATTGTAAAAAATAAATATTAATTTCAAATATAATTTATATGTTTTAAATGATAAATATCTCACCTATCCACTATCGTCGAGTGAAGCACATGTGTACATGCTTTACTCTTGAACTAGGATTATCACAGTTTAATGGCTCAGCCTACAAATGCATGTAAAAACAATATTAATTTCAAATATAAGATATATTATAGGACTCTAAGCATATGTTTTAAATTTTATAGGATAAATTTAACTTAAAAAGATTAAAAATCATACACCAGTCACTATACAAGGACCCTAAGTACCACCCTTTGTAGCTATTATGATGTCTTGCATTATCTCATTTGAAGTTTTCTCATCCCTCAATAGATCTAGCAATGATGAATGCAATGGATTGTGAAGGTGTGATGACATTGATCTCGACGAAACTATCTGAGCTACAACATCCATGCCTCTTGGAACCTGCTCAAGTGAATCATGTGCCCATGGAACAACATTATGGTCAGTAGATGTAACTTGTGTTGCTCTAGTATGTGACTCATGTGGCCCACTAGAGAATATAACACCAAGGTGCACATCATAATGTTGTGAGCTATTTGTTGGAAACTTTACATATAGAAGGGTGTGACCCACATATGAAATACCATTTGAAAAAGGGATCCCTAGCTATGATGAAATCACCTGATATGTCCTCATTAGGTCCTTAGACAAACAACATGGCATACTCCAAACTTAACCATCACTTGTAATGATGGCTAGATCATCTAGAGATGGGATACTAACAACATGATAGTGATCTAGGTGAGAAGATGACATGTGTGGATGCCTTATCAAGTACTATCACATGCACAATTTGTAGATATCGTTTGAGTTTGCACTGCAATCTCAATAATACTATCAATTGCTTCCCTTTGGGAAGAAATGACCACATGACCACCAATATCAATAAGAAATGAAGAGATCATGGGAATCCTCTCACCAACCAAGCTCCTATAAGAAAGAACCTATTGATCTTAATGACAGTATGGCTCCTTGTCACATACTCTACCACACCCCTACCCCAAATGTGGAGGCAAATCTAAATAGTTGACGTTGAGGCATAAATGAATTTGAATGTACACTTGTGTAAAATACAATGGAATTTGGTCATTATTAGGATAACAACCATGAGAAATAAAAATATAGGGTAAATCAATGGTGTCATCATAGGGTCTACACATCTAGTCACTTGATATGCCCTAACAATTTAGTTTTGAGGAATACTGAGGAAAACAATCCCTTTTGATAATTCATTTTGAAACATTTAGTTGCACTGTGCTCAATGAAACATCACCTAAACTGTTTCTTGTATTTGGGAAAGAATAGATATTAAAGTCTCACTAGAATAAGATGAAACACTCTCTAATGAATGTCTAATGCAAAGTAAACTATCCAATATTTTATCATAATTTATTTTGTAGACCCTAGTAGTTTGCGGGCTGCCTAAAATTAACCACAATCTATTGATTTTCCTATCTATATGTTCAAAAAGTGAATTATCCATATTTGACACTATATATTCAAAATATAGTTGTTTAGTGTTTCAATTTGACATAATTTTAGGGTTCAATTTGATGTATGTATATATGTACATGTATATATTTAGACATTACATGTATACACATGTATGTATATTATGTGTCTATACATGTATGCATGTATGTGTATATACATACATACATGTATATATATGTGTTGTATATGTGTGTGTATCTAGATACATGCTTACATATATACACAAATTATACCCATACATATATTCATATATGTATATATAATATTAAACACACACACATATATATACATGTACATACACACATAAATGCACATATATACATGTCCATACTTACATATCTACACATATATGTACATGTACATTGATATTTTAAATGCGAGCCCAAGCCTTCATTTTTCGTTCTCTACACATCAAAACTACTCTAGAACCTAGTCGAGCACCCAACCTGAAAAAGTAATTTTTCTTGCCAACCTCTCGAGGGGGCAACCCAAATCTTATCATTCTTTCACTGCTCATCGAGGCATAGTGAGGCATATTAAATTTTTTAAAACTTGATCTGAACATCAAATTATTTGAAACAAAGTAACCAATACATTATGTCAAAGAGGGGAAAAATGTAGACATGTAAAAATGGCTTAACGCATATCACACATCCTAAACTGCATTTTTTCATTATCAACATCACTTTCATTATCACTATTGCATATCGCTTCATTAACATCATTAATCTCCTTTTTAACATCATCTGCATCATTAAACCTATTTTCTTCTATTAATTAAATAGTCTCGAATGATTTAATTAAATCACTATGTCATCATAGAGTTACTATCATCCTAAACATAACCGCTACTGTACTATTTCCTGTCATTATCGTCTGAAAGAGCCGTAGTTGTACTGGGGACAAAGTTGCTATTGTAGGTAATACGGTTGCTATTGTATTGTTTTCTAGGTTTGTGTCAGTTTTGCAAACTTTCTTAGACTTGCAGTGTATCTAACCCTAACTACTTCTTGTTTGTTGTTTGTTGTGTTTTGTGATTTTTTCTATTAACATTGTTGGTGCAGCTCTTGCAAGGTCAATACATATTTTTGTTTGAACAAATAATCATTTAATTTTAGGGTTGACGAATGGTCCAAGGCTTTTAATTTTGAAGCATCTGTATGAATGTTTTTAATTCTGTAAACATTTATATTTACTTTCTCTTGGTGCACTAAAACTAAACAATACAACTTGAACATTTATATTTGGTACATTAAAACTTGCCTACAATCTTCACATTTCATTTTGGTGTCTAAAATTGAACATTTCATTTTAGTTTAAAATCTAATTGCAATGACAACCAATTGGTTTATGACATATATTGTTTAAAGTCTCAAATATTTGAAGTTGGTGCTTTTAAAACATGAATTGTTATCTTTAAACACTTCATTTTTGGGCTTAAAATCAAGTTGCAATAAATTGTCTACTGTGTCCACTGTGATTGACAAGCCAAGTGCATATCCTCTCCCCCTGTGTCTTTGGAAGATCCTGGGTGACAAGAAACACTTTGGGCTCTTTGCATTTTTTTTATATCATTGACTTGTAGATCAGGCCTACCTACAAGACACATCCCAAAAGGTGAACTCAAAGGCGACCCAAAGCGATTTTTCCCTTGAACCGCTATATAAATAAGTTAAGGCGAAAGCCAAGATTTAACTCATGAATACCTTGCCGAAAGTTCCATTCAGAAAGGGGAGATACCCAAGTGGTATATAACGCCCCTAGTAGGATTGGTTAAAGCCTTAAGTGGCTTGCTGGATGCTCGTAAGGAATTAAGTCCTCGAGCAATGAATAAACACCTTATTGTAGTTACATACCTTATGGATTGATCATGTATTGGTGACATTTTTAGTGCAAGGGATGCGTACCGCACCCTAAAGCTTTTTACTCACCATATGAACTCCCTTGAGTTGAGACAAAAAACCTCGGCTTAGCATAAGCTACTTATAGCTTTCTAGGGAAAGGGTGATTTGGGTTATCCTTCCATGCTAGGAGGCCCCTATCTATCTACTCTCGCAAAGACTTAAGTGTATACATCCATTTGGGTGTCCCTACCCTTGAGTTGAAGGAGATTCCAAGTTGTGGGCTTGAAAGTGTTACCATTGGCTTTGACCTTAGGGATTAAATTGCTTGAAATGTTTTCAATGTGTTATTACCAGTATAAATTGGGCTAATTTTGGCCTATTTTCATCAAAAAATTATGATCAATTCATACACTTTGTTTTCTATGTTTTATCACTTGTTGTATCTCAAAAACATTATCTCAAACATCAAACCAAACAAACGTCAAAACTTGCAAAACTCATCAAACAAACTGCCATCAGAAAATTGCAAACTGCTAAAACAAAGTCTTATTGTCAAATTTTGCTGCTATTGTCTCAAAAAAATTTGCTAAAACTTTTGTAACCCAGCTCTATCTTTGTATTAGATTCTAGAGAGATTTTATGCAATTTTAATTGGGTTTTTGTTGTATTTTCGGGTTGCCAAAGTGGTAGAAAATATGCATATTGTAAGGGCAGATATGTAGATTGTCCAAAGTGTCTATTTGCAGGCCGTTATGTTGCCGAAATTTCTATAGAAACTTCATTTGTTGCTGCAATTAGAATCTGGAGTATTTATGGCTTTATTGGTGCAACTTTCAACATACCCGATTTCTTAATTTGCAAAATTTAATTACAAAAATTATTAAAGAATTTGAAAATCAGATTTAAATATATCATAAGGGATATTACAGTGGTATCAAAGCCATGATCTTGCCAGCTTGAGGGTTTGATCATTTTCTTGCAAAAAGGAAAAGGGGAGTTTAAAAGATGGTTGATCACATGAAAGATTTGGCCAGAGATTTTGCAGCCATGAGATAAACATTTATTAAACAAGATGAAGGATTTAAAAAAGATTTCCCATACAGTGACTATATCATTCATATGCAAAACATGATGGCTATCAAGGTTACAAACAACATTCAAATTTAGGCAGAAAATATCTCAGGAGCAAATTTATTAAATCTTCAGTTCCCACTTTTGATGGATCAAACAAGATTTCACTTAGAGAATGGTTGTTTGAGATGCAGGATTGTTACTATTCTAGTTCCATGGAGGAGCAAGTTGCCATTCAATATGTGATCCTGCACCTTGAAGGAGCTGCTCTTGATTGGTGGTACCAAGGTATGAACACCCAAGTCCACATTCAAGTAGATTCTTTTGAAGAATTTTGTCAAATTTTGATTGAAAGATTTGAAAAAAAGTTTGGAAAGGAGAAGATAGTTGTCGAGGAGTTCATATCAAGGGGTCTAATGTAGTGAGTTATTTGAAGAATGATGAATATGCGACAAAGTATTAGGAAGATTCTTTGTACATGCATAAAATTACTATGGATAATGTGGTGCATGAAGAACCAGAGACAGTGATAGAAAAACCTGAGACACAAATTTTGGAAGAGATGGTGATGTTGCAACATAAAGAAAAATTAAAGTTGCAAGAACAAACAAAGACTGATAACTACCTTCATGTCTTTTCTGGAGAAGAAATTAGCGACGAGTACTTAAATTCCCTTGATGAAGTTATTTTTAGAAAAAGAAGGGAAGTTGCAAGAAATCTTTCAAAATGAATTCCAAAATGATCTTACTAAAAGGTATGTTCTAGAAGACAATTTTGATTTTTGCATTATTTCTAGCAAAGGTCCATTATCGTTGCATGGCTCTAGACTTCATGAGGGTGAAGGAATTCAAAACGGACCATGCACAAGAGTTTGGGATCCGGGTAATTATTGGGATTACCTAATAAAAAATATCATAGTGAACCAAGAAATGGAGTTTTTTGATGATTCATTGTTTGAGAATAATTCTATCATGCCATCTTTTCAAGAGGATTGCATAGGAGACATTAGAGTGGTTGCTAATTTTAAAAGTTATGCAACTCCTACAAATGAAGACTATTCAAAAGCTTTGCAGGACAATGAGAAAAGTTACGTTGTTGATAAAGTCAAAAGGAAACTTGGGCATAGTGTGAAAGATATATGCTCACGATGCATGGATCCCTCCTATAGGATTTTAGTTGATGGCCAAATGAAGATAAAGATAATGAAATTTTTATTGCAAAAATGTGGCAAGAAAAAAAAATGTCATTTTGATATTCTATATTTTATGATGAATCATGGCATGGTGTTCTTGGGACTAAGTTGCATACAGGTTTTCTATCATTGGATGAATGGAGGAGTTTTCAAGGGGGATATTTTAGACGATGGCTACAATATTTCTGGTATCAAAAGGGCTCTAACTACCAACAATTTTCCATATGAATTTAATATGACAAAGCTTGCATACTTGGGTCATAACATCAGAACTCCATATATGAAAGGGAATGCAACACAAAAGTTCTCTAAAAGTGAGGTAATCCACTCATGTTATGCATTTTTCATTTCAGTTTTTTTACATCCATTTGTGAAAGAATATGGTGTCATAGGAGAAGGTGATTGGGCTCCATTAATGCAAAGGTTGGATTCTATTCAGAGAGAATAATAAGTTTGAAAGATCTAGGAAATGGATTGTCCATCTATGACAGAGAAATTCAGTATGCCTCAGAGTTTTCAATGGGTTGTAAGTATGTTATCATCACTCATTACTTTTCAAAGTTTGAGTTGAGAGCTAGTTATCCACATATTTGTGTTTGCAAGAAAATGATGCATGAGTTATTGTCTAGAGGCTACATGGGTTTCATTGAGTATTTTTTCTTATCTATTGCTGCATTATATGTCTATAAGGAAGAGTTATGTGATGAAATTATTAAAAAGTATGCACATGAAAAGGGTGTCTTACCGAACAATAATATTGGATTTCAGCTTGCTAACATTTTCAAATTAGAAACTTATGGAAGAAGAACCAATTTGAAAAAGTATGAGCATTAGGAAAGTGAGGTGAAAAAACACCTGGTCCAAGAATTGCAGCCTAAGAGTCAAACAACAAAAGTCAAAGGATGTCACTTCTTATTTAAATATGGTAATGAAGCAATTCAAAACTTAGTATCTACATGGGAGATTGATATTACATACTTGGGCCAAGTCATGAGAACACAATGCATGCATGAGGTTGAAACACAAGAAGCATTGGAAGGGTTTGTGAAGGTGAGAAGCACATGCCTTCTATTTTTCTTTTCAAATTTCTCACATCATTTTGTGAAGGAGTATGGTGTTTCAGGAAAGGATAAATGGACTCTAACAATTCATAGATGGGAAATGATGAGAAATGGAAGCATGAAGTTCAAAGTTCACAAGGAAATTTATATAGGTATGGAGAAATGTTTATTGTCATTTATACTCATAGGAATTATAGTCAATCTTGGGAATATGGAAAATATGAGATGAAGATGGGTTGCTTTAGATTGAATATTCTATTGATTCAGTATGGTTGGAGTAATGAGCCACAAAATTGGGTAATTGACAATATGGTTGGGAATAACTTCTTTAGAATGATTACTTCATGGTATCTCCTTATCACTCATGAAGATTGAAGATTTACCAACATGATAGACTATGTTATAATCATTTTTGAAATTATGTTGGATGATAAAAATGTGCTAATAGTTGTACACAGAGAGTACACTACCTTCTACCAAAATGTCTTATTGCTTGCAAATTTGGTACTCAGAATATTCTGGTATGAATCTTGTTTTTGTATGATGTTAATGGCTGCTCCTCTACAATACTCTTTCTGTCCAAAATCATTTCGTGGAGCTACAATTAATATCCTCCAATTTAAGGCAAAGCTTTTGGTAATCAATGTGCTTTTCAGTATTGTGGATCTCTATTCCCCAAGGGTGAAAGAAGCAATTATTTCTAGAATGTGTACTTGTTGTTGCATGATGCTATTTTTTGCTTCTCTATTGAAGTATTAATATTATAGATCTGCACATGAAGCTGAAGGTAACATCTCTCAAGTTGAGGTAAAATATGGGTCTTTTGTCGTGCATTCTTGATTCAGGTACTTGGGAGGTAAAAGAAGTAATTATTTTTGAGTTATGTACCCGTTGTTGTGAAGGATGCATTGATGATTATAAAATATTCATTGAGTTTAAAAAATAGTTTTTTATCATCATCATTTGCTTCAGAAGTGCAAGTTGCTAGTTTCCCAATGATAGTGCATCACTAACTAGAGACCATAAACAATTTGCAAGGTTAAAAATCAGAATTGAGAGGAGTATGTGCTGCTATTGTATGATGTTAATATCTATTCCTCAACTATACCATTGCTGCTATATATTGGATTCTAAAGTTGCATACAACATCCACCAAGTTGAGGTAAAATTTGGAACAAACAATGGTGTTTCCTGCAAGCGGTATCCCAACAACTCCAAGACAAAATGGGTAATTGTTTTTAAATGTTTAAATTATTTTGGAGGATTATTATTTTTCTCTAATATTCCATTGTGTTGCATAAACCAAATATATATCAAAGGCTGCAATGAATTTTGGTTTATCTTTCTTGGTGATTGTGCACATACACAGTTTTGGAGAAAGATTGAGAGGGGGAGGTTGTTAATTGAAGAAGATGCTAAGCATGCTACGAACACACAAGTAATATGGGATATGAGGTTGCATATTAAATATTGGTTTCATGATACTACACAACACAATAATATTTTTCAAGGATTCTTCAAGATTCTTAAGGGGAAGAAGTAGCTTCATGCAAATACAAGATCAAGGCTTGGTATGCAGTTTGGTATGATTGATCAACTTGGCTACATGATCTTGGAGATGTATGTTTACAATTGCTTGGGGACAAGCAATTTTGGGAAGGGAGGACTTGTCATGTCCCTTTTTTCTAAAAATAGTAGTTTCTATTTTTAGTAAGGTTGACTATTCCAATATAGTAAGTCAAGTCCTATAGAAAAATCAGGAAAATAATGTCCTTTATGGTGAAATAATTAAATCATATTTTAGTGACAAATTATTAAATAGAGATTTAAATATTTGGAGGCAAGTTGAGTGTGGCTTTTTGGAAAAAGACAAAATGGATTTTTTATTGGCTTGTGAAGTGGTGTAAGAAATGGAAATATTTTATTATTTCCCTCAAGTGCGCTTGAATTTTGCTTTTACAATTGGGAAAGAGGAGTTACACAATTATTTCCATAATTTTTGCATGAAATCTTGGTGCCCAACTTTGGTTTTTGAATGTGGATTACTTAAGGGAAAAAAATAGCTTTTTCATGGATTCATTCATTGTGTTTTGCTAAAGCATTTTGCTTTCTTCCTCAATGACTGATAAACCATTGAAGGAGTGATCTTCTAGGCTGATAAACCAGGGAGATTGAGAATTGTAGGCAATGGGTTTATAGGTCTCCAGAGGGAACTTCATATAGGGGTTGCAATTGTGCTCTGAGAGGAGTTTTATTGTGTGTTTATGTAGGGTTTTAGTGTGGATTTTTGGTGTGTTTTCTTTAGCATTGGTAATTTGTTATTTTTATGTTGTGAGCAACACTTGTGTGTGATATTTTTCTGTTATAAACAACTCCAAAACTTTTGTAACCCAACTCTATCTTTGTATTGGATTCTGGAGAGATTTTATGCAATTTTAATTGGATTTTTGTTGTATTTTCAGGTTGCCAAAGTGGTAGAAAATATGCATATTGTAAGGGCAGATCTATAGACTGTCCAAAGTGTCTATTTGCAGGACGTTATGCTGCCTGAATTTATGTAGAAACTTCATTTGTTGCTGCAATTATAATCTGGAGTATTTATGGGTTTATTGGTGCAACTTTCAGCATGCCCAATTTCACCGATTTTCTTTATTTACAAAATTTAATTACAAAAATTATTAAAGAATTTGAAAATCAGATTTAAATATATCATAAGGGATATTAAAGATAGTGAAATCTTGGCATACATATACAAAAGCACAAATCCTATAAAGAAATAATGATTAATTGAGTTCTAGATTTGATTTATAAATAAAATAATAAAAAACAATCAAATTTGAAAACAAAATAAAAAATAGAGTCTAAAAACCAAAGATCATAAGGTTTCACCAAAATGAAAATAAATAAAAGAATTTTCTTCCAGGTTATATGAGTAAATAAGAGAAATCAAGACTAACAATTAGATTACCCCACAAGTAGTTGATCTCGTAACAGTACATAAACATGCATTCCAAATTGACAAAGAAGATACAAATAATTAGCTTTGGATGCAATACTAGAGTAATTTGTTGTAGATTATGCTTAGTGATCTAATTCATTTCTTTGTGATCAAATTTGAAACTAATGTTTGATAAACTAAAAAATGATCCATTCTTTGCTCTAGTTCAATTTTGCAACTACAAAAATAATCTTGTACATGCAAGTTTGAACCAAACTTGCCAATCTAACCTTTTCTTTGTGGGTTCAATATGTGCACATGTAACTTGTTGAAACCTATTCCCCTCTATAATCTAAAAATGATGGTATTTACAAATACAATTGAAGTTTGTTGTGCAAGGAGTTTTTCCTTAGTCAAACTTCTTGGATCAATTTAAAGATTCAAACAAATTTGAAGACAAGTGACATGAGCACACATGAACAAAAGAATCACAAGATAGATTTTCTCAACAAAGGAAATCTAAAACATCATCATAATAAGTCTTTTAAATGGATACACAAATGCTTCTAGAGAAAGAAGCTTCTAGAAATCTCTATTGAAAATCATTATTATATTCTACTAATTAAATATTCTTTCTAATGAAGATGCTATGAAGGAGCCAAACCTTGATAATTCCTCTCTTTTTAGAGGAAAATGTCCCCACTTTCTCCTTAAGATGGGGAAAAAGTAGCTTAAAAGATGCTTGTGAGATCCACATGGCTTGGTTGGTAGGGTATCCTAATGACCAACCAAGTATGTAGAGGTAGTTCTCTTAGTGGGGTGTGTGCAAACCTAAAAAATGGTATCTACATCCAAAGAAGGCTAAAAATATGGAATATTAGTCTTAGGATGAGAGAAAGATAACTTCTTCTAAGTGAGGTGGCTCATATCACTTCAGCTGATCAACATTAATCACTTCATAGATTCCAAACTTTGAGATGGGAGATAAAGTTTGAAGGAACTATCTCCTATCTAATGGATAATGGTATAAGACCCATATATAATAAGCTTGAGCTTATGACATTGTTGAGCTTTGAACCTTTGATTATCCATATAAAGCTAAATTTTTACCCTGGTTTTGAAGTTAGAAGGGATGTGATGCTTATCATGACTTTCCTTATACTAGCATGAGAAGTCTACAGAGTTGCATGAACTTTTGCATACATCTTTGCCATGTTGTGAATAAATTCAAAAGCTTGGTCCTATTCATTTTGTTGGTGTGTTGAAGAAGTTAGAGGAAGAGCAATTGAACTCTTGTATGCAACAAGATTTTGATATCCATTACATACCTCAAAAGGAGAATGGCTTGTGGAGATATTTGTAGCCCAATTATAGTAATGCTACAAAATATGAAGATAGTTATTTTGTTGTTTATTCTAGTTGTATTAGATCCTAAGAGAATTAACTAAAGTTTGATTAAACACTTCAATTTGATAACCTATTTGTGGATGAAAAAACTATAAAATATTGATGTTGACACCCCGACAACTTCCATAGTGAATTCTAAAAGAGTCAAATTTTGGAATCATGATCATAAATAATAGAAAGAAGCAAACCAAACAGATACCATACATTACTAAAAAATAACTCAATAGCCTTAGAAGCATCAATGATGTTCTTACAAGGAATTAAGATGGCCATTTTTTAAAATTGACACACTACCACAAATAAATTCATGTTGTTTGAAGGTAGTAGGTATCACACTAATAAAATTAATAGAGATAGAATCTCATGGTTGAGAGGGAATAAGAAGAGTATACAAACCAGGTTTGTGATTAACATGCTTAGCTTGGCTACAAAGAGAGCATTGATGAATGCAATCTTCAACTTGCTTCCTCATTGAGGGCCAATAGGAATATTGTAAATGTTGTAGAGGTTTGGATGTTCCTCATAAGAAGAATGAGCCCCCTTGATTAGCATCAACTGAGTAGAACTAGTAGGAACACAATTGATTCAATTTATATAGCTAACCATCTCTAATTGTGTTGTTTAAGAAAGAGGTTTGGTTGGTGATTGTGGGATGTTGTAGAGCATGCATAATTGGTCCAAAAGATGCATCAAGAGAATATAAAAATCTTCAATCCTCATGCAACAAATCTAACATCTAAGAGATGTAATGCTTTAGCAGGAGGGCGGCTCAAGAAATTAACAACTTTATTGGTAGTCCCCTTTTTATATTTAATGACTAACTAAAACTATTGAATATATAAGGCCCATTTCAAATAATGTTCTTTAATTTTAGATTGTGAATTCAAAAACATAAGAGGTTGATGATCATTATGAAGAATTATTTCCTTACCAAGAATGGGGTGCTTCCACTGTTTCAAGGCTTGGACCAAGCCATAGAACTCCTTACCATAGGTGTTGTAATTGATCTTGGCTACAAAGAGGCCTTTAAAATAATAGGCTACAATGTGTCCTCTCTATTTAAGAACAACTCCTAAAGCATAGTTGGAGGCATCAATCTCAATCTCAAAGGGTTGTTGAAGATTTGGAAGAAGTCTAAGCAAGTTGCTTCCTTAAACTGTTGGAATGCTTGATTTACTATTGGAGGCTATGGAAAATTCTTTTAGTTGGATGACTAGTGAATTGGTTGAGAAATATAGGAAAAAAATTGAATAGATTTTTTGTAGTAATCCATGCCCACTAGGAAACTCTTTAGATTTGCACCACAATGAGGGATAGGGCAATCTTTGAGAGCTTTCACTTTGTTAGGGTCTACACACAATCCATTATGATCAATAACAAAACCTAGGTATTTGAGAGAGTATTGAAAAAATAGGGATTTTGTTATCTTAGCTTGAAGTTAGAGTTATTTTTAAAAATCTAAAGTTGTAAGACTATATTGAATATGATTTTTTAAAGATTTACTGAACATGAGAATATCATCTAAATACACAATCATGAACTTTCCTATTGAAATTTGAAAATATCATTAATGAGCCACATAAATGTGACATGAACATTATTAATCATTCATAAAGCCTAGATTTATTTTTGAAAGTAGCTTTCCAACAATCAGTAGGACCATTACTACCAAATGATAGCTTGAAGTGAGATTTTTTTTGCAAAATATTGAGCTCCCTTAAGATGCTCAAGAGGCCTAGAGGGGAGAGAGCAAGATACAACACTCAAAGGATTTGAGTAACTTATCCTTTCACCTATACCTTTAAGGACCTCCAATCTATGACTTCTTAATCAACAAATTATTTCGAATATTAATCAAATGTGTAGCATTAACATCATCAGACAAATTTACAAGAGTGAAAGAAAGTATTTGTGTTATTAAAGCAATATTATACCTTTCCATTTGCTCAGCATAGACATCATGATTAAGATGAGTATTATCATTGAATTACTCATTCATACCATTTTTAGCTTGAGTCACATTGACCATTGTGGGGTTTTATCTAAGACCTTTTTGTAAGGGAAATATGAAGGATAGTTAAACCTTGACATATATACAAAAGCACAAATCCTACAAATCAATAATGATTAAATAAGTTCTAGATTTGATTTATAAAAAAATAACAAAAAATAGTCAATGCAATTTTTTTTTTAAAATATAGCCTAAAGGCCAAAGATCATAAGGGTTCACCAAAATAGAAAGCAATAACATTAATTTCTTTCAAGTTATGTGGTATAAATAAAATAAGTCAAACACTAACAATTAGAGTACCCCACAACAAGTAGTTGAGTTAGTAGAACTACACAAATATGCATTTCAAAATTGACAAAGAAGGTACACATACTTAGCTTTGGATGCAATATCAAAGTATTTTATTTTAGATTATAATTAGTGATCTAGAATTCAATACTTTGTGGTCAAATTTGAAACTAATGTTTGATAGATTGCAAGATAATTCATTCTTTGCTTTAGTCCAATTCTACAACTACAAAACTAATCTCATACATGCAACTTCAAACCAAACTTGCCAATTTGACCTTTTTTTGTGGGTTCAATATGTGCACATGTGACTTGTTGAAACTTATTCCCCTCTACAATATGAAAATGGTGGTATCTACAAATACTATTGAAGTTTGTTGTGCAAGGATTTTTTCCTTAGACCCCTTGGATTAGTTCAAAGATTCAAACAAATTTAAAAATAATTGATATGAGTGCACATGAAAAGAGAACTCACAAGACATTTTCTCAACAAAGGAAATCAAAAATATCACCATAATACATCTTTTAAATGAATACAAAGATGCTTCTAGAAGAAAGAAGCTTCGAGAAATCTTAATACAAAAACATCATTATATTATTCTACTAATCAAATATTATGTCTAATGAAAATGCTAGGAAGGGGCTAAGCTTTATCAACAAGTTACCTAATCCATCACTATTGATATACATATTTATTCTCTCTAAGTGATATTGAGATGATTAGATAGAGATTGATTGATCATGATGGCTAAAAGTGAATTAGGATTGACCCTTTTATATAATACTCTAGAGTGGAAATTGAACATTTTGTGCTCAAGTCAACAAGTAATGGCTAGTTAGAAGGTGTGTGTTTAGGGTTTGAATCCATATCGATTGATTTGAATACTTTTATAGAACAATATTGAGTACTAAATGAACATTTCATGCTCATGTTGGCAACCGACAACTAGTTGGAAGTCAATTGAGCCCACAATTAAATTTCAATTTGAAAGTTTGGGGGTCATATTTGCAGCTATATATTTTGCAACTATAGATTCAAACAAGTTAGAAAATGGGATGAATGCAGATGGGATCAACTTTTACGCAAAAACATGCTTGGTATATTAGAAATTGTACATGAGACAAATAGGTCAAAGTGAGTCCAAAATAAAAAAATATATATACTATGTATTTTTCATCCTTAGAAATATCTACCAAAATTTAACAAACCTATTTATTACTCTAATATAATTTTCTTTTTAAATCATAAAAAATAATTTCAACACTTTTTTGAACATATCCAATTTGACAATAAAACATTATGAAAAAATAAAATTTAAGAAAAAAACCTTGATCTACAATCTAATATATTTCATCTTAATTATATACCACATACCCTCATCAAAAATAAATGATTAAAACTTTTCATATACCTAACTACTTTTTAAAATGTCATTTACTTAATGAAATACCATCTTCTCAACATTTTTTGTTTTTTAATATCATTTACTTAATAAAATACCATCTTTCCCAACATTTTTTTTTTGAGGTAGGTACATTTTCTTTTCTTCTTCCATTTTGTAGTGACAACTCTTCTATTTATACCACTTACACGAAATTAAATTAAAAAGACCAAGAAATTAGGAGAACGATTTATTCCATTGATGAAATTTTCTTTTAGACCACCCTAACCTTCAAGTGAGGGACGAGTGTTGTGGGTATGTAAGTATGCCCCCATAACTTATAAGAGCTGTACAACATGGCAGAACAGAAGAATAGATCCCAAATATGTCGAAAACATTGCTTTTCACTATTAAATAAAAACGATGAAATCAAGAATTGTGACATTTTTTATTGAATGATTTTAAAATTAAATTATTTAAGAAAAAACTAAAGACAATTTTCTGCAAGAACACAAAGAATACAAAATAACCCAAATGCATACCTCCACAAGATCACATCCTTCAGAACCACGGGAACAAAATATTCCCTTTTTAATAGGGGATGTTTCTCTTGCAACCTCTTACATACCTGACATGTTGGGTGAGTGATCCAATGTCTTGGAAGCCACAGGGGCCATTCACATGCCCTGCCCCAAAGGATAGATACCATGAGAACCATGCTATTCTGTCTTATTTTTAAATTAATTTGTTTCTTGTTCCATTTTTTTCTTTATTAGACAAATTCTGTTATTTTTCTTATTTTAAATGTGTTTTCAAATTGTTTATTTATTGGTTGAGCATAATTGGTGAGGGTGATTATATGTTCTTGATTACACCATCAATCAAGGTTCAAATTTCCTAGAGGTGCGATAAATAAGAGATGAAGTTGGGATTGTGCTCTGAACGACTTTGACGGAATGAATACATCTTAGTGCTTAGCTCTCATCTGAACAGGTATCAGCTAAAATATTTGCTCACAGATCAAATTGCAAAATGATCAAGGTTTGACATAAAGTCCTCCAACAATTTTAAAGAAAAAAAATACTTTTTATCCAAACTATGGTTAAAATGAAGAGTGAATAACCTGAAAAAACCTACTTTGTGGACATATATACCATATTAAGGCCTCAATCAATGTTTCAATAAAGGGCTGTCATGCAATCTGTAAAGTTAAAAAGAGTTCTGAGATTGAAGGAAATCATGACATATCTAAGTGGCATTTGGCTTACCTCAAGAAAAGTTTTATCATTATACCAACTATGGTTGGGCAAAGAACAAATAACCTGAAAAAGGTTCAGTCCATGGGCATATATAACATATTAGGGGCCTTGCTCAATTTTCAATAGAGGACTATCATGCACTCTGTAATGTTAAATTCTATTTGCAATTTAAGAATGCTGAGATTGGGGGAAATCACAGTGTATCCAAGTGACATTTTGCTTTAGCCCAGGAGAAGTTTTCTCATTATAGCTTATGACAAGACACAAAAGAAATCAAGCATAGGTGTTTGACAAGTTTAAGTACGAACATACATTACAAGGCTTTTGTAACAAACGGCATTAATAAAAAAATCTTAACGTTTTGAAAAATCCCAAATTGAGTGTTAAATGGAATGAGCTCAAGTGGTAAATGTATTAGGTGTGGTGTACCCCAACTTACGAGGCTTAATGCATGTCCTAGGTAAATTTAACAAATGAGACCCCTCGATTGTGGCAACTAAGGTGAAGTTATCCCAGAAGGGGTATTTAAAAAATAAATTGACAATTATCTGCTTCAAGAAAGACAATACAACCACCCAAAAGCATCAATCTGTGATACTACATATGAATTCAAGGCCATTATCATGACCATTTTTGTTGTCTAGAAAGTCAAAATGTCCCAGAATTAGTCTAGGATGGTTGAATCAGTTCAAAAAAGAAATACCACAACGTTTAAATTAATAAATTCACCATATTCTTTGGACTATCACGTGTATGATACCCTTTCATATGGCCCTCATATCAGTCTCTTTGGCATTCTCCTTGGCTGTTGATCCAGCAGACTCCGGATTGATTTTCTCTTTAGAATCTGCATCATCTTCCTTTGCACATGCTTCAGCCATTTCCTGAGCAATTGTCTCCGCAATTTCCTTGGTAGTCTCACAAGTGTCATCACCACTTATATTGACTTTCGGAAAGGGAATTGATGAGCAACAATGATAATATCCATTGTCATCATATTTAAATCGTTGAGATAAATGAGCTTCATGAATGACATATTGACCCCAATTTTCAGAACCATAAAGTTCCAGAACAGGCCGAGCATCGAAAGGAAAATTCCTACTGTATCTCCCGGACTTTTTCCTAAAGAAATTACCTTTGTATTAGGTATAGTACAAAATGAAATGCAAACATATTCTACCGTAGAAAGGCCTTGCAGATGCAATAGAAACATATAAAATGACATGATTCTTTAAATAACATAATAATAAAACCTAACGTTTTCTGAAATAGAATACGAGTAAAATTAATATGCAGAAGGCTTACATTTTTCTATGGCTGGTATTCATCAGTGTTGCATGTAACTGCATAAGTAAGGAGAACATAAGTAAAATTTTATCAGAAAATTTGTACGAAGCATAATTTCCTGTTTTATTTCTGAGAGAATTTGCTTTCTTGTATGATATACATTTCAAAAAGTCAAAATATGGTGAATAAGAAATTCATCAGCTAAAGACAAACTTTAGATTACCATTATTTTTCACAGAATACAGCACAACAATATCGCATGAAGATAAGTGGAAAAAGAAAGGTTTTAGAGAACACGCAAAATGCATTTTGACACCCATTCCTCCCCACCCAGTCCAAAAAGAGCCTTCTATGTGACTGAATCTCATATTATGTATATCATATCAATGCAAGACAAATATGCATTTGCAGACTAAGAAAGATATCCACAAAAAATAAAACTAGGAACTAATAAAAGCAAATAAGAACGGGGAAATACATAAACAATCCTATGAGAGGAAGGTTCCTCGTCAAAAAGAATTGCCAAAAAAGCAAAAGAGAGGGCATGCCTCTAATTTGCCTTGCCTTTATGGTATTATAATTTAGGTTATCATAGATTATCTATATATTTTTTTCTCTTTTTTGCCTCTTTCGTTTTGGGCCATAGAAAACACAAACTTCTAGCAAATGTTTACTGGAAGTTTGTTTTTTCATCCACCAGGCATAATATCCTTGATGTCTCATAAATGATTTGATATCTCTACATGCTTCTCCAAGTAATATGAATTCAAAGTTCTGATTATTTCTGCTTTTGCAGATGACCATTGATTCCATGAGGATTCTGAGCAACGGCTGGGACTTCCATGGCACTCTCATTGAAAACTTGATTGACGAAGCAGTCTAAAAACATTTGAGTTTATTGATCCTGCTTCTTGCTTCCAGGAACTTTTGCAAACTCTCAGAAAGCCTGCTCTTTTTTTCTTAACAATTTCAAAGAATACGAGATAATAATTATCCCAGGAAATTTGATTATATCCTTGCATGCTGATAAAATCTGCTCTTGAATGTTGACCATGCATTGGATACACAGCCGAAAAATTATTTGCCAACTTAGTTCACATTTTTCCAGCTTTTCTTTCTCTCTATTTCTTCCAATCCTTTATCAAGGATGCCTGTGAGGACTGCACCCTGATTTTGAAAGCTCCATAGTCATGAGATATACCGGTCTCTTTCTCTAGGAGGCCAAGTTGCCGTGAACTCTTTTATGCTACAATTCGTTCTTCCTAGCATTTCGTCAAGGGACAGACCAACTCCCATAAAGAATTTCCAGTTCATTTATAACCAATGTTCTCACACATCGCTGCGAGAATATACTCCAAATTTGTGAGTTCTGATCTCAACTTACATGACTAAGAAAAAAGAATCTCCTTAAGTTTCTAGGCCTACCCAAGATAATCCAAATGATCCGATCACAATCTGTTTATGTTAAAAGAAGCTGTGATTCATTGAATGATTGGTCTCTTTCTCTCGATTCTTGTACAAAGGAAACTAAGAGGGTCCATGAAATCCTCTTTTTCCAAAGTATGATTAGGTCTGAATCTTATCGAGAGCAGCTAACCAGAGAAATGAGAGCTTTTAAGAGACCAAATTTCTTACAATTTACTTGCATTGGGATTTCCTCACTCATGTAAGTTCCCAACAAGATTACAATCTTGTAAATATCTTTGAATCTGATATCACTTGATTTTGATCTCATCCAAATTGGTCAATCCTGGGAAGTTGTGATGGAGCATTCTTTCTAGCTTATTTACTTCTTCTTTCAAATCTATTGGTAAATTGCCTTTCTGGTGCCATCATCGTTTTCCCTCTAGATAACTAGCCACCCTCTTACCAAACCTTTTGTTTCACTAGATTTGGTGATCCTGAAAAGTCTTCTATCCTGGAAAGTGAGACAAAGCCAATTCATGTACCCTAGTAGGATACTTTTTCTGCAACCCCAACATCCCATTTGAGAAAGGTTTTAGGATTGTTAAATACTCCACTATTAGATTCCATACATGGAAGTCCTTATGGTGGCTTCGAAGTCCTTATGATTGTTAAATGCTTAGGAATCAGGTTCCAAATGTTTCCTCCTTTGTCGCCTATTACACAAGGCATTTTCTTCATGGTACAATCTCAATACCTGTTTAGCTCCCAAAGCCAAATTCATGTTCTTGTTTATCATGATTACAAAGCCTTCCCAATTTTTTGGGAGGTTCACTTTATCCTATCTTATCTGTGGAATCTTTTGCTCCCGCTATGTACCATACCCAACGGAATTTTTTCCAGTTATGCTAATCATTGAGGTAACTTTGAATTATTATTAGCCTACGGATATTATAAATAGCCATCTACCATTGGCATTGTTTACTCTTTTGTATAAATATATTTTATATTGAATCCAATATGGATTTCACATTGTAGACCCTAGGTCTATAATACTTTAAGCACAGACATCACAGGCATAATCAGAGAGTTTGAATAATCTGAGAAGTTGACTACATCCCAATCATAGGGCGATGCAAAATATTCTATTAAGAAGCCATACACAAAATATGCACATCATCTCTAATAATTCTAATACCAAACCAAATATATTGTTGTCTTCTAATGCCAAAAGTATCAATTTCCATATCTGTTCAACATTAGAAACAATCTCCTACTCAATTGCAACCTATTTAGTCTTGAATCAGTTATTGCATCAACATTGTCCATTGGCAGAAGATGATGCATGTGGTTGATCCTCTCAGCATCAACATTTTTCCCTTTCCTAGTGGGGCACAGATTCTCTAGAATTCAATGGCCAAGATCGACTAGTATACCCTCAGGTAACTCATTCGTAACCAAAGACAGTGAGTCAGATACAAAAGAGAAATTGCTTCGGCATTAACAAAGGTTTATTTTCTTTCTAGCACCCTTATATATTTTTGCATTAATATATTGGGTTAGATGGAGACGACAGAAAGTCATTTATCTCCTTTGAAAAAAAGTCATTTACATAATGTTAGCATTATAATTTGTACCTTTAAGACAACAGAAAATGGAATAGCATGTAAGGATGTACCTTCAAATCGGAGGGGGAAGTTCATTTTTAACAAAAGCTAAACCCTAGAACTCTAAACAATCTTTGGTTTTCAGTATGCAATACAAACAAAATTAAAACAAATGCCTGTGTTTTTGGTTCTTGGGCAAGGGCACAAGACTTGTCAACACTTCTATTGAATTATGATATTGCTATCAGGATTTAACCATGTAGTTTCGAGTCAAACTCATTGACCAATGTTTCATGAGTAGTGGTTCACAAGAACCCATCTCTCATGATAATGAATGGTCCACTTAGCACTCATTGCATGAGTTTGACCCATGCAATGAGTAGTAGATGCAATAAGTGCTAAGTGGACCATTCATTATCATGAGAGATGGGTTCTTGTGAACCACTACTCATGAAACATGGGTCAATGAGTTTGACTCGAAACTACACGGTTGAATCCAGATAGCAATATCATAATTTGACAGGTTGTGGAAAATACCTCATACTTATCACTTCTATTGAAGATGAGAGATTTTTGTCTTTTATCTTCACAACATACACCTTCAACAGCTAAAGCACAATCACACTTTCTAGCTAAACATAGAGACTAAAAAACATGAGTACAACACAAAGCTTGAATTGGAGCTAACACAAGATTCAACAAAATAAATTAAAAAAAAGTATACAAAGCTACAATTTCTTCAATTAAATCTGTAATAGGAATTCTGCATATTCAATAAAAGCTACTCGATTTACCAAATCAACAAACACAAGATAACACAAAACAAATTGAACAATTATTTCAGCAGAAAGTAGGCATAAATTTACTATTAGTTCCTCTAAGTGCCTAAATAGCTTATTTATAAGTGTTTCTAATATTTTGCATACAATTTATTCTAGATAGCTAAAAAGCACCCGACCTAAGTTCATTTGCTAAAAATAGTTCGCTTGCATTCAAAGCAAACTCTAAATAACAAATTGTCTGAAATTTAATTGTCTAAAACCCTAAATAGACCTTCTGGAAGGTCATTTAAGAATAGCTGTCCTTAAAAAATAGCAGCAGCTATCAATAATCAGTTTGATGTGTCCAACGGTTATTCCTTACTCTAATGCAGCAAGAGCAGCTCTCTCATTCTGACTGTGATAGACCCTTGAAAACTTGAAACCCTGATGACCATTGGCAGACCACCAAACAATTTTGGTGGCTTGAAACCAACTTCTTCTTCATCTTCAGCAACTTGCAAAATTGAGTGTTTTGCAAAGTTGCATGGATACGGATACGGCTACAAATATGGATACGGTATTACGGCCATTTTTTAAGACCCCCAATATGGATACGGCTGGATACGATATTCATAAAAAAAACATACATGTATATTTTATAAGTTATTAGAGGAGATCTTGATTACTTTAAAATCAAATAAGAAAATATAAATTAAAATTTAAATATTAATAATTTAGTAAAGTACTAAAGAGTAAATAGTAAAATATATATTAATAAATTTTATTTATATTTAGAGAATAAGTTTAATTTTTTTTAAATCTCTAACATTTAAACAATATAATATAAATATTAAATTATAAACAATTAACTTTTTTAAATTTGTAAAAATTAAAACACCAAAAAAATAGTAGAGTTGTATTGGAAGAAGACTTAGAAAAATGGGTTGCTGAAATAGAAAAACATTTCATTTGTCTTCCTCATTTGGTGTAGGTGTTATTTATACAAAACAAAACGAAAAATTGCATGATTGAAGTTTTTTAAGATAACATTTTGGAAGATTCACGTCAGCTTTTTTGAAAATCAAATCACGGCACGGCTGGAAAATCAAGGTTTTTTGGGCACGTGTGGATACAGTATCCAACGTGTATCTATGGCGTATCGCACAAGTATCCATATTGGATATGGGGATATGTGTGCCCAGGGAGGGGCAAAGGCGTATCCGGCTACTCTGGTGTTTTGAAACCCTAGACCCTGTCAAAGATGATGATGAAACCCTGACAATTCATCCTTAGGCCTTGCTTGATGACAATTCAATTGCAAAACCTGGCATTGTTACGAACAAAAAACTAACTTGGACCCCTAATTATATGTGACCAATCTGCAACTTGGTATTGTGAGAATCCTAAGCTATAATTACCTCCATGTAATTTCCTTTGACAAAAATCAGTCATCAATTTTGAAGCACCTTTGAATGAAGAGTGAAGAAAATGATAAGCCTCTCATTGTCTTATTGAATTTCAGTATATTGCTCTTGTGATGACTGAAACCCCACTAAGAGCTGCTGCAATAAATCCTTGTGAAGACACTCAACAACTTCTGCTTGAGATGTTTGGGAGTGAAGAAAACTGATGCCAAAAACCTACAATCCTCATTGAAACCTGCCAAAACCCTTGCTGATATCTGCCACAAATTGATGAAAGAAAACCTGCTTAAGTTGTTTCTAATGGTTAATGTTGTTGTCAAAACCTGTTGTTAACCCTACTATTAATCTGCTGAAAACCCTAGTGGTGAATATGCTGAAAACGCTACAGTCAAACTGCTGAAAACCCTACAAGATGCTAACAATATTGAATAATGGTTTTTGAACTCCTTTCACAATCTACTGGGTTTTTACTTTTTTAAAACATGGGAGAGAACAGTTAGGCACACGCTAGGGTTATGGAAGTCATTTTTAACCTTTTGAAAGTCTTTCTTCCCTTTCATTATGGTACGTTCCTCACACCTTGCTACCACTTTTTATTTTTATATTTTAGTTATCCAGATAATACCCCCTTTATGACACCGGTTCAGGTTCATTTTAGACAATTTTTGTGTTTCAAATTTTAGGGCAAAAAGTCTGCTGGCACATGCTTAGCGTAAAGTGACCATTTTGCATGGTTTTTTAAAACATTTTCAGACAAAATGTCTACTGGCACATGCCCTAGGGCATTCAGGACACTTTTTTGTTTTTGAAATTTTGGACAACTATTATGGAGTGTCCCCTAGGGCTTTTTGGCTTGTTTTTATGTTTCAAACATTTAGAGCATCTTTCAGATGAGTGTGTGCATAGGAATGAAGTGTACACTTTTTGTGTTTGCAAATTTTAGCCCATATAGGGTTATAGAATGCGTCGCTGCTGATTTTATCCCTTTCGTTGAAAACCACCCCCAAACCATGGTTGTTTTACAAGCCTCTAAATTGAGTTTGAAAGCCTAAATCGTTGGAAAACAAAATAGGAAAAAACAGCACTGAACTCCTAGGCATAAACTATTGAAAATTTCCTTAAACCCTGCTGAAGGCTTGCTGATATCTACAGTTTGTTATGACTGAAATTGGTTAAGACTGTTGCTCTTGATGTTTGGCAACAGAAACCAAATATAAGGTGCTGGAAACTTGCAATAAACTCCAAAAGCACCTCTAATAGAATAAAGAGCGACACTCCACTCTTTACCCAACAACAATGCGAGGAACAAATTTTTGTAAAGGTGCATCAATTGGCTTTGTCTGGGGATCACAACATGTGCTAGAGGCATACGATAATTTCCAAAATCTCTGGTGCGTTGTGTAAACTAGTGTCTTATTAGTTGGGCATGGAGTTAGGCTATTCTTAGATCACCTAAATAAAGGCTTACTTAGGTAAATATTGAAAATGGAACATAAGACATGTTACAGAATAAGGAAGCACATGACACAACATTAACACAAAACAAAAACAAAACAAAACAACTTTTTGCATGGGTGAAGGGAAGGAAAGCAGGTGACACAAAACCATTTGTGGATTGAGACAAGAAGAAAACGTTTCTTAAAATTTACAAAGCCAACTATGGTAGCAAGCAACCTTGGAGACTGTGAGAAACACTTGCTGTAAACAAACTAAGTAGCCAGTTTGGGTTTGTGCATTCAATTCGCAGATTCAACCAAAAAAATTGAGGCTGGGTTTGTTTTAGGTTCATCTATACAAAAGGCATATAAAAACTATACACACACACACATTTGTAGCCTAAAACAGGAATATTAGAGGCAATATACGTATTTCCTAATATTTTTTATGCACATGAATATTTATGAGCCTTATAGATTTATTTTTTGGTTTGATTGCTAAATTATGGACTAGAGGTCCACACCCTTTTATAAAATAACATATTGAGTAAATAAAAATGGCATTGACCCTATAAATAAGGGTGCTACAGAATTACAGATTTCTACTAGTTCTTCCCTTTTTGCCCTTCATGGACTATCTTATCAATATCTAATCCTTTATATTATGAGTGGATAACTTTTTCTTTCTAGCCTCTATCCAATCTTAACCATATGGAGATTGCAATTTGGGTTCAGTGAATTGCTTTGTTTCACACCCTAGGCTTTCTAATTTGTTCCTTAAAGCCTATAACTCAGTGTCAAGCTTTGCTATTGGACATGCTGGAGTTGCAGAATCTGATCTGGAAATTGTGCCTAGCTGGAAATTTTGGCTTAGAAAGAGTCCTGTCAAGAACAACACTCAAATCTTGTTGGTCAAGGGAGGGATGAGCAATAGGAGGGGGGGTGAAACGTAAAAGATCTTAGGTAGAGTCCATCTGTGTTTTATCAATCACTAAAGTTTGGTGGGATGAGTGCTCATTCAATCAATCTGAGTTTCCATTTGCATCATCACACAAATTGATCTTGTTGGATTGGTTATAAGGGTGTGAGAAATAGTACATATTACATCCTTCTTGCACATTGAGCTATTGTAAAGGGGTCTCCCCGAAAATGAATCAACTTGGCTGGTTTTGCTTGTCGGTATGGTTTGCACCCTCCGTGTACCTCCATTTTGTCCAATGTCACTCCATCACTTGCTACACCAAGGGAGACAACATAGTTATGAGACTCATCTCCAATCCACCAAGTGGGTACCTCTCATGGTGATTGATTGTTGCTCGTGAACAAACTTCTTGTGACATTGGGAAGTAAGATATTAGTGGAATAACATTTTCTTCACCTAAAAGCAATTCCTTCTCAATCTACTAGTTGTCTTTGTACACCTGAAAATGACTAACGCATTCCATCTCATCACCTCATCATTTCTCATCAATTTCTCTGTTGATAGTAATTGTTTAATTAAGCTAACATGCCATTCACATTAATTTCTCTCATCTATATTAATCAAATAATTTTTAATCATTTAATTCATCAATTTCTCTTCTCCACATTATTTTTTTTAAAAATTATTTAAATAATCCATTCATTTAATTCTTCTCATCCATATCAATTAAATAATTTTTTAAATTATTTAATTAGCTATCATTTCCTCTACAATTAAATACTTTTCTATTTTACTTCCTCTAAATAAATAAAATTAATATTTTATTTATTTTCTATTCTTCCCATCTAATAATATCTTCTCCTCATGCACATAAATTAAATAAATTTATTTATTTAATTCTATTAATATTCTTCTCAAATCCATCAATTAAGTGAGTTAACTAAAAAAGCACATCAGTTCACTTAGACTCACTCTCAATCCCACTCATCAATCAAATCCACTTCACTCATCCATGCAATTAGTTAACTCATCAATTAAGCCCTTCACAAGGACACATGTCATGCATATTCCTCATGTCCTCACAATCAACCTCATCCATTGATTCCTCTAATCATTCTCCACCGTTGATCAACGTCATGAAAAAGCTATAAAACTACCACCTTCCAAACCATCAAGGATAAACACAATTGTATGAAAAATATTCATGCTATCATCCAATCCATTTTCTATCAAAGGTTATGATAGTAAGAAGAGCAATCCACATATCCAAGGTCAATGGAGCAAGATGAGGCTTTGTGGTGATATATTGCTTATTATTTCATTTGATTTATTGTTCTCATGCTCTATTGTAAGTGATTGTTGAATGTGAAATAGGTACCTTCATAGTATTGTCCTTATTTTACAATTTCACATTTCATCACGCATAGTCTCCATCATTTGTTGCCAACCTTCAAAGAAATCTTAGCTAGAAGCCCCTTGGTTAGATCCATCTCTACACATATGAGCATAGGCAAAATAGGCAAAATTTGTTGTCTTTGTTGAAATACAATGATATTTACCTAGTTCATTGCCAATAACACTTAGGCCTTCTAATTTCCAAAATTGCAAGGGTAGGTAAAGCAATTGAACCAAAAAATAGGTTGAAGAGAAGGAATCAGTTCGAGGATTGAATGTTGGAGACCATGGTTTCATGCATATGAAATCCCCCATATAATTCCATAGACTTTCTTTTAACACTATTTCCTTATCCCTAATAGAATCAAATTCAAGGATGAAGAAAACCCTTGCATGGAGGAAAATGTTGATATCTTCCTCCTTTCCCTCTTTCTAGTACTTAGTGATCAAGTGTGAAGGTCACATAGCTTGGGCCATAATCTTGAAAAATGGCAAATGAGAGCATGATCTTGTGGATATTCTTCTTGGTTGATAATTACTTCTTCCATGTTGACTTTAGGGATGTGATCTAAATGGAAAAAGGAAATAAGCCTGCCCTAATGTTGGTCCCTTGAATCTTCATGTCCTTATCATAATTAGGGGCCATTGTGGAGACTCACAACCTCTTGGTCTCGTTCAAAACTTATGGAACTTCAAATTTCCAACATCCTTATGAGGCTTATTAGGGTTTGAGAAAGGAGATTTATGGGCACCTTGCTCGCCTATTTTTGATTGCACATTTATAATTTTGGATGATGCAACAACCATGATTTCTTTGAGTGATTTGTTATCTTCCTTTGAGGCTATAAGAACCTCTCTATAGCTGCAAATAGGGTATTAAGATAGAGTGCAACCTATTATGTTCTTTGTTGAAGATGTAATGCAATCATTTTGTGGTGAATCAAGACTAGGGTTGAGGGAGATTCGCTCAACAAAAAAAGTTGTTGAATTGTGAAGTGCAAAAGGCATTGTGGATAAATCAAATTATTTTATGGCCACTACACGAGTCATATACAATATTAACAAAATTAATATAATATGTAATAATAAAATTATAAATAAAGCTAAAACTTAATATTAAAAAGTATTATTAATTTTAAAAATAAATTAGTATTATGTATTAAAATATTAAATCATATAATTTTACATATTAATACATTAACATTTTTGTATTAATATATAAAAGCATATTAACATTATATATTCATGTCATTTGGTCTTGGCTAGTTTGAATATGGATATAGCTACCTAGTTAGCTCGAATTGAATAGGTGCATTGTTGATATCAAACTTAGCTTTAAGCAATGATCTTAGCTCAAGAGCACGTGTGCACATCTAATGTACACCATCAATGGTATCATGGTATCATCAAAAGATCAAAACTAAACCTATTTTTTGAATGCACACAAAATATACAAGGAAACTTGGGGACGCGTCCCTAGCCTAAAATGACTCGTCCCAGTCCCAGGGACAAGGGGACGGCTAGGTGACGTCCCCCCTCCCGTCCCCTGCTTGAAATGACTTGTCCCAGTCCCGAGGACAAGGGGATGGCTAGGGGAAGACCCCCTCCTGTCCCCTTTTTTGCCAAAAAAACAATAAACGTTTCCGAAACGGGATGATGGCAGGCCATCCCAAGGATAGCCAAGAGACGCTTGGACGTCCCTCGACCGTCTCGAAGACGATCGGCCGTCCCCTATGTCAGACCACTTTTTAAAAAAAAAAAACGCCATTTCAATAAAAAAAGGTCTTTTTTAATGGTTTTGTGCATAGTTGAAAAACTCGGACTCGGCGATAACTCGACAGACCCAAATTTTTTAAAAACTCGAGACTTGGCAAAAACTTGGGGAAAAACTCAGCAAATTTATCGAACATTTGAAAATACACAATTTTTTAAAATATAAAACATATTACTGATTTCATCATATATAAATCAAAATTAGAGTTCAATACATATCAATCATCAATGTATCAATTGATTTCATCACATATAAATCAAAATTAGAGTTTAAAACTTCAAAACATATTAATCATCAATGTATCATAGACCAAAAAACAAGTTCAACTTTTCAGTACATATCAACTTCAAGTTTCAGTATCAATAAAAATGATCTATCCTAAATTTCTTCTACGACTAAAACTCAAAAGTTTTTGTTGCTGCTGTGTGGGTGGTATTGAAGTAGATGGTATAGGTGTAATATCCTCACTAGAAGCCTCAACAGGTGCCCCAACAGGTGCTTCATCCATAGGGATAGGATCAAGTTGTGTGTGTGAAGAAACAACCTCTATTGGCTGACCAAGCTCGCCTTCTTCCTCCTCATATGCTACCACCTCTGCTTCCCATTCAGCTGCCTCTGCCTCCCTCTCCATCTCAACAAACTCATCATCACTTATCCATGGTTCCACATTGACCTCATCAGGCTCAACAATCCAATCAGAGTATGGATCAATGTCATCAAGGTCAAGTGCTTCATGTGAACTCAACCCTTGTACCTTCTTCTCATGCAACTGAAGGTTGTAGCGCACGCAGACAAGGTCATTCAAGCGCTTTTGAGTCAACCGATTGCACTTCTTTGTGTGAATGGCCTCAAAGACACTCCAGTTGCGCTCACAACTAGATGCACTACGAGGCTGAGATAAAATGTGAATGGCAACATTTTGAAGATTAGGCATTGTGGCACCATAATCTTGCCACCACAAATCCGCAAGGATAACAATTGCCATTTATAACTTCGTAGGGATTTTATAAACTTAAATATTAACATGTCATAAATAGTAAAATAATATTAAACACATGAATTTGTTACCTGGTTGTAGAGTGTCTCTCCTATGAATGCAATCCTTGGAAGAAAACAATGGCTCTTCAGCCCTCTTATAGCTTTGTATCTCATTAAGTATGAGATCTCGAAGTTCATCATCGCTAACCAATCTCTCAATACATGTATTGAGGCCAACTTGAACCTCTGCATCTGCTCTGAAAGTAGGAGAGAAATAAAACTTGGGGTTCAAAAACTAGGCAGCTGTATGAATATGTTGGTGGAGTTGTCGGTTCCACCTCCGATCTATTATGCGCCATATGGGTTCATATTTGGTCTTATTTGACCCATATAAGTGTTGAATTGCCTCTTTGGCCTTATCCATGGCTTCATATAGATACCCCATGGGGCTTTTATCCCCATCCACCAATCGTAGAACTCTAACCAACGGTTCTGACACCTAAAATATAAAAAAATTAACAAAATCATCAAGCTGTGATATTAGAAAGCAAAAAAATAAATCATCAATAAATGTTTGAAAACTTACTTTGATGATCTCCTCCATTTGTTTGGCAAATCTATCATCAAAAATGGTCTTCTTGACCTTATCTGCTTCAGGCTTCTTGGAATAAGGACTCTCAAGCCATTTTTCACTCACAAACATGCGCTTGAGGTTGGGCAATGTAGCTAAAATGCTCTACAAGGTAAGGAAATTGGTGGCAAAGCGTGTGACTCCTGATCGCATGAGATCCTTACCATCAGTGTGCTCTCTCATGAGACTTAGGACGTTAGGACCCATGTGTGATTGCAAATGTACTTTGTGATATTCCTTCCATCTTCAACCACATTCTTCACCCAACTTATTTTCCCTATGTCCTCAAGGAGCAAATCAAGACAGTGGGCAGCACAAGGGGTCCAAGATAATGTAGGATGCCTTGCCATTAGAAGTTTACCGACTACCACATATGCAGCTGCATTGTCGGTCACAATTTGAATTACATTTTGAACTCCTACTTCCATCACCACCTCATCCAACATGTTGCACAAGGTCTCTGCATTTTTTGTTTCATTAGAGGCATCAACTGATTTTAGAAATACCAATTGTCCCCCTGAAGCCACTAGAAAGTTGATGAGTGTCCTATTTCTGCCATCCGTCCACCCATCAGATATAATAGTGCAGCCATTCTTTTCCCAATTTCTCTTCTGTTCCTCCACTAGTTTGTTTGTGTTTTGGACCTCATTTTGCAATAATGGCCCACTCAACTCATAACGACTTGGGGCCTTGAACCCCTTACCTGCCACAATCAATGCAGTGACCAACTCTTCCCAATAAGGACTAGAAGCAACATTGAATGGAATATTGTTGTAGTACCAAAATCTAGCACATGCCAACTTCGCCTCATTTTGCAAATCTCTATTCCAAGAAGTACCTTCCAATGAAGGTTGTGCACCAGGAGTATTACGTGGAACAAAAAAATTAGAATTGAGGCTGCCCACACTTCTAGTTCCTAATCCTCGTATTCGTGGACCAAGAGAAGAAGAGCCTCCCATAGCCCTTTGTGACCCTGTAGAATTGAAATCTGCATATGGTGCTGCCATTGCCTCTGCTGCTCTCTTTTTACTTTCCTTCCTTTGGTCAAATGCTGCAAGGAGTGCTTTGGCCTCCATCTCAACCTCTTCAGGTGCCTTTTTACATGGTGTAGCATTTCGACAAGGGATTCGTGCAAGGTGGTATTTCAGCCGGTTTATGCCACCAAAATAAGACTCAATGCAATGGTTGCAAATAACCTCTCCTCGTGCTGCACCTGGTGTTCCATGTTTCCAGCAAGGATCTCTTGGTTTGCCACCACTCTTTTTACTTGCAGAAGCCATATTCTTTTAGTAAGATACCTAGCAAAACAGAGACAAGATAAACATTAAAAAATAAAAAGTGAAGTTAAACAATAAGGCACATCATTGATGGCACGGTGAGCACTAATGATCAACATAAATAAATGAGCATGTGACAATTGATTTTGAAGAGAAACTAACTGATAATTGAACTCAAATTTGTTAGTGCCTACAAGTGTGAGCTCTTAAGCTTTGAGCATCATTCTATAAGGGATGAATCTTATCATTTTGACGAGTTTATATGTAAAATGAAACTATTAAATTGTAAAATGATTATAAATTATTTAGTCTCTTACTGGTTTGAACTTTGAGTAGTAAACAAAATGGCATATAACATAGTTATGACAGTATACTTATTAAGCCTTTTAAATTTGATAAATCTAATAGTATACTTATACTTATAAATATAATATCAAATAAGTAATAAATATATTTGAAAGCTTTAAATTTAAAGACTTGAGTAATAAATATATTTAAATTTAAGGCTTATAAGTATAATATTATAAGTTTAAATTATAAATTTAATAATATTTATTACTTATTATTTATTATTTATAAGTATAATATTATTATTATAAATTTAAGAATATTTATTACTTATCTAATATCATATTTATACGTATAAATTATAATATTATAAATTTAATAAAATTATATTATAGCCCTTAAATTAATAAACAAATTTAAAAATAAAAAAAAGATTTAAAAAACAACTATATTATTATAAATTTATAAGTATTTAAAT
This sequence comes from Sequoiadendron giganteum, assembly GCA_007115665.2. Classification (NCBI taxonomy): domain Eukaryota; kingdom Viridiplantae; phylum Streptophyta; class Pinopsida; order Cupressales; family Cupressaceae; genus Sequoiadendron; species Sequoiadendron giganteum. Next base: position 414,155,796 of record CM021109.1, read on the forward strand.
TTTAATTGAAAAATAGTAAATTTAAAACTCATAGCAAATTTAAGACTCATAGTAAAAAAAATTTGTATGTAAGTATTATATTCAAAATTTCAAACTTTAAAATGCATACAAAAATTAAAAACGATTTTTTTAACAACGCCCAGGGAAAAACATAAGGGAAAAACAGAATGGAAAAAATGCAAAGGAAAAACGCAGAAAAAAAAAGGGGTAAAAACACAGACACCGAGGAAAATACCTGGTTTGTGTGCATTGGAAGATGTTTTTTCTCCTGCTCGGTGAAGCTCAGACGACCTTGGTTTTATCTTGCTCGAAATCTTGTCGTTTTTCCTCTACTCTCAGTCGTGGCGGCGTCATTGTCAAATGTCGTCTTTCTCCTGCTCCCAATCGTGACGACATAAAATGACGTTTCTTTTTTGGCTCGTGAATATTAGAAACTTAGGGCAAAAAAAAATAGACTGCCAGTTTATTTTCACCGCGTTTTTCTTTATTGCATGCGATTTTTTGCGCTTTTTTTGTGTTTAAATCGCTGCAAGTTTTAAGTTTAAATCGGCGGCGAGTAATCAGGCGATTTACTCGCTCCCATCACTGGCACACGGTTACTCGCGAGTTATGCGAGTTTTCTGTGATTTTTTCAACCATGGTTTTGTGGGCCCCCACCTCCCATGTTGCCCTTATGAAGAATAGACTCACCATTTTGAGTCATTTTTACATTTCTATGTTAAGGAAAAAAAGGAGCAACTATAGGGTTTGAAGGTAGCCATTGCAAGAGGAGGAACAACAGGGTATAGAAGGAGAAGAGGTTGAATCTAGAGCAAGTGGGGCTGCAAATCCATCAAAGAGGTAAGTCTTTGCCTTCTCTGTTTTTTTTTTCAATTTTTTTTTCAAAGTTTCAAGCATGAAATGTCTGATATTTTTTTACTTTTTGCATTTTTCAGTTTAAACTTGCATTCAAAATCAAAACAACATGAGCAGCAGTGAGAGTGAGAGTGAAAATGAAAATGAAGTGCAATTACTTGATAGAAATACAAGAGAAAGTGGTGAGGGTGGTAGTGGACAGCAAATAAATCCATTTAAATGTCCTTCAAAAATCATGGAAACATATGCAAAGGGCCCTTTGAACAAAAAAAACCTTTCCTCCAATATGTTGTACCTATGGACCAAAGGCAAAAAAATTCAGGGGGGAGTAGGGTGTGGAATTGTCATGTTTGCCATACAGATTTTAGGGGCAGCTACACAAGGGTAAGGGCTCATTTTTTGGGTGTTTCGGGCCGTGGAGTTAAAATGTGTCCAAAGTTAAAAGAACATGCAAAGATAGAGTGTCATAGATTGCAAATGGAGGTGGACATGGGGGCTCAAGGTGGGACAACTTCTTTTGCAAGTGTGCAATCATCTATGCCTATGCCATCCACGGTCAGTAGTAGTGAAGTTGCCACAAGAGGAAAGAGGAAGATGAGTGGTAGTGAGAAGAGAGCTTCAATTGAATCTATGTTTAATGTGCAAGCACGAGAAGCCACAAAGTCTTCCATTGCCAAATTCTTTTTTACTCATGCCATCCCATTTCATGTGGCCCATTTCTCTTACTTCAAACAAATGGTTAGAGATAAAGCCAATATTGGTCCCTCATTCATACCCCGATCATAAGCTACACACCACCCTCCTAGACAAAGAGTATTCCAAAGTTAATGTGGTAATGGAGAATATGAGGCAAATTTGGATGAGGATAGGTTGCTCTATAGTGATAGATGGGTGGACTGATGTTAGACATTGGCCACTCATCAATATCATAGTCACATGCCCTGCTAGTTCTTATTTTCTTGGAGCCATAGATTGTTCGGGGAAATGTAAGGATGCAAACTTCCAATTTACCATTTTGAGAGATGCCATAGAGGAGGTTGGGGCTGCTAATGTTGTACAGGTTGTTGGCGTTACAGTTCACACCTCTAGAGTGCGTATTAGCAACAGACAACTATGCATAATGCGTAATGATTGCTCTTCAAATTAGGAGGGGAAGCTCCCTCTTTTGCTGATATGCATGAAAAAGTAAATAATCTAAATCCTATCTTTTTGACTCAGTTGGAAGAGGCACAAGGTTAAAAAAACTAAGAATGTTGTAGCTAAGGTTTTTCTTTGGTTTTGCAGATCTTAACTACAACTAACTAAATGCTTTTAATCTATCCTATTCCTCAAGAGAAACAGAGCATGAGGACTTAGAAGCAAGGAATATTTGGACGATAATCTTTAAGTCAAGATTCCCAAGGAGGAGACAACTCCTATTTGAGGTGTAGGCTAAAAAAAAGGTTATTGGCAAAAACATCAAACGACAATCTCCACTTCTAAATTCCCAAGGAGGAGACGACTCCTATCCAAGGTGTAGATATAAAACAGATTATTAATCACAATAAAGCACGATAAACATACTTCTAAATTCCCAAGGAGGAGACGACTCCTATTCGAGGTGTAGATATGAAACATGTTTATTAGAAACAAATATAACCGAAGACAACAAATTGTATGAAGGACCTATCACACAAATAAACGATCAATCAACATTATATTGAACAAAGATGAACCATTACAAGTAACATTGCATGGCAATGTGGCTCAACAATTTGTTTATTACTAATAAAAGCTCAAGGTGAACCAATACTAAACATAGGAATATTGCCGGCAACACAACAACTCTCTATCTCAATGAAAAGTTCGTGAACAGATACAAAAATAGCAATACTATAGGCAAGAGCTGTCTCAACATGTATGCTATCACACAAAAGTCCATTACAAATGAGCAAGGGTGCGCTTATTTATAGAACTCCAAGGTGTAGGGAACCCCAAAATCACCTTGAGTTAACATTCAGTCTTGCAAGCATGCAAGAATTTATTCTCTAAGTCTAACCAAATGAAGCTATACAGTTAACTGAAAAGCTACCATCAGTAACTGAAACAAAACTAGACTAAATGGACATGTGCCACATGCACATCCTTATTGAAATGACAGTTAACTAATAACTAACATCAATCAACTGGATCCTAACTGAAAGTCCATCCTCCTGCGAAGATATTCACGAAGATGAGATAGGCATGCACGAGATCAACAATCAGAACTCAAGATTGATGTCGAGTTAACTGCTGCTTCTGACTCTATCCTTGGAAATAACTGCAGGATCTAACTAGGTGTCTTCTATAAGCCCTCTCTGTCTATCACCTTATCCAAGAACTTGTCGATCATCTCATCCTCTGGCACTTTGACGCTATCCACGATGATAAACTGTCTATTCAACTCCTCTCCATCTTTGATCGCCCTCTAACATTCTCTGATATCTATAGTCGCCTTATTGAAAATAGTTGTCATCATGAGAAGTGATCCAACTTGGACGTTTTAGGATCTCCATCAAGGCTGTCACGAACTAGCTTCTCGAACTTGGTTTGCACTGCATCAAGCTCAACATATGTACTATCCTCACGACGATAGTGGCATGGGATCTGAGTGATAAATCCGCCGATAAGTCTGAGAGCTCCAGCAACATCCTCTTTGAGCGCAACCATCTTTGTAGAGATTCTCTCGTTCGTTTCCACTTTGAAAAGATGTTGTTCTCTCCAAGCGTAAACCTTCCTTTTATCCTCCTCTGCTACAATGGCGTAGTGCCTCTCATGTTACTGATACATTTTGATACTGCTTTGTGTGTGTTTTGATTCTGTGTGGTTTTTGGTTATGTTCTGATGCTTATTGAATACTTTGTTAGACATCTATTTCGCCATGTGTTTGGTGTGGCGGACAGTTCTGTCTATTTGCTTATGATATTTGGACATATGTGTTGGATACTTATGCTTATGATGATGTTGTGTTTAGATTTGGATTACTGTATATGATTCAGGTGAAGGAGACGGTGTTGCATCGCTCATCCGTGAGCGCCCCGCCTCACCGCGATTCTCTTTCACAATGTGTTGATTATGAGTTTATATGCATATGTATATGTTGTTCGATGTTTGGTGTTATGTAGGACTGTAGGTACTGGGTGCCAACTCCACCCGCATTGTCAGGTTTGAGCGCGCCCTACATACCCAATGGTTGATGTGGTTAGGGAGTTGATAAGAAAGTACCCCTGTCTGTGTTAGTGGTTAGGTCAGTGTTTGCTCATGTCTTATATCCGTGCTTCGTTCGTGTAGGTATGATTTTAATTTAAGTTATTTATTTTCATGAGTTTTGTAATGTTAGTAAAGGTTGCGTTTATGGCTTTGATTAATGACTTATTGTTTTAAATTAAATGCTATCCTTTGGTGTGGTCAATAAGTAATTAAATTTTCAATGTTAGTAAATGGTATCAATTCTTTAGAAAATATATGTGCGCATTAGCATTACTATTTTATTCATTAAGGGTGTTATTAATATTGCAAGATTTAAATTATCAGGAGATTACTATTTAATTTAAATAAATAAAAGTTAATAGACTATTTTATTTGTTATTTAAATTTAAGTCGTTGAAATTATTTTTATGATTAATTTTATCATCCAGTAATTAATTTAATATTATATTTTAAATTTAAATGTGGTTTGAATTAAAATGCTTATTTATTTAATTTTAATAATGATTATTAGTCTTCGAAAGTTAACTAAATTTTAAAGGAAATATAATGTTTTAATTTTGGGAAGAAATAGCGAGTTTAGTATTTTTTGAAGAAAATGCCTATTCAAGATTTAGTAAAACTAAAATTGAAGGCAAGAGACTATTTTTGATGTTCAATGAAATTCTGAAATAATTAGTAATGTTCTAAATTTTGCCATCTTGGGATTTTATATCCAATCTTGTCTTTTTCGAAAAATCAGAAAGAGAAAAGAGAAGTAAAATTTGTTTGCAATTCGAAAACTTTGAAGTTTTTATGAGAATTGAAATCTCTGCTTTCTTTCAAAATGTTTTTTAGAAAAAGCTAGAATTATACATTTTGTTGGGTATTGTATTTTGAATTTTTTTTCTTCTGGAGGTTGCGGATCTCCAAATTGCTGAAGATCGTGGTTGGGCTGGACACGCACTTGCAACAATTCGTCTTCAAATCCACTGCAAGTGAAGGACTCCAGGTAGTTCTGTAACTCGTGAATTGTTCTCTGTAATTTCTAGTTAAATTAAAAGGATCGTAATTGCGAAATTTCATTATGTTGGCTGTGAGTCTTGTAATTTTTGTTATGTGGAATCATTGCTCTGTATTTGTTATCTCAGCCTTTAGTTTTCGCTTCCCTTCGTTTCCTATCCAGTATGTTATTTATTATTTTGATTCAAGTTTGGCTGGTTGGGAACTCATTCTTTTATCTGTTGAATAAATTTAGTTCTGCTTCATTTTGTCCATGGTTGTTTTCCAATCAAATACTTTGTAAATTTTCTTTTGCCAGAGATCCTCCATTCTATTTTGCGTACTAGCTTTTGCATTTCGCCAATTTGATTCTTTTTATCTGAATGATTTTGTGTATTGGGATATGCCCAATATCTTCCCGTGTTTATGTATTTGTTATATATATATATTTTATTACCTACTGATTTTCGTTGGGCATTGAAATTTGTTTTTTGGAGCAATATCCTTTATCCGGTTTCATTTTTACCTGGGATTGTGTTTTATTGGTGCTGGTTTTACATTGTTTTTGGTGGGGGAGTTTATCCCCCCCATCGTTCCCCCATTCATTGGAGGGAGCGTTGCCAATGGTAGCGCCCTCCACAAATGAGTAGAGGGAGCCCTGCCAAAGGCAGCGCTACCCCCAAGACCTGAGGGTCGGCGCCTCATTTAATGCAGTCCGCTATGTTAAATCTCGTTCGTCCTTGTTAACATGTGTTTTTCAATTTTAAGTTTTTTTTATATATTTAATGTTTATAATATATATATTTATATTTGTTTTTTAATATGTAAATATATATGTGTATATATATATATATATTAAATGTATATATATTTAATAAGTTATTTTTTGAAATATATGGGTTTTATATTTAATGTATATATATTGAGCATAAATATAATTATATATATATACATTTAGAAATAAGTATATAGTTGAAATGTTAAAATAAGTAAATTTTAATTCTAAAAAAAAAATAGAGAACAAAATTATTGCAATTAGATTAAGATTCAATCATTATTTTATTAAGTCTGTATTTAGAATGATTTTTGCAATTTAGATTTTATAATAAAAAAAAATCAGATTTAGAAGAATAATTTGTTTGGAAAAATGAAATAAAACCAGAGAATAGATATTGTTTGAAATTAAAATATAAACTCTGATTTCTTTTAATTGTTATTATAGCTTAAGTTTAAATATTTTAATTCTAAAGTTTATTTTTTTTTATGTTTAAATAATTATAGAAAAAGTAGTTGTCTTTATTTAATTTGATTTTGAAACATTCAATGAAAACTTGAATTTTTTAATCTGGTAAAATTAATTGGGTGAAATATTTAATGTTAGACAATTGATTATTTCCATAGATTATATTTGAAACATTTAATGTTAGGTAATAGGTTACTTCCTTAAAATTAAATTTGCAATATTTAATGAACTTTATGATTTGGAATGGTTTTTAAATGATGAAATTTTTACTTGTTAGGTGATATGTTTAATTTAAGTTAATTTTTAGTTCTCTTAAAAATGGGCTTTAATTAGTAGTATGTATTATTTTGGTTCTTGGGTGGATAAGTGTTATCTCCAGAGGCTAGGGAAGTGGTGTGTATGCATGTTTATGGTTGCACCTTTTTTGTTTATCTTGTTTTCTTGTGAATAATTGTGTGGGTGGTGCCTCTTAGTTTTATGGATTTTTGGATGCTTTGTGTAGTCACGAGATGGTCATGCCTCGTGTGCCTTGTTGTGAAATAAGGTCCTTTAAGGTTTGTGCATTGAGGTACACCCGTTATTTGTCTTTGGTTTTGGGGTAATCGTAGGGGAGAGTGGCTCTTCTTGGGGCCAGTGTACAAGTGGTCACCCTTGAAAGAGTTTCTTAAATAAGTGATAACCTAATTAATGTATCTAGTGGGTTGGGTTAGTTAACACATAACAAGACTAAAACATACACCTCACCTCTGCCATTAGTGCTCTCAAACGCTAAGGATGGGTGGGAAAACCTGGTTGATAAGGTCACTACCTTGTCTCCACGAAAGGTAAGTGGCTCCGCATGAGTCACCCTATGGGGCAGCACCTTGAGATAGGATGTCTAGTTAACCATAGATGGAGGCGGCTCCTAGTTTTAGGTAGTCTGGTGAATCCATGTAAGGCCTTGCGATGACACTCTCCCACCGTGCCCCTTTGTTTTCCCTCCTTGTTGTTGCCTTTGGAGTTGTTTTAATTATTGATGATGTTTAAGTTGTTTCGTGGGCTTGAGTCATGTGATGTTAGTCCTTTATGTTTTGATTTTGTGGCCGAGGGTTCTTTCTTATCGACTCCTTGCACGAGGGGTGTTCCTTCGGGTTCACAAGGTCGGGTGGAAACCTACAATGTACCCATTGGGTCCCCAAGAGGTGTTCATGGCGCGGTTGCAGTTGCAGTGATCTCAGAGCTTCACACGAAGAAGATTGTACCTTTTATGTATTCAACTCTTCATAATTGTACTCTTCGTATTATGTTGTGCTCTTTTCGATGTTATAAGGGAAGCAGCTTTGTAATGTAACTTTGGTTTCACATTGTGTTGTATCTGTGGAAATATGTTCCACAATTGTAACCTTGAACTCAAAAGTTGAATGTAATAAAATGGTATTTATGTTTTTAATTATCTATCTTGTTCATGTTGAATGAATGTCATATTTATATTATGTTTTATTCATGCTTCTTTCATTTGTTTTAGGTTGGTAGCATTAATCGTTTTAGTTAGTTTGGGTTCGTACAAGTAGCGCACTATGTTACCCCATGGGACTAGGATAATACTATATGTTATATTTATGTTAGTTAATTTGTTAAATGTAATTGTTGTTTTCAAAAAAAAATTTATCCTGTTAATGTTGTAGTTGTGTCCTATGGGGTTTGCGTGGCAAGGTGTTACAAATGGCATCATATGCAGCAACCAATTGAGATATGAGTATCAAGTCCTTCGGCTTGCCTTTTGCTATAGATATTTCAAGTTGCTGGATCCTTTGATGAAGATTATGTGCCTCATACCTCAATTGATATAACTCTGTGAGGAGGTATCTTCTTGCAACAATGAAATCTTCAATCCAGTTGTGCAAGAGCTTCCCACGATTGACTAACTAACCAAGTCTCTGCTGATCTACAGGTGTCTCTCGAAGTTGTGGGAGCATAGGTGCTTGTCCTATGGTTCCATGAAGAAGATCCGAGATGTATTGTCGGAGTTGCTTGATCTCAACCTTGACGACTGCCTTATCTTCTTCATCCTTCATGACACGCTCTTCAAGATTACTTGCGACGACCTTGAAAAGGCTCGCATCCACGTGTCGGGTGCTCCTGCCAATATTTGCTTTGACGAAGGTGAAATCACCAACTTCAACTTCATCCAGGCTCTCACCCTTCAGTGGTGTAGCAACTTCAATGATGATCTCTGCTTCAGGTGTCTTCTCAATATGCACCTGCTTCTTGACCCTCTTGTTTGACCTATCCTGATAAGGATCGCCAAACTCAGATAAATCAAGTTGATATGAAGGCCTACACCTCTGTCTTCCCAAAGACCTCTCGAGCCAACACGAATGATCAATGTTATCCTCTCGAGGAGAAACTACTCCTTTTGTGTCAACCACTGGTGGATCAACTGGTATGAAAGTCTCATGAACTGGTGATTATGGCTCTGAGTCAATATCAATAGGAGATGACCATGGAGAAAATGGTGGATCGGGAGATGATGAATCAGCCTTAGCTTGTACCACTGACTCTACTGGGACTTCTGGCGCTTTCTCAACCTACTTCCGCTTAGTGATGCTTTTCCTCTTTGAATTCCCACTAACTTTGACACCTTTAGGTGGCTTCAAAATAACTTTAACTCGAGGCCTCGACCTAGAAGTAGAAGGTAGTGAAGAAAACCCTACTGGAGGCTCTAAAACTAGAGCTATCCTTCGCTTTCTCTTGCTCTCCAAGAAGTACATGCTTGTCTTAATAACTGATCTCGACAGGTCCTCAATTGAAGTACTCTCCTTGGCATACCAATCTGGTTGGCGAAGTGGCTGGCGAGCAACTTGGTCTTTGACGAATGAACTAAGTAGCACCTCTCCGTCATCATCTGACATACCCTCAATATCTTTTGATAGGAAATCAACAAGCTGTGGAAGAGCAAGTCTGCAGTAATGACGTCGACGCACTTCAAATTCATCTTCGCAGTTGACCCAAAAGTCCTCAAGCGCTGCCCTGTGTGAATTACTTCGTTCCAACCGTGCTGAGTAATGACCCAAAGGATCATAAGTACGCCTTTGAGTGAGATACTTGAGATGGAGTTTTTCTAGCTCACTCATCATTAACTTGCAATCAGCATCAGTCTTGCACTTGTATATACCCAATCCAAATGGAAAGGTGAATGCTGACTTGTGTCGATTGTGAAGAAAAGAGTAGCATCAGAGGTTCTCTGGTGTAACCGTACACTCGAATATATGTGAAAGTGGGAAATTGGATGAACCAATCTGCCCAACTCTCCATTTGCTGATTTTGCCTTTGGTGAAATCCTGATGTGCATCTCATTAATGAGGTCTCTCACTGTCTTCATGAGGAAGTGATCATTCACCACTTTGAAATCTTGTCCAGCCTTTGAGAACTCCAATTGTGAGTAATATTCGTGAACATGTTGAACGCCAAGAGTTCCATTGGTCTTCAAAGTTCTAAAATTGCCTTGAAATGCAATTAAGTAAACCAAAAAAGACACCATGTGAAACTCGTGGATTCTGAGGAATTTTGTGATTTGTTGGTGAAGACACTCGCTGATCAACATTGACAATTCGAGAAATGACATAAAACATCCACGATCGGAAAATATGAGCTCCTCCTGACCTATAACCCGGTTGAGCAAAGTAATTAAGATAGCAATCTCATCCTTGAACTCCCCACGCCCAACTTTCTTTGGCATGTTGGTCTTTTGTACTTTCAACCACCTTTGAGCAACCTTTCTATATGATCTTTCTTTGTCCTCTTCCCATATCTTATCGCAATTTGCAATGGCTATGGTAAAATTGTCTGAGCAAGGAATAGCAAAGCACTTTTCGATGTCCCTAAGCGTGAGACTGCAAATGATTCTCCCATCAGCTGATCTGATTTGTCTTGTGGACGAGTTGTAGTGCTTAATGCAAGCAATCACAAACTCGAGATCAAAAACCGTGATAAGAATAGATGTTGTTGCCAGCAACCCAGAATGCTCAAGATTTCTGACTGTCGTGCTGCTAGTGCCTTCCAATGTGCTCAGATTGACCACTAGATATACGTGACCCAAGTCTGTATCAACAGTTTTCAAAAAGTCGTGTACCAAGACTGATTTGGCCTTGTAATCAATGGGGTTGAATTGCATTTTGAAAATCTGGATTTTTGACTGTAAAGTTGAGTATGTTTAGACAACTTTCAGAAAAAGTTGAAGAAAGCTCTAAGATAGGCTAAAAATAGCTGGTTGAGGTAAATTCCGATTTTTTTTGAAACGCGGGTTTTGTAAAGAATTGAATTCTAAACAAATCTAGATTGTCAAAAAATCGAAAAGATGAGTTTTAGCAAGGCATGCAAAGGGTTTTCAGTCGAGAATTGCAATGGCTCTAGGGGCAATTTTTTTGAGAAAATCTGAAACATGGGTTTTGTAGGCAATGGAATTCTAAGCCAACCCAAATGATTCGATTTTGGAAAAATTGAGTTTTGACCCACACGCAAAGGAATCTTAAAAAAAAAAGCACAGTGCTTCAGAATGTGAAGCAGCAGGGCAATTTTCTCGAAAAAATCTAAGACATGGGTTTTGCTGCTGACGCTGAAATATGTGGAACTCAGATGATCTATTTTTGGAAATTCCGCCGTTTACTTTGACATGCGAGAGAAAACCTAAGACAAGAATAGAAGAATTTTAGAGATAGAAATAGAAGTTTATTATTCTGTCTTTGAAAAAGTTGCCTATGCTTGAATTGGATTTGATGAAGTCTGCATGGACTCAAGAAAATGAAGTCCAGAAAATGTATCTTCTAAACAATCTGGGCCTGGCACTATGAAGAACACTAAAATCTGACACCTATAACGCCTTCAGATCTTTATTTGCTCAAGAAAGACGTGTTTGCTCTCACCTATGATGAAAAATATGGACGCCTATGCCTTAATAAATAAAACTTCATCAAGAAAGGCGTCATAAATGCATGCAATTGCTTTAAAATTGGCGCTAGCCTCTAATTAGACCTCAAAAATCAACGCCTCCTTTTGATTGGACCTCAAAATAGTTAACTGATTGAGAAATAAGTCCTGATTAGGGCGCCACCTCCAAACACTTCAATTAACTTTACATGCAAAAATAAATCGCCCAATTACAAGCAAAAATCAAGTCTAGTTGAAGTCGACTTGAGTTTAACTGAAGATTTAATTTCAGTTCACAACCTCCACCTTTATAGGGTGCCACTTCTCGAGTTCAAAAAGTCAAACTTTGACTTTAGGCGTCACTTTCCAGACTTGGCCAATTTCTTTGAAAATTTGAATTTGCAAACGTCACCGGAGCCCATGTTCGATCACTGATTCTGATTGATTGACATGTCAGATAGACTGGCTGACAATTTCATTGAAGAGCAGGATCAAAACTGACAAGAAACTCCTTGAGGCTACAAACCCTTATTCTAACATCCGAGGCTTCAAAATTCAGGGCGCGCCTAGTCTTCAGGGGCACTGTTGGCCTCAACTTAGAAAAAATTTCAATGCATTTTCAACATTTTGAAGGTGATTCTGACCTTACTTTATCTTGCGTTTCTCAACATTCAGCAAAACTTCAGAACTAGCTGATAGGTTCATTGCGGAGTTGGCTGGATTCTGAACAAGAGCTCCTGGAGAATACTTTTCTTAAAAAACATCGTTTGGCAGTTGAAAAACATGGGCGCCCCTGGTTTCCAGGGCACTTTTCTTCCCAAAAATAGCCATTTTTCCAACTGGCTTAAAATTCACTTAACCTATAGTTGCAGGCTGCTGTCAAGTCTTCTGACTTGGCTGAGGTATGCAACAGAAAGCTGGAAGCGTCATGGATAAGATGATTATCTGAGATGACCAAAAAGACTGCATTTGAGGCTCCAAAACCTTGGGCACCCTTGGCCTCCAAGGGCGCTTTTGCTTTTTCCTTTGACATTTTGATTATGACTAAAACCCTATGTTTGATTCCTGATTCCGACAATTCAACAAATCATATTCATCCGTTAACGGATGCATTGCGAAGCTAGATCAAGTCTGAGACAAACATCCTAAATGTCATTTGATTAGAAACCTCCATCTGGTGCTTCAAAAAGTTGGGCGCCCCTGGCCTCGAGGGGCACTTTTTGCTCGTGTTAAGTCATTTTTTCATCTCCCTCATTTCGCATTCAATCTCCAGTTTCAGATGCTAGACATATCTTTTGGACTAGCTAGTAGGCTCATTGCGAAGCTGATAGGATTCTAGAGAAGTCCTCTTGGAAGTGACAAATCTCAAAATGTTGATTTGGGCCCCTGAAATCAAGGGCACCCCTGGCTAGCAGGTGTGCTTTTGTCTCCAGAGTTTGAAAAAATTTCAACATCTTTACCTTGACGAAAATCCCCTTCGAGACGAAGCATCATTTTGGACATATCTTGCCATAGAATCTTCACTGGAGTGTTTCAAGCTTAGATTTCGACACCTGGTGCCTGGTCATTTGCTATTGTTGACCTTGAAGATCCTAACTTTTCACTTGAAAAAGCAAAAACTAACCACCAAACTTAAACTGAGTTTTATTTGAATTTGACTTCACCATTGTGACCATGAAGTAAAATAAGCCAATCAAAACAATTTTTAGTAAATTCTGACAAGTTTCAATTTATAGGGTTTTTGACTTAAAAATAGGGGTCCAGAAACCCTAATTTTCAAATTTTCCCAGTATCTTCTTGACATCAAATTGACTAAAAGCCCATACTTGATTTGCCCAAAAACTATGTTTTGACATCATTTTTACAAGGTTTAAACCATTTTAAGCAAAATGCCTTAATGAAGCAAAAAATTTGGTTTGGGTACAACACAAGTGATCATTGATTCAACACGTGTGTGCAAATCAGCTGGTTTGATAGTGGAGGGTGCTTACAAGCACATCTTTTAGACCCCATGTTGTGTTCATGCATTGAAAGACATAGGGAAATTAGATTGGGTGAAGCAAGTGGTGGCAGAAGCTAGAGAGATTCAAATGTTCATTTGCAACCACCACACCTCACTTGCTCTCTTCAGGACATTTTCAAAGAGGGAGTTCCTCAAACCTATTGAGACAAGGTATGCCACTTCATTTTGTTTCACATTCAAAATTTGAAACTTCAAACATTTCAATTTGTATTATAAATTTGAATTTCCAAGTACATTGAGCCTTATATTGCTTTTGCCTTTTAATGAATATAGGTATGCCACATACTTCATCTTGTTGGAGAGGATGCTTGAGGTGCACGGGCCTCTACAATTGATTATGGTGAATTCAAAGTGGACTAGATGGCCTAATTCAAGTTCTACTCAAGGAAAATCCATCAAACAAAAGATACTTGATGACGATTGGTGGTCCAATGTGAGGTAAGACCAGTGTTACAAGACTCGCCCAAACTCGGCGAGTACTCGCGAGTCCCGAGGCAGGTGACCCTAAACGAGTCCCAGAGACTCGGCTGCCGAGTACTCGCCGGACTCGCCGGACTCGACCGACTCGCCGGACTCGCCGAGTCTCGTGCCCCAAACTCGGCCATTTTGATTAAATTTTTTTTTAAAAAATTGCATTCTTCTTTTTTTAAATTTTTTAAATAAATGGTGTGCGCCATGAAGGTTTGTGTGGTTTTGAAGGTCTTCATTTGGGCTTGGTGGCAGGGGCTCCTCCCCTCGACCCCACCCTGTATCGCGACAGGGAGCGCGCCCAGGGCGTTGCCCCGGGACCCTGTGAGGGGCGCTGCCCCTCGACCCCGCTGGGGGCGCTGCCCCCAGACCCCCGCAAGGGGCGCTGCCCCCTTGACCCCGTTGGGGCATTTCCCCCAAACCCTCATCAAACTATAGGTCTAAGCATTTTATAGGCCAATGATGAATCATGATCATAAAAACCTACAAAATACATATCCCCTGTTGCAAATCTTTGCATCTTTCGCAGTCAAAGCCATAATCAAGGATTATCTTGTTTCAAAATTCATACATTAGACAACAAAACATGCAGTCTTGAAGGCTTCAATAAAATTTTAATAATAAAATCCTCACTTGAATATACACACCAATCATTGAGACACAAGCAAATATCATGGCTACATCATCATCTAGGACCTAACTTAGACACTAGCGCATGACTTGTCATGATATTGGGATGAGTAATGCAAGCTCTTCTGAGCCATAGACTTATTTTTTTAGTTTTGATATTTGTTTTGATGCCATGGATTTCATATTCCATGAGTTTTGTATACATTTGACAATATTTATATATCTGAATGTGTTATTTCCTTCAGCTAAAATTTGCGTTTATACTTATGTGATCGATATATGTTTGTGTATAGGATCATAGTAGTTTCTATTTCATGATGTTATTGTGTATTTGAGGTTTATTCACTAAAGGGTGCATGAAACAAGCTTTAAATCCTTAAAAATCTCTAAATTTCAAGGGTTTTTCTATTTGCCGAGTCTTGGGCGAGTCTAGGCTCCGAGTCCGAGTCCGAGTCAAAAATCGGCTTGCCGAGTCCGAGTCTTGTAACTATGGGTAAGACATTGCTGATTTTATTAAAAATTAAATATTAGATTGCTGATTTTCATGTTAAATTTCTGATTTTGATATTTTAATTTTATTGTCCAATGTTCCAACTTTCAAAGTTTCTAAGATGTCAATTAATTCTTTTGATCTTTTTGTTTGCATTTTGCAGATATATTTGCTCCTTCATCTTGCCTATTGTATATGTCATTAGATATGCTGATACAAACTCTCCTAGTCTTGGAGAGATATATGAGACATTTGACAATATGCTTGGGAAGATAAAACAAACAATTTTGGCAAAGGATCCCACTTTGAGTTTATATGAGGAAAGCATTAAGCCCATTGTGACGTGAAGGTGGAACACAATGAACACCCCGCTTCATATGGTTGCCTTTGCTCTAAATCCCAAATGGTATGCACCAAGGGATAGTAGGACGCCTCCATGTGATGACCCAAAGGTTTTAGATGGATTCACACAGGCCTTTGATAAGATGTAGCAGGCTTCAATACTTCACTCACAATTCCTTGACTTTGCAAATCTTCATGGACCAAATTTGAGTAAACCACATGCGAGGTTGGATAGAGCTATATTAGCTCAAACATACCCTATTGGATGGTGGACATGGCATGGGAGGGATACACCATAGTTGAAGACACTTGCCACTCGCCTTCTTGCACAAGTTGCCAATTCCTCTGCTGCAGAGAGGAATTGGTCTAGATATAGCTTTATCCACTCCCTCAAAAGGAATAGACTTGTCTCTAGATGAGTGGAGAAGCTAGTGGCCGTGCATAAGTGCTCTTCGGCTTCAGGATCGATGGACTCTAGTGTATAGATAGACTCTAGCTCTATGGTGGGATATTGATCCCGAAGATGTGGCCCAAGTTGATGAGGAGGAGACACCAGAGGGATTGTTTGGGATTCCATTGGCTGAGGCTGAGGTGGACCATCATAGTGGCAATGACTCAGAGGATGACTCTGATTTTGATGCAGTTATGGGAGATGTAGATTAGGGGCAGCAATGCACTTTGTTTTTTGTATTTTGATTTTCATATCATAATGTAAAAGTTTAAAACTATATGGCAGCAATGTAGCCTTTGGGCATTTTGTTATAAGTTTATAAATTATAACTTGGAAGTTGTATCATGTATGTTAATTCTGAATTTTGAACACAAATGTTATATGTTAAGGTTCTATAATGTATACATGCTTTATCCATGTTTTCATATGAATATTCAAAATTTCCGTATATTTTATATAGCCATCCCCCGACCGTCCCCAAATTTGGCTTGAAAAATTGGGGACTTGGGGACTCGTCCCGCCGTCCCCGTCACAGAAACCTGGGGTAACACTGAAAAATATATAAATTTAGGGATGTATGTTAATTCTGAATTTTGAACACAAATATTATATGTTAAGGTTCTATAATGTATACATGCTTTATCCATGTTTTCATATGAATATTCAAAATTTCCCTATATTTTATATAGCTGTCCCCTTTGCCGTTCCCCAACCATCCCCAAATTTGGCTTGAAAAATTGGGGACTTGGGGACTCGTCCCACTGTCCCCTGTCGTCCCCGTCACAGAAACTTGGGGTTAACACTGAAAAATATATGAAAGCAAGAGAAGTGTATTTAGGGATTTGTTGGTGTATGAGTCTTTGATGAGCTTGAGCCTATAGGGGACAAACAAACTACCAATCCATTTGCTCATAGAGCACTCAAATTTGGTGTCTATACTCAAAGTCATTATTTGATGTAAATTTAAAGTCTAAAAATGATTGAAAAGAAAACTATAAATTTAAGGAAAAAAATTGGGTAGTTCATGATGCGTCCTTCTAGGTTTTGTTGGATTCACCCTAGATGGACCCATAGTAATTTGATCACACCGTGACTAAATCCCTAGTGTATAGATTTTAGATCTAGCATAGGTATCAACCAAACCCAAATTTAGCCATATATGTTGATGAACCAGTAACATAGTAAAAAAATGCTCAAGAGAATGTTGGGGTTTACGTGGAGGAAACATAAGTAAGGAACACCACTTTGTAGTACAACTACAAAGTAAATAGGAAAGAATTTAGGACCAATGAGACCAATCCATATTTGTGGACTTGCAGAAGCACAATTCTATTGTAGATCTTCATTGATGATTGAACTCTCATAGTCTAGTTCCTTATCACACACTTGATGTTCATTAGTCATTGATAACATACTCTATCTCAGGTTCATTGAAAATTGTTGTATCTTTACCTCTTCATTGATGCACACAAAATTCATTGGGTATAAAGCTAAGTCAACCTCAAAGGGAAAATCATGTTCATTATTCGGCTGCAAAACCATATCAATATTTTGAAGAAAAACATCAACCTCTTGCATTAGACATTCCATCTCTAGAGAAGATATTGACTGGGAAGCTTGAGTAGACTAGAATTCTTTACTCTCGTCATGAGAAGTAATTTCAAATAGTCTTTCAAATGAAGAAAAAAGGTACCATGATTCAAAATCACCCCTTATGCAATTGGCACCTTTTTGCCTAGCAGTAGGACTAAAGTATAACTTTGATCTTCAGATTTTGGTGTACCTCTGTCTCCATTAGAGAACATATGATATTCTTGCGTAATGTCCATTATATTTTGTATAACAATATGCTTTTTAGCCAACAATTCTTCATCCATCTCAAAATATTTGAGCAAAGCTAGAGGAATAGGCAAAAGCTCCATGTCCTTTTTACGACTTAAAAATGTAGGGGAAGAGATGCTCTCTTGAGAATACTATTGCTCCATTAACAATTCCATCCATGTTTTGTCCTTTTCTTTCTTCTTTTCTGTTTTAACTTTTTGATTCTACAAATATGTGTAGATGTCTACCACATTACTATCTAGATCACTCACTACTTCATTAAAATCAGGTTCGTATAGAATATATCCCATCATTGAGTAACCATTGGATTCATCTAGTAGAAATTAGATTCATCTCGTAGAAATTAATGGTCACCCAAATTTCTTTGACTTGGATTTGAAACTGCCCATAGTTACATGACCCTTTGTGTTTCCAAACAATTTATTCCATCACACTTATCAATCTCATGGAATCTAAAATGTGTAAATTGGAGGAGGTGCTCCCAAAGCTTGTTGTGTTGAGGGAGAAGGCAAATGAGGCCTATTGTTGTTCTAAGGAGGATAGTTGTTCCTTCTTGGAGGTGAAACTTGAAAGTATAGGACTGGAACATTTTGGGGTATCTACCTCTTCATCATAAGAAAGGATTAGCAAAAATTTGAACAAGAGGCCCAACTGAGTCCTTGTCATACCCATTGTAATCATGCTATCTTCTAATTCGATTGTGTGCTCTTGTGCCTTCATCAAATCATTTCTCCCACTTGCTTTGATTAGGAACACAATGTCAAGTGGAAGAATGTTGATGAAACAACATAGGAGAATCTTTGGAGAAGGGTTCAAGGTTATGTTGATCTTGTTGAGTAGGTGGTTAAACAATGCAATAAGCCATAGTTTGCAAACTTGGACTTGGAGAGTACTTGGGAAAAACTCGGCACCTTAAAAAACACTTAATATTTTTGAAAGAATATAAATTTTATGCAAAAAATAGCTACAAAATGTATCAAATGAGTTTGGTGGGGGGATTGGGGGCAATGCCCCTAGTAGGGTCAAAGGGTAGCAACCTCATAAGGGTTTGGGGGCAGTGCCCCTAGTGAGGTTGAGGGGTAGTGCCCCTCTGGGGATTTGGGGGAAACACCCCCAACGAGGTCGATGGGCAACACCCATCGTGGGGTTTGAGGGAAGGGTGAGGTCGAGGGATGGAGCCCCCGCCATAGTTTGAAAACTCGGACTCGGTGCAGACTCAACAGCCCAAAATAGGATTCGAACTCGGGACTCGGCAAAAAAATCGACACGAAATTAACAAAATTTTTTGAAAAAAATCATGTTTTAAAGTTGAAAAAGCAGCCTCTAGCCGCAAGAAGAGTTCAGGCACAAGACTCGGGAGTCCGAGCCAAGGACTCGGGAGTCCAAGCCAGAGACCCGGCTCGTGAGTCCGCGCCAAGTTGACTCGACTAGCTTGTAGACTCCCGAGTTCGTGGTGAGTCCAGCAGAGTCTTCCAACTATGGCCCCTGCCACCAAACCCAAATGAAGACCTTCAAAACCACACAAACCTTCATGGTGCGCACCATTTTTATAAGTTTTTAAAAAGGCAAAAAACTATGCTTGTAAAGCCAAATAAGTAGAGTTTTTGCAATGTCTAACCCACATTTTTTCCTCAATTTTGACATGTTGGTGCTATGAGTTTAATGAAAAAACTTGTTGAGTTTTTCAAAAATCTCTAAAAAAAACTCAGCAAGTAAACGTCGTCAAAACTTGTGGAGAAAAAAAAAGGCGAGTACTCATTGACTCACCGAGTACGTAAACTATGCAATAAACTCTAATAGGCTCATGATCACATTTCTTGGCATTTGCAAGTTGGGGAAAAATGAGATCATCCAAAATATCTCCTCAAAAATTTATCCATCAAAAGTAGAATATCTTGGATGGTTCACCACCAAATCCCTTTTCTTCATTGTAATAGATCTTCGTTAGTTTATCCACTGGATCCATTTTGTTTTTAATATATTATTTGCTAGTTTGGTGTGTATTGATATCAAGTGATATAGTTTGCCACTTTCGCGTTGATGCATTTCTCCTTACATTCAACTAGTTTGGCTTGATTTTGGAATTTGCATATCACTATTGGTCATTTTGGCTTTGATTGATTTTATGACTTTTCTTTTAATGTGATTTGGTTGGCTACCCGTCAATATCTTTCCAATTAATTCCATTGTCCTCGTTTTAGTCTATGTATGCTCTCATCTTGCCCACATTGGGAACTTGGTGACCAAAAAGAACTAGGATTTGAGTAATTACAAAAGAATTATTGTGGATTTCAACTAACACCTTGCTAAGGCCATTACACCTCTTGGCAATAATTATTCAATCAAACACTCCAATGTCTTGTTGTATGACGCAATTCTATCAAGCTAAAAACCCATGGAGTCTTTCACACCTAGTGGAATTGAAGAAGTTCCTTAAATCATATTGACTAAGTGCTCTACAAAACCTGTCAACTATCTAATATATTCTTTTAACTTGGACTTACCCTTTCCATCCTTTTATATCCTTTCTTTTAATAAACTTGTATTAATATCCACTAGATAAAATTTGATTGTCTAGTGCCCTTACCCAAAGCAAATTCCTCGATCATAGAGTTTGTTGTTTGCACATCTCTAACATTCACATCTAGTGGAAGTACAACTATCTAAACAAACTTGTTCCCTTGATCATCCCTTGTCAATATGGTTTGGCTCTTGGTCCTCTTTGCCATACACCTGCGGAAGGAGGAGATAGTTGTGATGTTTAGCAGTGTCATTTCCATGATCTTCCACTTTCAAATTACCATCTTAGCCAACCACTATGAAGCCTATTACTGAGTTTCTTACCTTTTTTAACTTTTGAGGCTATGATGAGTGTTGCCTTGTAGGATGTGGAAGGGAAGGTATCAATGGGGGTGAATTAGTGTAGCAATGTCATGTCCATGCCATAAGCAAGCCACTGTAGATTTTCATTCACAATGAAGGCCGACCTCCCTTCATATCAGCATATACTTATACAAGGCAAAATGCTGGCCGACTCCTTTTACCCTTGGTGCCTAAGTCATTGGTAAAGAAATTTCAATTATTAATGGTTTGAGCCGACCCCCCAGCACTGATCTGAGATATATATATATATATATATATATATATATATATATATATATAAAGACATTCAAGTTAAGAGATCACAAAAGATTCATTATGAAAGGAAGCGAATATTTAAAAAGCAGCAATTCAATAGGATGCAGCGATTGGATAAGGAGCAGCAATTTGGAGCAGCGATTATGCAAGGGATAATATTAATTGAATTAATTATCCCTTGCGATTTGTCTTTCTTTTGATTCCCTAGAAAGAATAACCTATGGGGCTAAGGATGGAACCATGTCCTACAACTATTTTTACACTTTGTGCTAATGGGTTTGGCTTCTATGAGAAGCCTTGGTGCTATAAAGGAGAACACAACTAAAGCTTTCTTCTCCTTGAGTTGTGCTATTTTCACCTAAATTCAATTAGAATTTCTATGGATTACCTTTTTTCTTCTATGCTCAAAGAAAATATTTGAAAGATTGGCCCAATTTATCAGCAAAAAGGGGTTGTGGCTGACCTTTCCAATCCATAGTAGGTGATTTTTCCTCTTCCTCATCCTCTATAAGCTCCTTAGGGCAGTTCTGATATTTGAATTAAAGGAAAAAATAGTACTTTTCTCTAACTTGACATATGTTTGCACAATTTGTCAAAAAAAATTGTAATTGAGGTACATGAGAAAAAACATTTCCCAACCTATCCTCCATGAAGTCAAAAAATTTCTTGGCTTCACACTATCTAAATTTATAAATGTCAATCTCTCTATCAACCCCTTTGGTTGCCTGACTTGTTGTACAATAATAATGAACAATAGTAATGGGCCATGGTAGTTAGCTTTTGTTTCTAGATTTGAAGATGGAATGTACTACTAACAATTGCATGTTCAGATCCAGAAACATACTCCTATCAGTGGACTACCTAGCTAAAATAAAAAACCTCTAGCTGAATCCTTCAAACTTGGTATAAGTAAATGTTGGAAATTGTGTGAATAAATCTTTGTACGTATAAATCACCTTCCTGAATTCTCATAAAAGCCACTCTTTGTATGGTTCTTTCATTTCCATAATCAATGCTCCAATGAATGCATCATTTACTCTCCTATAGTTGGGTAAGAGCATTACCATATTGAAATTAAGGAGGGTGATTATAAATAGTGTTAGTGGGCCCATATTCACTCACTATATTCAATCCTACAAATTCCTCAAATGTGCTAAGCTACATACTAAATATGAGATCATATAGAATTCTTACATCTAAGCTGCATACACAACTGCTGATGTACGATTTCACTAATGAGGAAAGCCCAATCAATCTCACAAGTCATGGAATTAACCATGTTCATAAAATAGAACATCCATAGATGGAATGCCCTTGGCTTTAGCCTTGTTATCTTGTTCAACAATTGATGAGCACACACTTATACCAAGAGGGGGGGTGAATTAGTATAAGATAAACTTTTACTTATTTAAATTCAACAACCACAAAAACAATCACACAAGATCTAACAATTAATAGACACAAGATTCATGTGGAAACCGTTTTGGGAGTAAACCATGGAGAAAGGACTACTTGGAACTACTGTCCAAATCCAGCCTCAAAATAAAATACTCTTACAAAATTTTGTAGGAACCAACCCACTAGAGACACCAATCCCCACAACTAAGCACCAACTTAGCAAGAGACACCAATCTTTTATATTGAGAGGCACCAATCTCTCAATGGACAAACACTTTGATTTCTTGAAAACACTTCTGCAATGAATGACAATTTAATTAGATCTCCTTCACAAAAATCTTCCTTAAATAATCTTCTATATTTCTCTCCTTCAAAATCTGCTTGTGCTTATATGATATATCTTTTTATTCCACCAGACTTGCTTGCCTTCAACCGCACTTCTTATTCTTCTTTTTATATCTTCATGCCACTTGGAGAGGGGAGATTTTCCATGAAAGGAGGCATCACTTCACTCTACACGTCTTTTCCAAGAGAGGCGACTTTATATGCATTTGTTTGTGGGAACCTAAAATGGGGCCAGCCTATTATTATTTAAATTAGAATCTATTTTTCATTTTACGAGGGGGTGCCAAGGTAGAGAAGGGTTGGCCATCATTAATAAAAATAAATTTAATTTAACTGCATTGCTGCCTTTGTTAAGGTAAAATATGCCCTTGGAATGGTGCAATTAGAGGCCTTTGGCCTTCATACTTTCAATTCCCCAATGATTTCCTTGGAAATGACTTTGACATCAATGACAATTAATTCAACAACATGATTGTATCTCCAAGAGCATCATGAAATTCATCTCTTGAAAGGTTTGTGAAACAATCTTGACATCCTCTTTTGTCTATCAATCGATGGTGAGAAATTGACTTCAAAGATGCATCCTCATTGGAATCCCATTGTGCTTGATATTTGGCCATAGTAATCATAACAACATTTGAAGTAGGAATTCCCACTAAATCATCAAAGGCCTCTAGAGTGAAGCTAGCCAACAACTACCCATTAAAATCCCTAATTTCTTTGGTGTCCTAGTTATAAGATCTAGTGGCTATGAGAACAAGTTCAAGAGACTATAGGGAACTAGGAAAAGCTGCAGCTTCCAAAATACTAGAGAAACAAAAGTTTTGAGCTAGTTCATCCCTGTTGTGACCTTTTCACACATCAACCCATTCAAAATGGGGACCCCCTAATTTTTGCTCCATTCTGGTCTTTTGGGCTTTGGTACTCTCTCTCTGGTCTTTTGTCCTTCCGGGGATGTCTCCATATTTGACTTGAGTTGGAAATTTTGGCTAAGTCTGTGAAATTGGGGTTTTTATTCTTCAGGCTTGTTTAAGGTCAAATTGAATTATCAAATTGAAATCTGAGCTCGGCATTGCGATCAGAAAGCTCATGGCAAGATCCCACTAAATTTTCATCATGTTCTGACGACTTACTATTTTTAGTAAGTGTTCAATCTAGAGTCTTTTCCTCAGAATTCTGGAATTTTGACTGCTTCAACGCATTTAGGTAACTTCAAGGTGCTTCCACATAAAATTTGAGCATATTTGGACAACTTGCTATTTTTAGCAATTTAGGCTTCAAAGGCTATTTTTAGGGTTTGCATGCAGGCTTTTTCAGTGCATGTCAGGATATTTCTCATGGGTTTTACGAGAGCTTTGCAACGAAGTGACATGCAAACAAAATTGATCATTTTTCAGGGACTTACTATTTTTAGCCAATGCTCGCATGTGGACCAATTTCTAGGTTTTTCTGGGTTTTTTGAGATCCCTCGGGCACTATAACATGCAAACTCATCCGACAGCTGATTGGTCGCTTTTCAGACACTTACTATAAATAGCAGGTTCACTCCAACAGCTCCCGGTGCTTCAGTTCAACAAGTAGAACAACACACAACAGAAACGAAGTCAAACGAAGAACGTTCAAGGCGCATACAAGTCAAAATTAGGGTTTCCACTTTTATGCCTAAAATAGAGGGTGAAATTCGAGAAACTGTCAAAGTGAAGTACCCCATCAGGATCAACATCTTTCGGGCAACCTACTGGCAAAATTTGAACGAAATTGGAGTACTTACTATTTTTAGTAAGTCATTCCTTGGCTAAAAATAGCAGGTTTGTGCCAGAGGTGGGTGTGAACAGGACACTTAAATCATCAGGATCATATGAAGCAAATTTCAAGTCAAACGGAACTGCAAAAGTCAAACAACTTTAGGGTTTGCTAAAAATAGCAGATGAGCTTGGGCAAACGGGTATAAACAAGGTAGCAAGGCCATGAGGAACGTATCACGCCAACTCCAGGTTCAGAATAGGTAAAAGGCCATGAAGAGTCATACGCCTCTGAAATTTACTAAAAATAGAGTGGCAAGAGGTAGCTGAGGCGTTGAAAATTTCCAAGTCCACGAATGGAAACTGGCAGGAGAAGAGGTGAAATGCGCTCTTGGCATGGAGGAGGCTTTAAAAATTCTAAGTGTTATCAAAATTCCTTCTCCCTACCTCAAATGCGCCCAAGGTAGAGAAATCATAGGAGAAAATATTCTAAGTGTTGAAGTTCCTCCTCATAGGGTAAAATGCGCTCAAAGACATGGCATAAAAATATCTAAGGCGTGAGAATTCCTTCACCCCACCTAAAATGCGCCCAAGGCACAAGAAATTTCCTACACACCCCCCTAAATGCGCCCAAAGAAGATGAGGCTAGCATGGAAAAGTTTCTAAGTATGAGGAATTCCTTCCCCCTAGGTGAAATGAGCCCAAGGCTACAAGGGGAGTGAAGGACAAATATTCAAGGTGTGTTGAAAGTTCCTCATCATAGGGTGAAATGCGCCCTCAAAGCAAAGAGTGGAGGGTGTTAGCATAAAAGTTTCTAAGTATGGGAGATTTCCTCCTCACACCCCTATATGCGCCCTTGGCATGGAGGATGATTTAAAATGTTCTAAGGCGTGGGAATTCCTCTCCATACCCCTAAATGCGCTCCAAGGAAGTTGGGACTTGAGAAAAATTGCTAAGTGTAAGGTAAAGGTTGCTAGGGCGTGGGAAATGCCTAAGGATTGAAATGGAAGTAGCATGTGTAAAATGCGCCCAAGGCCTAAATAAGTTCCTCCTCATAGGGTAAAATGTGCCAAGACATGAGGACATGGCAAAAGGTTTCTAAGTATGGGAGATTTCCTCCTCATACCCTCATATGCGCCCAAGGCAAGAAGCCTAGTGAAATGCGCCCAAGCTTGAACAAATTCCTCCACCACATGTGATATGTGCCCAGGACTACAAGAGTAAGTTAATTAAATTTAAAAGTTTCTAAGGCATTGCAAGGTGAAGGTGGGAAATACGCGTAAGGAAGATGATAATATTAAAATTTCTAAGTGCAAGGTGATATGCGCCCATGAGCATGAAGGGAATTTCTCTAGGAAATCAAGGAAAACGCCAAGGCATGAAAAATGAAGGCTACAGGTGTGGAGTATGTCCATAATTAAAATGGAAAAAACCTTAGCAATTTTATTGTTTTCAAAAATAATAAAAATTAAACTTACCCCTTCATCTGGATACAAATGAAAAATATGATTTTTGAGGGGAATTTTTTTCTGGGTCTTGGATATTTCCCACTGAAAATGGATTTCAAAATTTTCCACACCTTGCTTGGGATTTTAAGACAAAGATTTTAGCCAGGCGCTTGTTTGATGAAATTTCCTAGACAAAATTAATTTTTTCTAAGGCAAATAAGAGAAATGTTTTTACAAAAAAATGCCTTAGCTTGTGAATTGAAGCCGAATGTCTGGAATAATTTTGCTAGAGCAAACATGAAATCAAATGCCTTAGCCAGTTGAGATTATTTTCTGTGAGGAATACTTGATTTAATATTTTAAATCTCAAAGTACAAACATGATGAAGCACGCCTGTGCAGGAGTGATGAAATTTTCAAAGTTCTAGAAGTCAAATATTCCAATGCGTCAAGTGACACATGTTGCGACTGGCAGAGGAGGGAAAACGAAAATTCAAATGTTTACTAAGATTAGCCTCTCCTAGAAATCGACTTGGCTATAAGAATTCAAGCTCTTTTTATCTTCTTCACCAATTGCTGAATGCAAACTCGAAGTCTGCAGGTGAAGAAGTGTGAACTTGGGAAGAGTTAGTGAAGTGAGTTGCTGCAAGTAATTTTTCTAAGTGCTGGAGGTTGTGTTGTTGCAAGTAGAAATTTCTAAGTGTTGAAGTGAGAACTTGTTGAAAGGCGTTGAGGTTTGAAGTTAGAAATTTCAAAGTGCTGCAGCCTTTTATTTTCGGAACTCAACTGGCACTCTCGAGGTGTTATTGTTTTCTAAGTCTTATTTTCTAATGGTTGTTTTTCATTTCTGCAGAATGGCTGAAGCAAGTAGAAGAGCTGCTAGAAGGGGGAATCATGCTGAATCCAGTAGGGCAAGTGCATCAAGGCAGGCTGTAATAAAGAAATTGAGCAAGTATTTCCTGCTAGAGTCAAAATTTTCTTCAAAGCTGGGAAAATTAAGTGATACAAATCTTGGCTCCTTCAACTTGGAGACTTTCAGAAGACGAATGCTGGGAATTGGAGGTCATCACCCATCAGTCACTTCGCACAATATTGTCAGAAGCGGACTTTATGTAGCTGTTGGTTTTCCACCAGCAGTCCGATGCCCAGAACTGATTATGGAATGTGCAAATTGCTACAACACAGAGCAGAGAACTATCATCTCACCCGATGGCAAGCTGTTGGCCAATCTTACGCCTGAAGCAATTGGGGAGGCATTTGGAATTCCAGCCTACGAGAAGATGATTTACAAAACGAGAGAGAGGGCTGAGAAAATGTATGCATCCACATTTGATCGATGTGCTGACATGATAAACTCTAGGTGGATGAACAAGCCTAAGCCAACTCGCACAAAGCTGCCGAAGCAAATAATCTCAGAAGACTTGAAGCAGGAGTTTTGTGACTTGATCATGATGCTTAGCAGAGTTGGAGGGTGCCCCCAAGCGTTCATCTTTGAACCTTGGATGTTTTACTACATCAACCTTGTGCTAGAAGGCAAATAGTACGTGGACTGGGCGTTGATGATCAATGACAATTTGCATGAGCAACTCAAAAGTCTAAGAAGAACGAAGACGTTTTATATGAGCTCATATATTGTCTACATGCTGGCCTGGATGACAAGATACAGAGGGATATCATACAAGGAGCCGATTGGGTGTGGCTCTCAACAATTCAAGATTCATGAGGCTTGTTCGCAGTTGCATTTGACAAGCACCTCAAATTACAAGAGGGTCAATGATGCCTTCACGATGCATATAACGAGGACGCTGCAACAAAGAACTCATCACAGAATATCCAAGGAGGCACAAGAGTTTATTGAAAAGTACGGATGTTGGTTTATCCAGTTTCCGAAATTTACTTACATCAGGCTACAGGGGTTTTCTTCTTACCCATACAAATTGCCCCGATATCCCACAAATAGGATTGTGATGATAGAAATATCTACGCAACTCATTGCCTACGATAAGATTCAAAAGAAGAAGAAGAAGGGTGGACTCGACTTCCCTATTACCATGGGGAATTCGGATGAAGTTTGTCTATCGTTGCAAGCAACTAAGGAGGCAGAAAATGAGCTTCAATTCTTCCACCTCTCCTACCATACCAGCAGACAACATTATGATCCCCAGAGAAATATCAGATGGATACTGTCTGAGGAATTCACGCATAAGGCACAAATTGAAGACTTCTGGGCAAGTGCAATGGATGAGGTTGAAGTTAGGAGAAGGATGTTTTCAAGGATACCATTGGACATGATCAGGGAATGTGAGATTGCTCCGGTGCCCGACTAGGTGGAAGAAGATATAAATGTCATACAGGCTGATTATGAAACAGTAAGGAATATGCCACTCCCACTTCCAGATTGGTCAGAACTAGAAATTACAGATTTGGATACGCTCTTCATTCTAGTCTTGACATTCACGCGAAGTTGGGTGGAGAGGCGTGTAAACCGGCTAAAGGGTAGGTCAATTCCCCTTACTTACAATTTGATGGGAGATCATAGATCACCAGTTGCTAGGCAAAGGAGGCAGGTTGATCAAGCTCCAGAGCCACAGGAAAAGAGCCAATCCAGCCTGAGCCTTAAAGAGTTGAGGAGGCATCACATAAGCCATCAAGGGCACATTCTCCGAGCATGCAGGAGATTTCACTATTTGCTGATCAAAGAGAAAAATTGAATGAAGAACAAGAGTTACGAGAAACAAATCAGCCACCTCGTAGGGAGTTAGTTGGCCAAAGCATCAATATGCCTAGAGAGGAAAATCAGCAGGAGTTAGAAGAAGAAACGACCACTGATACTCATATGCAGCGTGAGATTGAGGCAACTCTCGAGGATGATACCACTACAGGGTAGGAGGCCCAAAGCTCAGGAGATACCAAGCCTATAGAGATTGATGGGCCTCGTCAGGATGAAGGCATAGAAGAAGTTCGTGAAGTAGAAGCTAGGAATGAACAACCCTTCATTATTTCTGACTTGCAGCAAGAAGTGCCAGAATGGCTAAGGGACAAGATGAGATGTGATCCTGTTGAAGAGATTGATCCAACAGTTGAGATGGAGGAATTTTTGAGTAGGATCAGTGCACCTCCAACGAAGAAGAAGGCTAGAAAGTTCTCTAAGATTTCAACAGATGAGGATGGCTCTCGTACGCTTCACATGGTTGTACCTAGGATGGAATGTGATTGAGATGAAGTTGTTCCGGAAAACTATGTGATCACTACTATGGGGCTAGGCCGCCCTACTAGAGCACAGGTGATTGAAGAGTGAGATAATTCCTATCAAGCACTCAAGGACAAATTGCTCCGTACTGAAGGCAAGTACAAAAGATTGAAGATGGAGCACAAAATGTTGATTGGTTATGTACAACACTTATCCCATCCTTGTGGGCAAGAAAATCTAGCAATTGAGCTCCCAGCTGAATTTCCTAGAGAATCAGTCAGTGGTTTGGAGGATATGAGAAGAATGGCACAGGAGGCAAATAAGTGGGTTGCCAATGTTCGCATTGAGATAGAGAAGTTTATGGAGGACCTTGCTCATGCCTATTGGCAAGCCTTCGATATTATGGCACTGATGGAGGCAGTTAATTAGGCTTGGAGTGAGGCTCGTATCTATCAGACCAGGGTTGTTCTTCGCCTAGAGGCTTTGATACACACGCCTTTGCAGACCTTGGTTGGGGGAGGCGTGATTCAGGAAGGTGATAGATATGACTTCGCCGGCTGGTACTCTTCAGTGGTCACGGGCCGAGGATCCTATGATGCGGCACAGGCGGATTCGGTCAGGGTTAGAAAAACCATGACAAATATTTTTGATGGAGTCCTCAATACGTTGGAGGCTATCTTTGCCAGGAGGCTGACTTCTGAAGAGGTGATTGCAGATGACTTGAAGAGTAGATTGGCACCTTTCTTTTCTAAGGTGAAGACCTTTGTTCAGGATGATTTTGAGAATACCTCCAACTTCTCCAACATTGTTCAAAATACCCAAGATGCTCTAGTTGCCTGGAAGAAATCTTGTGCTCGACATGGGCAAACAGTTACAGTGCTAGAATTTCAGCTTGATCACATCTCGCCTATTTCTGATCAAGAGGTTGAGGCTGTGCTGACCAGGTTCATTGATTTTGCAGCCAAGGAAAAGGAGAAAGGAAACACCCTTCTGGATGATGATCTTTTGGAAGAGGATGATGCACATTAATTGCTTGTAGTGGTTCCTACAAAGGAGTGGAGAATCTCCTGTGCATTCATTGCCCCACTCCTCTTAGTGGCGGTTTTTAGGGTAGAGCCTTGATTAGGGCATATGTGGCTCAATCTGAGCCCTTCATTGTATTTGAATCCAAGCCATCCACTAGATTGAGCTAGATATAAAAGGGGCATCCCCCCTCATTTGTAACATAGTTAGACATTAGATCAGAGATAGAATTGAGCTAGAGAGTAGAGAAGGCATATAGTGAATAGTTTAGAAGTTAGCTTAGATTGAAGAGGAAAGAAAACTTTCCCTTTGAAAGTTTTGTGAAAGGTTGTTGTGAACACTTTCATGATATAAAGAGTTTTCATTGATTGGTGATCCCTTCTTTTGTTATGAGCAGCTAGCAAGGCTTTTTCATCTTTCCAATTCAAAGTAGATTTTATTTCATGCAAGTAGCTATTAGTTGTGGAATACGTTGTTTGGTCTAAGCAAGTTTCATTCGTCCATACCACTAGCGGGCTTACTGACGGTGGGTTGGCCTTGCGTGGTCAACTGGAATATTTTTTGCACTTAACTTCAATTGTGATTCATATGTCCGTATGCATCGTTGTGATGGTATTTGCATGTCGGGTCACAATTTGAATATCTTTTATTATCGTCTGAAGATTGCACCAGTTCTGTAGAAGCTATCTGAAGGGAGGCAAAGCAGACTCTGGTTCGAAGCTTCCTGAAATTGATCCTCGTGTCCCGCCTTTAGGAGTAGATGATAGAATCTCTATCCTTATCCCTTTTAATTTCAGTATTCTCCCGGTTAGTCTAGGAACATGAGCATCATCGCCAAATCATTTGTATCTTGCATCTGCTTCTAATTGAACAATTGTGTAAGTCCCCTTGGAATATCCAACAAAATCACATCGAGCCAACTGAGACTATCCCCTTGCATAAGGAACCTTGGAGTTGAACGTATGATCTTTCTAGCAATCTTAGTATGCGTAATACTTTGATCAAGAGAGGATAGAGTGACCGTTGGAAACTTTATTCTGTGTTGGTGCGGTCATAAAACACCCGTCAACAATCCCCTTTTTGGGCTTTTCTATCAAATATTTCCTTTGCAAATCCACATGCCCTCTTTTTATATCCCAAATATTTATTAGTTCATTCTAAATAAAAATTGGGGGAGGAATACCATAAAATTGATACAAGTAATAAGGGATACCACTTTGTTAGTTTTTTATATAGCTACATTCACCTAGTTTTTAAAATAATATATCAAATCAAAACCCTGACCACATAGAAACTAGGGTTTTAGGATTTAGAAGCCCACGCTAGAAATTGGAGTTGAGAAAATTAACTTACTCAATATTGTGAAAGAGGGAGATTATTAAATCTGAAAATGAAAGCATTGGTAGATGGGAAAAAATCTGCCCTCAATCATTCTTGCTCAAAAATATTGCTTCCTCCATATTGTGATTTGAAAACAACAAAACAATTTCCTTCAATTTACTTCCAATGTGATTCCTTGCTTTCTGTATGATGCATTCATTGCAAAAAATTCTAGGTTTGCAAGCTTGTATTGATACAAGAAATGCAGCTCTTTGTAAAATCCTTTTCTCCTTGACACATGCGGCATGAATGAACTATTGTTTTATCATTTTAAATTAGATGTTTCGATGTTTTTTATTTTTGTTTTTATTAAAAAAAATATTATTCAACTTTTTTAAGGGCATAAACCTTGCCTATAACATACAACCTAATTTTTTTTTTGTATTTTTTGCATTAAGATTTGATAACATAAACTGAGAACAAGAAGACTTACTGCTATTACCCAGTCTGAAAATGTAGAACACATTCATTCATTGCCGTACAAAAAAATATTGAATGCAAACATATCCAAATGGTTGCAGATTTTCTCCTTTTTCTTCCAAATATTGAATGCAAGCACATCCAAATGGTTGCAAATATTGAATGCAAACACATCCAAATGCAATTTTCCAAAAGTGTCATTTGGTGCGTTTCTTCCATCAAAATGACATTTTTCTCCCTTTTCTATTCCTTCTAGACTTTACTCTTTTGGTTCACTTGATGCACCGATAGAGCATTTTTGGTAATTTGAGCTTATTAAAATAATATTTAGTTATTATTAATGGTCAATATTCTCATTCTATAAAATATGTAAACTAGTTGTTTTGTTCAGTGATGTTTCTATTTTTGGAACTTTGTAATTAGAAACATCCCTTTGTAAATTCTTAAAATGAAGCTTTCACTTCTTGTAAATATTATCAAATATTTTTACCATCGATTTTGTAATATGGTATCAGAGCGGGAATTGTTTTCCTGGGCTCTTCAGTTTTTCTGAAATTCGTCCTGTTGTGACCTTTTCACACATTGCCCCATTGCAAATGGGGACCCTAGTAGTTTTTCCTCTGAGCTTTCTGCCTTTGCGTTTTGGTCATTTGGTTGGGTACTTAGAATCTGAGTTTTTGAAGGTCATTTGAGTCAAGAAATGAGTATGAGCCAGAATCAATGCACGAATGTCGCCAAAATGCTTAGAAGGCCTTGTGGACGAAGATCAACTGTCATTTCAGTCAATTCTGACACTTCCTGAATTTTAGGGTTTTCACCCCGACCCCCTATTTTTTAGGAACTTTTTTTGGCATTGTTAGCCCATTCTGGATTCCCTATTTTTTAGGGGCTATTTTTAGAAAGTTTCTATTTTTGAAAAAAATTCTATTTTTGGCAAGGTTTCTATGTTTGGAAAATGTGCAGGTCATGGCTATGTCGAGATCAACTCCAGAAACCTCTGAAATGGAAAAAATTTGAAAAATCTAAAAATTTTCCTAAGGCATGGACATGCATATGCTAAATTCCCCCAAGCAAGAAGAAAATGGCAAAGCATCAAGCAAGTCCGCCATGTAGTTTGCAAAAATGGCAGAGACAAGTGAAAGTCCGCTCCAAGAAGGTTGGAGATGGCATGAATGTGAAGAAGTCCGCTCCAAGGTGTTTGGAAATAGCAAATTACAAGTGAAAGTCCGCCCCAAGCTTGGTAAAATGAACAAATTCACAGGGCAAGTTCACTTAGGCCAATAATGGCATTAAAAAAATACTTGGAGAAGTTGAAATTGAAGTCTTTTGGCCTAAGTGTGAAAATTTGAAGAATAAAATTTAAAATTTGCCTAAGTCCAGACATTTAAAAATTAAAATAAAATCAAATGGCATGTCTGGCAATGAGGAAATTCGCCAGAAGTAAAAGATCATGGCAAGATTGACAGAAGTAAAATTTTGCCTAAGGCACGGAGAAATTTGAAAAGAGATAAAATTTTAAATTTGCCTTTGGATTAAAAAATAATTAAATATCATGATTTAATTATTTTAATGAACGGGTTGGAAACAACACAAAATATTATTTTAATATTTTATTTTCCAAAACCATTTAATGAGAAAAATCGAATTTTCTCTAGGCAAATTTTTGAAAAAGGAAATAAGGATAAAGGACTTCACTGAGTTGGCGTCGAAATAAGAAACTTTCTTTATCGACTGGCGTTGAAGATGGAAATTACTATTCGAAAGAGAAGTAAAAGACAAGTTCAGATTGGATTAATTGGAAACAATTAAAATTTGCTAAATGGGTCGATTCTTTCAACCTTAAATTGGTTTTGTATTTCATTTCCCTTTCATTCTTTCAAAAGCGAAGTTGTGAAGAAAATTTGTCTAAGGCAAGAGAAGTTTTGTGAAGCAAGTGATTTTTTCTTTCGAAGTAAAGGCTGAAAGTGCGAATTTTATTCATCAGCAACACAGTTTTTTTTGCCAGGCAAATTTTACTCTCTATTCCGGCAAAGAATTCCCTTGTCAAAACGATTTAATTCTTTCATTTCCAGCAACAGTTATTTTCAAGAATTATCTTGTCAAGTTGGCTGGAATATATTTATGGCATAAATAATTTCGAATTTTAAATATTTTCTTTTGCAGATTTATGCTGGACAACGGAGAATCATCAAAGAAAATGAAATTCGCTAGCAAAGATTTGCAGCCGGAGTCTAAAATCGTCTCCAAATGGAAGAATGTTGCTGACACCGATCTTGGCCATATTGACTTGGACGAATTCCGGAAAAGAATGTATGGAAATGACAAACTCTTGCCAACTCCAATTGCACGGAAAATGATGCGAAATGGCATAGTTCAAGCTGCAGGATTTCCGCCGGCAATCGAATGTCCAGAATTAATTGTGGAATGCGCCTTGCATTACAACGCCGAGGAAAAACAAATTGAAGCACCAGATGGCAGAGTGTTGGCGTATTTAGGCGAATTGGCTATACAGGAGACATTTGGCATTCCAACTTACCACCAAACGTACTACCGGTCAAAAGAAGATGCGCAAAAAATATACAAAGATAAACAAATTCTTTGTATGGCAAACATGAACAAAAATTGGTTGGTAAAACCTAGAACTACAGCCAAAAGGGTGCCCAAGAAGTTACTCGGGCCATTTTTCAAGGAGGAGTACGAAGACATAGTCTTGCTGCTGAACAGATTGGTAGGTAATCCTCAGGGAGCACCTTTTGAAAATTGGATGTACTACTTCATTGACGAAGTATCTTCCGGAACAAAAATGATTAACTGGTCAAGGATGATCAGTGATAATATTCATGAGCAATTGGTCAACTTGGAGAAAACCAAAGCCTTTCATATGGGTTCCTACATTGTATACTCGCTTGCTCGGACCTATCGATATGCCGGCCTAATCTGCAAAGGTGTAGTCGGCAATGGTGAAAGGGAGCTCTAGGTTTATAACTCCTATCCTCAATTGCAGTTGAGCGAGAAGTCACACTTCCGCCGGGTACATAATGCTTTTCTCATGTACATCACCTGGATACTTCAAGGTGGAACACATCAAAAGCTCACCCGTGAAGCGAAGAGCTTAATCAACAAATACGGATCTTGGTTTATCTAGTTTCCTAGATTTACTTATATCCGAATACAGGGATTCACGGACTCTCCTTACAAGTTGTCGATCTATCCTACCGACAAAATGGTTTTGCTGGAAGTAATAAGGCAGTTGGAAACATTCCAAAGTATCTAGAGACCAAAGCAGAAAGCAGTCGTCACGTTTCCTCTTTTCATCGGAAACATGGTAGAGTCTTGTCCGTCATCACAGGCAGTAGAAAATGCCCGAGTGGAGATACAGTTGTATCCATTCACTTCGTACAAATCCAGAAGTGACTTCGATCCACTCAATCATATTGGAACTGTGAACGGAAAGACGTACAGGCACATGATTGACCTTGAGGACTTCTGGGCGAATGCTGTTGACGATTATGAAGTAAGGAAAAGATTTTGGTTGAGATTACCTTTGGACATGATCATGACGACGAAACTCTTCCGTGTGCTTGACCAACTGGACGATGATGAAGTATACATGCAGCCAGGCTATGATGAGGGACTGTCACTTCCTCCTATTAAATGGTCAGAGCCAGAGATAGGTGATTTGACGACCCTCATGAGGCCTGTCTTCAAATACTCGCAATGGTGGGTAGATCAGCAGGTACAGATTCTGAGGCAACGTAATATATCGTTCACCTACGACTTGATGGGCGAAGCTGAATCCTGTTCTTCCAATGCCGACACTTCTCAAGGAGATGAGTTGATTGAGCCTGCCAACCAAAAGAAAAGAAAGGGTAAGGAAAAGGCGATAGGTGAAGAGCCAATCCTAAAGAAGTCCAAGCCCCTTTACTCAGCCACATCCAGGAATGTGGAGCAATTGTTGATTATGGACGAAGAATCATGGAGACATATCAAAATTCCTTCACCAATTCTTGAAAAAGACATGGAGCCCATACAACTTGAAGATGACTTTCATCACTCTCCAACTGGCACGGAGATTTATGAGTCGGATGAGGATTTGAATGTCATGGGAGGCGACTTCCAAGAGGGGATGATTTCAGCCCTCAAAGGAATTCATGAGGACCCGTTAGTACAAGAAGTCCAAGACATTCAAGACATTCCAGACTACAAGGATGATGGAGTCGAGCAGCTGACAATCCCAGATTGGTTTAAGGAAAGGATCAAGGTCAAGGCACCAGTTGAGGCACCGAAAGCGGATGACATTGATAATTTCTTGGCAAGGTTGGAGCAGGCAAATACAAAGAAGCCGGCCAAGAAATTCTCTACCATTCAGATAGATGAGACTGGTAACCGTACGAGGCAGATTGCAGTTCGAACGGTTGAGAAGCCGCAGGATGAGATTACTCCTACCGAGTATGCCATTACTGTCATTGACATTGGTCCATCTACAAAAGGACATGAAGTAGAAGATCTGGATAATTCCGTCTCCACCATTAAGTCCAGATCGGAAAAAGAGACTATGAAAAAAAAAAGAATATAAGATAGAGGTTGAGCGCCTGAAAGAATATATCCGGCATTTGACAAGGCCACTCAACAAAGGTGACCAATCAGCCCCTCTACTCCCAAATGCATCGCAGGAGCCGACAGAAAATCTTGAGAAGGAACTAACTACTGCCAGAGAAACAAAGGAATGGATGGCAGGGAAAGAGGGAGAAGTAATGGCATTTGTGGAGAAGTTGGCACATGCTCATGGGAAAACTTCTTCCTTACTCACAAGGGTTACAAACTTGGCTGAAGCATGGGATGGACTATAGGACCTGCAAGACAGAATCATTCCTTGCCTCCGAGACACAAGGAAAATCCCCAAGCAAAGGCTGGTCGACGAGGAAATTATTGCAGCTAGAGCGGCATACGACTTCAACAATTGGTATTGTGCATTGGTCTCACGTAGAGAAGTGTTGGAAAAGGCTAAGGCGGAAAGTGCCAAAATTGATGAGCAAGTGAAGGGTGTTCAAAATAGTATCTTTCATATGGCGGCAGATGTGTTGAACAAGGACATTGTCTGGGAAAATGACTTGCGGCCGGGTAATATGCAAAGGGAAGTTCAAAAGGTTTTCTCCATCATGCCAATCTTGGGAGAAAATTTGACTAAGGCATTTGACCTCTTGACCATCCGGAATACTTTCCTGTAGCATGAATCTGAGCGGGCGGTTGTCTTTGCCGATTGTGCAGACAGTTTAGATCTGCTGGAATACAAAGTCAGTGCCTTGCCGGACATTACCATTGAGGAGGCTGGCGCCATTGTGTCCAGATTCGTTGAACGGAACATTGCTGAAGCGGATAAGGACGCAACTCTCAGTAGATGACTCATCTGCTTGTCAACTGGTTGATGTTTTGGCAACCCTAATTAAGGTTTTCTTGTTTAAATCTGGGCCCTTGATCTTGATTCGATCTCGGCCATTCATTGTATTTGAGAATTCTATAAGTACCCCTCCACTTTCATTTGAAACAATGAGAATTAGAAGAATTATTATCAAAGGATTAGAGATTAGAATTTTGGAGTTAGAAGAATTAGTTTAGAGATTTAAATTTTAGAAGTAAGAGAAAAGTTTTATGAAATTGTTGCGAAAAACTATTGTGATAATGAAATTCATAATTGCATGAGATGCTTTGAAATCTTTGTTGTCAAATTGGTGCATGGTTGCATATTTTCTCTTTCTCATAGGATTGTTCTAGATTAAAAATTTATTTGTTAGTGGAACGAAAGATTGATAGTGAAGATTGAGGTAACTTAGCTCATACTTTCTTCAAATGGATGCTTTTCATTTGATGCGTAAAGTTAGACTCAGCTTTAATGTGGATGCTTTCAACGTTTACTTCAAATGATGTTCAATTGATGGTATTATTTGCAGTAGAAAATCTTAAGTACGAATCCCAGAAGATTGCACCTACTTTTGTGTAGTTGTTGTTTTACGTGACGAGACAAAGCATGGTTTTGTTTAAGTTCCATTCGATCTTTACAGTCTCCTAGTTCCTTAGGATTAGTATAGG
The DNA here is from genome assembly GCA_007115665.2 of Sequoiadendron giganteum. Taxonomy (NCBI): domain Eukaryota; kingdom Viridiplantae; phylum Streptophyta; class Pinopsida; order Cupressales; family Cupressaceae; genus Sequoiadendron; species Sequoiadendron giganteum. The sequence goes on from CM021109.1 coordinate 414,193,421, forward strand.
ATTTCTCACCCCCTCTCCTTTTTTTCATTTTTTATCCAAAGTCTGAAAAATCCCAAAGTTACAACACTGCATTCAATTTCTTGCTTCTAAGTGACTTACTGAAGTAAAGTGCCCCTTGGGTTATCAGCAAACCACAAACTACCACAGAGCTTATCCGCACCCCAATTTTGGAACATTGGAATTACCTTGTGACCTGTCTTGCAATCTTAGCACAAAAGGTGGTTTTTTTCAAGAGAGGATAGAGCGTCTATGGAAACTTTATTCTAGAGTGTTTGTGTGTGTCACAAAACACGCATCAACACGTCCCTCTTGAATTCACGTTTTTTTTCTTTGCCGAAATTTTTTGTGAGGTTTGTCGTTTTGAAATCATGTCACTCCCTTCTGGCAGATTTCAAATTATTCTAAGGCAAAATTGTGACTGAATAATTGTGTCTGGGTGCGCCTTTGAGGTATTTTTCGTGTTGGACGTTTTAGTTTGAAATTATGAAGGGTTTTTGAGCACGATTTCTTGCCGCGTGACATGCTTTCTGGGTGCGTTATTCCCTTTGCGTGACCTTCCTCTGCCTTTTGTGAAGGGTTTCAAACATCTTTTTAATTGCGTTTTCTTTGCTTTTTCTTGGCGCACGACATCCTAAACGCGTTTCTGGATGCGTTTTTTTTTCGGCTTTATTTTTGGTGTTGTTGGGCATGATTTGTCAATTTCTTCTGGTCATGAGTTTTCATAGGTTTTCCCATTTTTTTGTGGGCATTTTTGTCTTGTTCTGGGTGCCTTTTGTTTCAAGCCATGATTCTCCAATTTTTTGAAGTAAAAAATCAACTAGGGTTTTGAAAAATCCTCTGTTTTCAAGCCGATTTTTTTTTTTGATAACAAATTCTCTCTGGGTTTTTCGTAAAGATTTTTGGTTTGTCATCAAATTTCTTTCGGTGCCTCATAATCCGTGCATTGGGATTTGTGCAAGTGGGTTTGCATCGAAATTTGTGTTTGCAATTGCCTCAACTTTTTCAAGATTAATGCAATCAATTTTATCACCTCTTTTGTTTGTCTTGATTTTCGTGCCTCAAAAAGCATGCAAGATGGCAAGTTTGACCAACATAATGTAGGAAGGCCGTTAGCGATTTTATTACATCCCAAAATGTGAGGTTACTGTTTGCTAAATGCGATAAAAGTGAATGTGATATGAATTCTCGAGATGAATTAATGATGCATGTACCTTGTTATCAATATGAATGTTATATCACTTGATGTTGTTTCATTTGATGTAGTCATAGTTGATGTTATTCATGGTGAAATACTGCATATATGAATAGATGGTTATTGAAGTATAGTTATTCTAACTTTAAAGATGTTTATATATGTGATGCTGTTAAAGGTATGTTCTAGTGGTTGCAAGAAAAGGTTCATTCTCCAGGGGGAGGGGAAGTATCACTCGAGAGAGGAGCTTGGTTGGTTAACCGGTAACGAAAACCAATTGAGCATACACACACTTCACCTTAGACTGAGTAAACCAAGTTAGTTTTGTACAAGTTTAAGGTAAGTCATCCATAGCTTGTATGTTTTGCAAGTAGAGGTCTTGACTGTTTTTGTGTGTTTTATATGAGGTCCTTACTTGCGTTTGTTCATAGTCATTGTGATGGTAACATGAACGGACACATGTATTGGAAGTAAGTATATATATACATGTGTATATTATATACACGTATCCATAGGTATAAGACATGTCGATACAAGTGTAAGTTGGCTGATGGATATGCCATACGAATGTATCGATATGGTATACGTACATATACATGTACCTAGGGGAATATACTAGTATATGTATGTATATATGCACGTGTCCAATAATGTGTGGATATTAATAATATTATATTATTATTACCGCGGAAATTTACATATATATGTATGATAATACATATCGGATATGCTGACTGGCTAACGATATAAACATATATATATGCATAATTATATATTAAAAGTTATATAAATATATTATAGTTATATTAAAATATATATGTATTAATACTTGCATATTTAAATATATATATATATATATATATATAATATATTCCATATATATATCATATACTCTATATAACTATTTCAATATATTCAGAACCTCATTAACTATATTTATATAATAAAATATATATAATTATTTCCTAAATTAATTTAATATTAATTTCTCTTATTTGGAAAATCAAATCATTGATTTAATTATCATTTCTCAATTTATGAAAAAACGGATTATTATCTAAAGTGATCTCATTTAGGAAATCAACTTATTTTCCTAACGTTTAATATATTTTTTTTAAATATTAAAATGGAGCTATTCATATTTGATTTATATGTGGAAATCAATATTTAATTATTTGTCATCACGTACTTAGGAAATTCAAACTATTTCCTAAGTAATATGGAAATTGACCTTTCTTATTTCCATCATGAAATTAATTAAATAGTTAAATATATGAAAATCAATATTTATTATTTCTCATCGCATATTTGGGAAATCGAATGTTTCCTAAGTATAATGAAAATTGATTTCTCCTACCTTGCATTGTGAAATAAATCGAATGTGAGAAAGGACTTCTCTAAAATGTAAAAGAAATATGCGATTCATAAACTTTAGACTTAATAAAGTCATTGTGGAAATATTTGAAGTTTTCCCGTGAAGTATGAAAATGGCGGAAGAGGCATTCACGCGCCTGTGAAGTGCGCTTCACCTGGGAGAAGAAATCAAGCAAGCTATGAAACAGGGGTGACTCATCTCGTGAGGAGAATAGGTGGAATGAATTCAGCCATGACCATTTCCAAAAGGATGAATCATTTTCTTGTTTGTGCCATTATTGGTGAGTTCCTGTAGGTGGCAATTTCTGCTACTTAGTTGATTAAGTCTTGTTTTACTGGCTCATAAGTAAGTCGAATCAGTTCTTAAAATGTTGAGTAAGGGCTTGGAAATCCGCCAAGTTGCCTTTGAATAAGTTTGGCTGTGCGTTGTCAATTCTCATGCATTCCTGTAATGCGTTGCATTTCAGGACTCTATAAAAGGGCTTTCACCTGTTGCGAATTATCACGCATTCACATTCTGATTCTTGTTTCATTCTCTTTTTCATTCTGAGCATTCTTATTCATACTCTTATGTTGCGAGAAGCCATCTTATTGTGTGAGAGCAATTTCTTTTAAAGAGTATTTTGCTATGAGAGAGAACACAGAAACTCTGTAGTCTCGAATACTGCGAGGACAAACCATCATCACTTGAGGAAAGCTTAATCTAGGTATGACTAAATTATTCTTATTTCATCTTTAACCTTTGTGAAGTCATGTTAGATCAATGAAGTTATTATTCTGCTCTTTTATCTTCAATCTTTGAGAAGTCATGTTAGACAAACGAAATATTATACTGCTGTATGATGCTTGCAATTGACTGTCCAAAAGTTGCATGAAATAAATAAGGCATAGGTGATGCATGATTGTATAAAAGAGTATTAATTTGTCTTAAAAGGTAGACAATGCATTTGCTTTATTTGTATGATCTCCATATAAGGAGAGTACACGTTGCCTTAGATATTAATACTAGGACTGTGGTGAGAGCTTGATTCAAGTACAATATAGCCAGCTAAGTTACTAGTTTAACTCAGGAAAGCTAGCTAAAAACTCCTAGGAAATATTCATTCCCGTATAGGAGAGAATAGGAGAGGTACTTGCAATGCTGATTCATTCCAGTAGGAAGTACTTGATTGAGGAATTCAACAATATCATACGAGGCACAGCATAAGTATTTAATTATACTAGTGATGTTGGAACGTAGGATGTTCCGTTGGTAAATAAGAAGTGAATGGTTGCTTTCTAAGTTGTATTCTGCATTAAATTGTATGATCTCCATCTATGGAGAGTATTGTTTTCATTAGCTACTATATATTAGGATTGAGATGAGGACAGGAGTCAAGTAAATTCTTCAGCTTTAGTTATTGGGTTAACTTAAATAAGTTGAGCATTCCTAGGATAAAGATTTCCCGTATAGGAGGGGATATGCGAATTACTTGATTATCCGGACTCATTTCTAGTAGTACAATATGATGTAGGATGTTTGAGGTACGGATTACCCATTAGAAGACAAGGACCTACGCGTAGTGTAAGATAGCCCTAAGTCAAATCGACCCTGAATAGTGTATGTGACAATTGACCCTCAGTAGTGTTGATGGGCGTTTTATGACCGCATCAACACAGAATAAAGTTTCCCAACGGATACTCTATCCTCTCTTGAACAAAGTATTCTGTATGCTAAGATTGCTAGAGAGATCATACATTCAACTCCAAGGTTCCTTATGCAAGGGGATAATCTCAGTTGGCTCGATGTGATTTTGCTAGATATTCCAAGGGGACTTACACAATTGTTCGATCAGAGAAGCAGTTAGAAGACGCGAATGATTTGTCGATAATGCCCAGGTTCCTAAGCTAACCGAGAGAATACTGAAATTAAAGGAATATGGATAAGGGTTCTACTTTCTACTCCTAAATGCGGGATACGAAGATCAATTTCAGCAAGCTTCGAACCAGATTTTGGTTTGCCTCCCTTCGGACAACTTCTATAGAGCCGGTGCAATCTTCAAAGGATAATGGAAGATGTTCAAACTGTGATCCGACATGCAAATACCATCACAATGATGCATACTAACACGTGAATCACAATCGAAGTTAAGTGCAAAAGTACTCCAGTTGACCATGCAAGGTGAACCCACCGTCAGTGAGCCCGCTAGTGGTATGGATGAATAAAACTTGCTTAAACCAAGCAACGTATTCCACAACTATCAACTACTTGCATGAAATGAAATCTATTTTACTCTAAACTACTTGAATCGGAAAGACGAAAAAGCCTTGCTAGCTGCTCACAATAAAAGAAGGAATCACCAATCAATGAGAATTCTTTATATCGTGAGAGTGTTCACAACAACTTCTTACAAAACCTTCAAATAGAAAGCTTTCTTTCCTCCTCAATCTAAGCTATTCACTATATGCTCTCTCTATTCTCTAGCTTAACTCTAACTCTGATCTAATTTCTAATAGATTACAAATGAGGGGGGATGCCCCTTTTATAGCAAGCTCATTCCAGTGAACAATTTAGATTCAATTACAATGAAGGGCTCAGATTGAGCCACATATGCCCTAATCAAGGCTTTGCCCTAAAAACTGCCACAAAGAGGAGTGGGGTAATAAATGTACAAGAGATTCTCCACTCCTCTACAGGAACCATAATGAGCAATTAATGCCCATCACCATCTTCCAGAAGATCCTCATCTAGTAAGGCGTTTCTTTTGTCCTTCTCCCTAACTGCAAACTTGATCAACCAGGCCAACACTGCCTCAACCTCCTGAACCGAAATAGATGGGATGTGGTTGAACTGAAACTCAAGTACTGTAACTGTCTGCCCGTGCCAAGTATAGGATTTTCTCTACATGACCAAGGCATCTTGGGTGTTCTAAATTATGCTGGAGAAAGCTGAAATATTTTCAAAGTCATTTTGAACGAACAATCTCACAGCCGAGAAGAAGGGAGCCATCTTATCCCTCAAGCCATCCGCAGTCATCTCCTTTGGAGCCAGTCTCCTAGCAAATATAGCCTCAAGTGTGTTGAGGACTCCATCTAGAATATTACCCATCGCTTTCCTGACTCTGGCTGAATCTGTCCGTGCTGCATCGAGGAAACCACGACCCGTGACCACTGAAGAGTACCAGCTGGTGAAGTCATATCTGTCACCCTCTTGTATCACGCCTCCATCCACCAGGGTTCGCAAGGGAACATTCATCAAAGCCTCCAGACGAAGAACAGTCTTAGTCTGATAGATCTGGGTCTCGCTCCAGGCTTGATCAACTATATCCATGCGCACCAGAACATCAGAGGCCTGTCGGTAAGAATGAGTGAGGTCCTCCATGAACTTTTTTGTTTCTGTGCGAACATGGCCAACCCATTTGTCCACCTCCAATGCCATCTTCTTCAAATCCTCCAAGCCAATAATTGACTCTCTTGGAAGCTTTGGCGGGAGTTCAACTGCTTGGTTCTCTTGTTCACTTGGACGCACAAGACTCTGCACATACCCTATCAATGTCTTGTGCTCCATCTTCAATTTCTTATACTTTCCTTCCATATGGAGCAATTTGTCCTTCAACAGTTGAACATTCATCAAAGCCTCCAGACGAAGAACAGTCTTAGTCTGATAGATATGGGTCTCGCTCCAGGCTTGATCAACTATATCCATGCACGCCAGAACATCAGAGGCCTGCCGGTAAGCATGAGCGAGGTCCTCCATGAACTTCTCTGTTTTTGTGCGAACATGGCCAACCCATTTGTCTGCCTCCAATGCCATCTTCTTCAAATCTTCCAAGCCAATAACTAACTCTCTTGGAAGCTTTGCCGGGAGTTCAACTACTGGGTTCTCCTGTTCACCTGGACGCGCAAGACTCTGCACATACCCTATCAATGTCTTGTGCTCCCTCTTCAATTTCTTATACTTTCCTTCCGTATGGAGCAATTTGTCCTTCAGCGCCTGATAGGAGTTGTTGCACTCCTCAATTATCTGGGCTCTCGTGGGGCGACCCAACTCAATAGTGGTGATCACATAATTTTCTGGCCTTTCCTCATCTCGATCACACTCCTCCCTCGGGACAGCAACCTGAAGTGTACGAGAGCCGGATTCATCTGTTGAAATCTTTGAAAATTTCCTAGCCCTCTTCTTTTCTGGTGGTGCACTAATCCTATTGAGGAATTCTTCCATTTCAACTGCTGGGTCCATATCATCCTCAGGGTCTTTCCTCATTCTTTCTGTAAGCCAATCTGGCACTGCCTATTGTGGGTTGCAAACGATGAGGGGTTGTTCTTTTGTTGCTTCTTCCTCGCGCACCTCTTCTCTAACAATACTCTGCTGAGGCTCGTCCACCTCCATTTGATGAATACCCTCCTCTGATATTCAAGCCTCCTGTCCAATGGCATCTTCTTGTTCCAACGCCGTATCAAGCATTTGCTGGAAACGATTATTAGTTGCTGTTTCCTCTTCCTCTTCCTGCTGGCTTTCCCCTCTGGGTGCGTTGACACTTAAGCTGTTTGACTCCCTGAGCGGTGGCTGATTTACTTCTTCAAATTCCCGCTCCTCGTTGGATTTACCTCTTTGGCTTCCAAACAGTGGAAGCTCCCTCAAACTCGAAGATTGAGTCTGTGATTGTGTGGGTGATGCCTGCTCTACCCTCTGAGGTATTGGCTGGGCCGACACCTCTCTTCGTGTTTCAGCAGTTTGGGCAATTTGCTTTACTTTCCTTGTTGATGGTGGCCTTTGATCGCCCATGAGGTTATAAGTAAGAGCAATTGATCTACTCTTAAGCCGGTTCACGTGCCTTTCAACCCAACTCCTCGTGAAAGTCAGCACCCGTATGGAAAGTGTATCCAAGTCCATGATTTCAAGCTCGGACCAATCTGGTGGTGGGACCGATGTGTTCCTCACTGACTCATAGTCAGGCTATATGACGTTGACATCCTCATCCACCTGATCTGGAACCGGAATGACTTCACATTCTCTAATTAATTTCAGGAATAGCCTGGTGAACATTCTCCTTCTGACCTCGGCATCATCAACTGCATTAGCCCAGAAGTCCTCGATATGAGCCTTGTGCCTGTATTCTACATTTTGCTCCATCCAAATGTTGTTGTAGGGATCGAAATCTTGCTTGCCATTATGATACGTGAGGTGAAAAAACTGCAACTCGTCCTCAGCTTCTTTGGCTGCCTACAAGGAAGGACATAGCTCACTTGAATTCCCCATGGTGATAGGGAAGTCCAGTCCCTTCTTCCTCTGCTTCTTCTAAATTTTATCGTAGGCAATGAATTGCCTAGATACTTCTAACATTATTATTTGATCAGTGGCGTACCTCAGCAGTCGATATGGATATGAGGTGAACCCCTGCAGCCTAATATATATAAATTTTGGAAATTGGATGAGCCAATATCCATATTCTTCAATCAATGCTTGCGCCTCCTTTGAAATTCTTTGTTGTGTTCTCTGCTGATGAGTCCTTGCAATATGCATTGTGAATGCACCATTCACCCGCTTGTAGTTGGCAGTGCTGGTTAAATGCAATTGTGGGCAAGCTTCGTAGATCTTGAATTGTTCAAGGCCATACCCAATTGGCTCCTTGTACGTTATTCCTCTATACTTGGTCATTTGAGCTAACATGTACATCACGTACGAGCTCATGTAGAAAGTCTTTGTTCTCCTCAAGCTCCTGAACTACTCATCTATGTTGTCGCTTATTATACTGGCCCAATCAACACACTCTTTTCCTTCCATTATGATCCCGATGTAGTAAAACATCCAAGGCTCGAAGATGAAGGCTTGTGGACTTCCGTTCACCCGGCTAAGCATCATTATAAGATCAGAGTACTCCTGCTTCACATCCTCAGCAATAATCTGTTTCAGAAGCTTGGTGCGGGGAGGTTTAGGCCTTTGCATCCAGACTATATTGATAACACTAGCACACCTCTCGAAAGTAGAGGCATACATTTTATCCACTCTATCTTTCGTCTTGTATAACATCCTCTCAGAAGTGGGAATCCCAAATGCTTCTCCAATAGCATCAGGCGTGAAGTTGGCAAATAACCTGCCATCTGGAGAAACAATAGTCCTTCGTTCAGGCTTGTAACAATTTGCGCACTCCATGATCAACTCTGGACATTGTATTGCTGGTGGAAAACCAACAACTACATAGATCCCACTTTTCATTATCTGGTGTGCTGTGACTGATGGCGGATGACCTCCTAGCCCATACATTCTTGCTCTAAGTGCACCCAGATTAAATGAACCAAGGTTGGTATCATTCAATTCTGCCAACTTTGAAGAAAACTTAGACTCTGGAAGAAAGGGCTTGGCGAGCTTCTTGATAATTGCCTGTCGGGACACACTTGCCTTGCCTGCTTCAACATTTGCAGCTCTACTTGTAGCCCTGCTTGTTCCTGCAACATCTCCTCTTCTTGCTTCAGCCATTTGCAAAATAGAATAAAATACGTTAGACTTCAGATTTAGAAAAATAAAATTACTTCGAGGTGGCTGCAATATGGAGTTAGACTTGAAAACAATATCCCTCAACATAAAAATTTTCTAACTCCAAACCTCAAACTATAAATTCTCCAAGCTTTAAAACTTTCAGCAACGTGACTTTTGGCACTTGAAAGAAATTCGCACCAATTGGCTACTTTCAGCACTTAACTCTCAACAGCCGGACAAATAATAATCACTTCAGCATAGAATTTCGAAAACTTTACTTCAACCTCTTGACTTTCAGCACTTAGGAAAAGTAATCTCTAGCAACTCCAAGAATTCGATTCTCACACTTGGAAAATAAAACGTCAGCTCAACTTTCAGCAACCTCAAAAATTCGATTCTCTCCCAACAATCTCTCAACTTCACAAAAAAAAGTTCTTCTCACTTCAGCAATTTCTCAACTTCAAATGGTGAGAAGAAGTGAGAAACTTTGTTGCTTAAATAATTCCTTTTAGAGAATCTTGCTAATTTGTGCTGGAGTCATTTTTAGCAATTTCATTAATTCTCCACTCTTCCCACTTAGAAATTTTCTAATTCCAACGAAGTGGTGGGCGAGTTGTCAGCCAGTCGTCATAGCATTTTCCATAAATGAATATTCTTTCCTCTGTAGAATTCGAAATTTTCCCTCCAAACTGCCAGTTAACACTTCATTAATTAAATCACTTGCGAGGAAATCACTTTGATTTATTTTGAAAATTCCACCTTAATTTCTCGCAACGTTTAGTTAAATCCAACTCTTAAAAAATTCATGGGGAAATTAAAATAATTTCCAACCCATTAAAATATCCATCATTTAAATTTCTAACTCCATGATATTTGACTTAGACAATTTAAATCCTTCTTAAAATATTTCACCCAATTGATTTGAAACCACTTGCTAGATTGTTCCGCCTTTTGAAATTTAATCTCCCTCAGAAAAATAATCTAGGCAATTTTCTTAGAAAATATTTCCCTCCGTGAATATTAAAAATTTCCCTAGAAAAATAATCTCTAACTTCATTAATTCATGGGTGCACTTGGAAGGGGTTGATTTAATTTTTTCCCACTTGCCCTTTGAAAATATCATTGATGTTCATATCAACCCTTTCGAAAATATTTCATCACCTTGGGCGCATTTTGATAGTGTCAACCTCATTTAAATGCCCTCGAAAAATTCCACATCAATTTCTTAATTTCTGGTGCACTTCACCCCCTTAACTTTTATTTTCATGACTTAGGAAATACATTCAAGTCATTTCTTTTGCTGGGGCGTATTTGGTGTCTTGAGCTTTTATCTTGACTTTACTTAGAAACTTTTTCCATCTCCACTCTGGCTTGGGTGTATTTTACCTAGTGAGGTTTTATTTCCTCTAGCTTTTATCTTTGCCATGCCTTAGAAATATTTCCATACACCTTCTCCATGATGGGCGCATTTTGATGGGTCTACTTTCGTTTTCCCACACTTAGAATTTTTTTAATTCATCACCCCCCTTGGGCGCATTTCATAGGGTTCCCTTTTACTTTCCACGCCTTAGAGATTTTGCCAAGGCATTCTCCATGATGGGTGCATTTCATAGGGTGGGCTTTCACTTGAGGGCACATTTGTGCCTTTCAACTTCTATTTTCATATGCCTTAGAAGTTTTTCCAATCCCTCAACTCACCTTGGGCGCATTTCCCATGTGCTACTTTTATTTTTGTGCCTTAGAAACTTTTGAGGTGGCTTTACACAAGGTGGGCGGATTTTGATGTGCATGCTTTTGTTTGAGGGCGTATTTCATCCCTTCAACTTCTATTTTCCATTCCTTAGCATATTTCAACGCCTTCATCAATCTCTTCAAGGGCGCATTTGAGGGTCTATGCTTTCATGTGAGGGCGCAAATGAGGGGTCTTCATTCCATTTCGTGCCTTAGGAATTTTTCAAGGTTCTCTACTCCAGGGTGGGCACATTTCATAGGGCCTACTTTTATTTTGTGACTTACAAATTTTGCCAAGGCTTCAACACTTGATGGGCACATTTGAGGGGGCATGCTTTTGTTTTCAAACACTTAGAAGATTTTCAACTCCCTGTTCAGCTCTTGGGCGCATTTAGGGGGTAGCTACTTTTATTTCTCTTCACTTAGAATTTTTCCATGCCATCACCTCAACCTTGGGCGCATTTCTACCCTTGAACTTTCATTTCTTCATACTTGGATGCTTTCTTCATCTAGGGCGCTGAGTAAACATCTAAGGGTGAATTTGCCAATTTTGACTAGCTTGCCCTTGGTTTCTATTTTTAGTAACCTTTTGATTTCTTGACCTCGACAACTCCGTTTGACTTGAATTTTTCACCACGTGGTCCTCATTGCTTGGCGAACCTGTTCACACTTGCTCCTCGTATTGACCTGCTATTTATAGCCCCGTTCTGGAGGTGACTTACTATAAATAGTAAGTGCTCAAATTGCGTCCAAATTTTACCAGTAGATTAGTTGAAGGATGCTGATTGTGATGGGATACCTTCATTTTTTTGAAATTCTGGCTTTTTACCCCTCTTTTTAGGCACCAAAGTAGGAAACCCTAATCTGACTTGTATGTGCCTTGAATGATCTTCGTTTGACTTGATTTTTGTTGCATGTCGCTCTGCTTGTAGAACTAAAGTGTCGGGTGGCTGTTGGAGTGAACCTGCTAAAAATAGTAAGTGCCCGAAAAAGTGATCAATCCACTATCGGATGAGTTTGCATGTCATACTGCTCGAGAGATCTCAAAAAACCCAGTAAACTGGTCTGCATGCGAGTACTGGCTAAAAATAGTAAGTCCCTGAAAAGTGATCAACTCTGCTTGCATGTGACATCGTTGCGAAGTTCTTGAGAAACTCGGAAAGAATATCCTGACATGCATTGAAAAAGCACACATGCACACCCTGAAAATGGCCTTTGAAGCCTGAATTGCTAAAAATAGCCAGTTGTTCAAACCTGCTCAAATTTTGCGTACAGGTACCCTGAAGTACCCTAAATGTGATGGACCAGTCAGAATTCCATATCCTGATAAAAAGATCTCAGATTGAGTACTTCCTAAAAATAGTAAGTTGTCAGAACTCAGTGAGAATTCGATGGGATCCTGTCTGACAGCAATGTTAAGCTCATATGTCAATTAGCCAACTCAATTTGACCTCCAATAAGCCTGAAGAATTGAAACCCTAATTTCACAGCCTTACCCAAAATTTCCAATCAGGTCAAATGATGGGACATCCTGGGAAGGACAAAAAGATCAGAGAGTGAGACGCAAAACCAAAGCCAAAAGACCAAAATGAAGCAAAAATTTAGGGGGGACCCATTTTGAATGGGGTGATGTGTGAAAAGGTCACAACAAGTAGAAATACTGTATGAAACACTTTGATCAAAGTAGTGTAATGTACCTACATCCTTTTAGATTGGGCGATGATTACATTGTCAGTTCACTGTGATCCAGTATTACATGCTAGAGTGAGAGTCTGCCGGATGCATAGGTTCTAGTTATGTAGGACACACCACTATGCTGAGTTGGTTAACAGTATCGGTTACTCTACCAATCTCTTCGTTGAAGGGAGGACCATCTACCGAATGGTAGATGTGCGGGGGACCGCATTATAAGTCTGTGGTTGGCGGAAAAGCGCCCAAGTGAAGCTTCTCCTCCTCTGAAGGCTACTGAAGTACCAAGATTTGAAAGGCGGATTCCTGGACCTTTTTACTACTATTTGTTCTAAAGCTCATTGGAGCTAAGTTAGTTAAGGTACGTTTTACCGTTACTTGTATTTGTGAAGTTATTGTAATGACATGGAATCTTTATTGTAATTCTATAAATGATATCTTGTTCATATTTTATCAATAAAGGAAAGAAAAATTATATTGCAATGACTTGTTAGCACGTTTATTTACTCTTTTGATGTAAAATTGGAATTTTTTTATTTTACCGAAGGATCGGATTGTTACATGTGGTATCAGAGCTACCAGGTTTTGCATTGAAACCTATGAGCTCATTATGCAACAATGCGTAAACCTTATTAGAAGATAAAGGTTGAAAATTTCTTATGCCACAACGGCAAGAGAAAAGAACTTAGAGAAGTGAACAGGAAGATTAGAACCTTAGTAACTTGTGTAAATTGGGACCAGTTAAAGATTCGTCCCTAGAATCGGAATTCCTAAACCAACAACTTATGACAATACCTAGGATTGCGAAAGATTATGCAATCAGGTTATGTAGGTAGGTTAGGAAAAATAACTAGTATACACCTTATCCTACAATATAGTTATATGACTTTGAGAAAAGAGAAGGAATGGGGAAACCCTTAATTGTAGCAACCTACAATTGTAAAAGAGTTAGGAACACTTGTATTTGGTGAAACACCTACAAATCTACGTGTACGCAAAGTCAGCATAAATTAGATTGAATTAGGATGTCAACGAAGGAGGTATCCACAAGGGTAGGAGAACTCATGACATAAACTCTTGTGTGAAGATAGGATCTTGCAGGAAAAGAGTTAGTACCTTGAAAAAGTAGAAGACCAGAATGGTTAGAAGCAAAGTAATCAACAACGTGGGCATGATTTCACCAACCAAAATCAATGAGATTATTGGAGTTTTGTTTAAAATGAGAAAAAGACACCAAACAACTTTGGTATCTCTAAAAATATATGAGAGAATAATATTACAAGCATTGGAATAAAGTCACTTCAAAAGTGATTAAGAGAAGGAAGCCTGAAAAGGTAAATCAGGTTGGTTTGAACACAGGTTTGGATAGTACTTGGGTAGGTTGGAGTTATAAGTAGAACCCACCAACATGTTGTAGAAATCAACATTCGTCTAGAGGTTCCAAAAGGAAATGGAATACAATAAGACACTATGTGTTAGAACACTAGAAGTTGCAAGGAAAGCAACACTATGAGTAGAAAGGTACATCAACAAAAGAGGTTTGTGAGTAAGGGTATTTCTTTACCAAAAAAAAGGATATTGGAAAGAAATGATGAATATTAGTGTGCTTCTTAAACTCCTAAAAGTTGCTGATTATTCATTAGATCTCCTAATGGATGATCCAACATGCTGAATCTGTGGGATATAAAGCAATGAAGAATCTAAATGTTACGAAAGAGTATATTTAAAGTATGTCATTAAGGCAAGAGAAGGCAATGGCAAGTCAACAAGGAATGACAAACCCTTTCCAAAGAAGCAAGTAATTGCTAGGAGTTCAACGTAAGTAGTGTTGATGACGAATTGCAGCCACGTGAGAAATCTTCAGATCCATATTGAAGAATAAATTGAAATGTAGCTTAAAAGCTATTTAAATTTATATGATCGATTCACTTAAGGAGGCGCCTTAAATAAAAGATTAAATATTAAAAGATATAATAAATAAATATTATTTATTTTAAGAAGCCGACTTGCATTGAAAATCACGCCCCTCTTGGAAAGACGTGTTTGTGGTTGAGGCCAACTTGATTATTGAAGAGGTACAATTCCTCATTTGTGTATATATACAAGTTGTATCTCCTTCATTTGATCATCAAGTTCATTTGTCATAATTCGCATTCCTAGAAGAAGTTCATGCTTGAGTGGCAGATCATCATTTTGTAGCAGCGAAGCATCATCTTGTAGCAGCAGCGCTCATCTTGTGGCAGCGAATCATCATCTTGCAGCAGCAGGTCGTAATTCTGTTGCAGCAGACTGATTTCAGGGAGAAGCATATTCATTGTATCTTTGCATCTAGGAGAGGTGCTATTATTCATTGTAGCAAATTCGGCCATGTGCTGGGCCTGAGTTGTAAGCAGATTTCTGCTCTTAATAATTCAATATATAAGAGATATATTAGCTGGGTTTTTCTCCCTCAGGTTGGAGGGTTTTCCCAGGGTATATATGGTGTTCATTGTCTTATGTGTTGCATTTTTTGAGTGCTTTCAGTTTGTATTATCTGATCATGAAAAACTAACAAGTAGAACGAAAGTTGCGAAAAAACTAAGGGGGGAAGGAAGACTCAAGATAAGGTCCCCACCCAACAAAAACGTGGGAATGTTTTCAATGTGGAAGAACTAATGACTTCTTCGCAAGTCATAAGGACAATTAAGTCATACATTTTATGACCACAAGGGAATAGGATAAATGGAAAGGTTAAGGACTATGACCTATATACCTTATGATTATCTGATTTGAAAATCAATGGATGCTATTTTCAAATGCCTTAGAAAAGGATAGGTGGATAATCAGATCATGATAAGGAAGATCATTGTCTATGGGATTGGCAAGGGAAGATCTAAGATACTCGTGATTGGAAGAAAGTGTCTCTATACTCCTATACACTTTATATGGAGAATTTAGATAATGATGTTATTTCTATATGAAATATATCCATGTCATAAAACAACTTGACGTTGAAGCTTACTATGCTAAGAAACCTATGGACGAAAAAGGTTTAGCTATTTAAGCCATAGAGATGGAGTGAAGGATAAGGTAGGATGTGATGTTATGAGAACCATATCAAAATCTCTTAATGAGAATGATTAAATCACTTGATCACTACCTTACTCTTGAATAAAACCTTGGGTTAAAGATAACCTAATTGGGACAAGAAGTTCATTCAATAAAGAAAGAGACCTTGGGATGAGACTTAACCTATTGAGTTGGGTTATGTATTGGACTACTCTTTAGCACATATGAGTTGGAAATAACTTATTTGGTTGAGTTGTAGATTTGGTCTTGACTAAGACATATAGAGTGGAGAAATCTATAAATAAACGGACTAGTCAACAATTGAGGATTCCATCCTAAGAATTGGAAGGGAATATTGGTTTTGAGATTCGCCCATGCAATTGAATATCATATGAGTTGATGAAACTCTATAAGGATAGAAACATAGGATGGATGCCTAGTAAGTTAAAGGAAGTCGTATTATTGACAAAACTTTACTTTGAGTGGCTCTTATATTAAAGAGATACATTGTCAAAAGGAAGCATCTACTGTCATGACGAAACATCATAGAATTTTCACTTAGCAAGAAATGCTGAAAATCTTATGGAGAAGAACATCGGAATTGTTACTTGTGCTCAGAATGGATATATCGAAGTTGAGACTCTCCTATATGATTAAGAAGTCATAGAGTTAAACGTTCATGCTTGATAATTAGATATGCAATTAAATTTGTTATTATCTAGAGATCAACGTGATTGAACGAGGATTAATACTCAAAATTAGTACCAGATTAAATCGGAAAAATTAGATTGAGTTAAAAGATGAATTACATCTTTGAAAATAATCCAAGGATAGAAGAAATCCACAGTATGGATGTCCTAAGATAGATGAGATTCGTCTCCGCAAAACTTATAACCATTATTACATGGGAGTTAATAATGGCATGAGATCAAAATAGGTTTTCATGTAGTCAAAGGATAGACTATTATTGGATATAAAAGAACCTATGAAGATTCGGAGTTGGAATAAGGAAAGGAATGTCAGATTTAGAACATCGGAATGACAACGGAATTGTCGAATGAGGAACCACTATAATCTGGAAAAGATAGAGTAAGAAGCTGCACAGAATGTAGCAAGATAAAGTCTAGTATACCACGAAATGAAGACCGGATGTCATCAAAGGTAGGACATGTCAACTCTCTTGAGATTCCAGAGGGAAATGGTAGAACACAAGACAGATCAATATGTCTATGTTAGTAGAACTAACATAATGTTCTAGTGGACAAACTCAACAAAGTAACCAATGCCTTTCGGAAACTTGACTTATAGGATTTTAGTCCTAAAATAATATATTGCGACCAAGTAGTTGCTTAGTAATCCTGAAAAGTTATTTCAGTTTAGCAAATAATGACAGGGTTGTGTAAATCATGATCATACTATGAAACATTCAGCGGAGCGAATGTGCAAAATATTATTATAGTCAAGATGGTAGACTAAATCTTGAATGATTTATAGACTTCAACAATGAAGTTTAAACCATTATATGAAAAGGAAAGGTTGAAAACTCTATAAGCCAAAATAAGCTTAGAAATAGGGTAAACCATAAACTTGATAGAATGTCAAAAAGGAGTAATAGATCAAAGTGATCAATGAAACTTTGTCGATACAAAGCTTAAGTGTGAAGCGGTATCAAGATTTGACAGGTGTCCAGAAGCAATGATATGCTCAAGATGGACAAGTAATCAAGAGAAAGTACTTTATGGTAAGTAAAACGGATGTGTAAGTGATGGACATACTCGGTTTATGAGTTGTCTAAAGGTGTAAATACTGAAGGGAAAGGATGGGACCCACGATGTAGTGTACAATACATCGACATCTCCTTTCTATTGAGATTATACTAAGGATGAATTCATGGGCCAATGATTTCCAATCACTATGTATAGTTATTAACTTATTATTATATATTGGATGTGTATGTGCAATAAAACTCTTTGGTAGAGTAAGTATGTGTGAGGCATACAAGTTTTCCCTATGCGATAGTGAGAACACTTGAGGCAAGGTCTAGTAACGACAAGGTTATTACATAGGATGAATGTTTTGTAAAAACTTATGTATTTTGAGAATAGTACGTAAAACTGTATTTGACTTTAACTGTATGTAGAAAGGCTATGTATCATCGGGGACGATTATTCACAAGGGGGGAAGAATGTTACATCCCAAAATTTGAGGTTACTATTTACTATTGCTAGATGCGATAAAAGTGAATGTGATGTGAATTCTCGAGATGAATTAATGATGCATGTACCTTGTTATCAATATGAATGGTATATCACTTGATGTTGTTTCATTTGATGTTGTCACAGTTGATGTTATTCATGGTGAAATACTGCATATATGAATAGATGGTTATTGAAGTATAGTTATTCTAACTTTAAAGATGTTTATATATGTGATGCTGCTAAAGGTATGTGCTAGTGGTTGTAGGAAAAGGTTCATTCTCCAGGGGGAGGGGAAGTATCACTCGAGAGAGGGGCTTGGTTGGTTAACCGACAACGAAAACCAATTGAGCATACACACACTTCACCTTAGACTGAGTAAACCAAGTTAGTTTTGTACAAGTTTAAAGTAAGTCATCCATAGCTTGTATGTTTTGCAAGTAGAGGTCTTGACTGTTTTTGTGTGTTTTATATGAGGTCCTTCCTTGCGTTTGTTCACGGTCATTGTGATGGTAACATGAATGGATACATGTATTGGGAAGTAAGTATATATATAAATGTGTATAATATATACACGTATCCGTAGGTAAAAGACATGTCAATACAAGCGTAAGTTGGCTAATGGATATGCCATATGAATGTATCGATATGGTATACGTATGCATACATGTACCTAGGGGAATATACTGGTATATGTATGCATATATGCACGCATCCAGTAATGTGTGGATATTAATAATATTATATTATTATTACCGAGGAAATTTACATATCTATGTATGATTATACATATCGGATATGCTGACTGACTAACGATATAAATATATATATATGCATAATTATATATTAGAAGTTATATTAAAATATATATGTATTAATACTTGCATATTTAAATATATATATATTTAATATATTTAAGAACTATAATTATATTTATATAATAAAATATATATAATTATTTCCTAAATTAATTTAATATTAATTTCTCTTATTTGGAAAATCAAATCATTGATTTAATTATCATTTCTCAATTTATGAAAAAACGGATTATTATCTAAATTGATCTCATTTAGGAAATCAACTTATTTTCCTAACGTTTAATATTTTCTTTTTAAATATTAAAATGGAGCTATTCATATTTGATTTATATGTGGAAATCAATATTTAATTATTTGTCATCACGTACTTAGAATATTCGAACTATTTCCTAAGTAATATGGAAATCGACCTTTCTTATTTCCATCATGAAATTAATTAAATAGTTAAATATATGAAAATCAATATTTATTATTTCTCATCACATATTTGGGAAATCGAATGTTTCCTAAGTATAATGAAAATTGATTTCTCCTACCTTGCATTGTGAAATAAATCGAATGTGAGAAAGGACTTCTCTAAAGTGTAAAAGAAATATGTGATTCATAAACTTTAGACTTAATAAAGTCATTGTGGAAATATTTGAAGTTTTCCCGTGAAGGATGAAAATGGCGGAAGAGGCATTCGTGCACTTGTGAAGTGCGCTTCACCTGGGAGAAGAAATCAAGCAAGCTATGAAACAAGGGCGACTCATCTTGTGAGGAGAATAGGTGGAATGAATTCAGCCATGACCATTTCCGAAAGGATGAATCGTTTTCTTGTTTGCGCCATTATTGGTGAGTTCCTGTAGGTGGCAATTGCTGCTACTTAGTTGATTAAGTCTTGTTTTGCTGGCTCATAAGTAAGTCGAATCACTTCCTAAAATGCTGGGTAAGGGCTTGGAAATCCGCCAAGTTGCCTTTGAATAAGTCTGGCTGTGTGTTGTCAATTCTCATGCATTCCCGTAAGGAAATGTGTTGCATTTCAGGACTCTACAAAAAGGCTTTCACATGCTGCGAATTATCACGCATTCACATTCTGATTCTTATTGCATTCTTGTTTCATTTTCTTTTTCATTCTAAGCATTCTTATTCATACTCTTATATTGTGAAAAGCCATTGCTGTGAGAAGCCATTTTTTTGTAAGAAGTCATTTTCTGTGAGAAGCCATCTTATTGTGTGAGAGGAATTTCTTTGAAAGAGTATTTTGCTATGAGAGAGAACACAAAAACTCTGTAGTCTCGAATACTGCGAGGACAGACCATCATCACCTGAGGAAAGCTTAATCCAGGCATGATTAAATTATTCTCATTTCATTTTTAACCTTTGTGAAGTCATGTTAGATCAATGAAGTTATTATTCTGCTCTTTTATCTTCAATCTTTGAGAAGTCATGTTAGACAAACGAAATATTATACTGCTGTATGATGCTTGCAATTGACTGTCCAAAAGTTGCATGAAATAAATAAGGCATAGGTGATGCATGATTGTATAAAAGAGTATTAATTTGTCTTAAAAGGTAGACAATGCATTTGCTTTATTTGTATGATCTCCGTATAAGGAGAGTACATGCTGCCTTAGATATTAATACTAGGACTGTGGTGAGAGCTTGATTCAAGTACAATATAGCCAGCTAAGTTACTAGTTTAACTTAGGAAAGCTAGCTAAAAACTCCTAGGAAATATTCATTCTCGTATAGGAGAGAATAGGAGAGGTACTTGCGATGCTGATTCATTCCAGTAGGAAGTACTTGATTGAGGAATTCAACAATATCATACGAGGCACAACATAAGTATTTAATTATACTAGTGATGTTGGAACGTAGGATGTTTCGTTGGTACATAAGAAGTGAATGGTTGCTTTCTAAGTTGTATTCTGTATTAAATTGTATGATCTCCATATATGGAGAGTATTGTTTTCATTAGCTACTATATATTAGGATTGAGATGAGGACAGGAGTCAAGTAAATTCTTCAGCTTTAGTTATTGTGTTAACTTAGATAAGTTGAGCACTCCTAGGATAAAGATTTCCCGTATAGGAGGGGATATGAGAATTACTTGATTATGCAGACTCATTTCTAATAGTACAATATGATGTAGGATGTTTGAGGTCCGGATTACCCATTAGAAGACAAAGACCAACGCATAGTGTAAAATAGCCCTAAGTCAAATTGACCTTGAATAGTGTATGTGACAGTTGACCCTCAGTAGAAATACTGTCTGAAACACTTTGATCAAAGTAGTGTAATGTACCTACATCCTCTTAGATTGGGCGATGATTACATTGTCAGTTCACTGTGATCTCGTATTACATGCTAGAGCGAGAGTCTGTTGGATGCACAGGTTCTAGTTATGTAGGGCACACCACTATGCTGAGTTGGTTAACAGTATCGGTTACTCTACCAAAATCTTCGTTGAAGGGAGGGCCATCTACCGAATGATAGATGTGCGGGGGACTGCATTATAAGTCCGTGTTTGGCGGAAAAGCGCCCGAGTGATGCTTGTCCTCCTCTGAAGGCTACTGAAGTACCAAGATTTGAAAGGCGGATTCTTGAACCTTCTTACTAGTATTTGTTCTAAAGCTCATTGGAGCTAAGTTAGTTAATGTACGTTTTACCATTACTTGTATTTGTGAAGTTATTGTAATGACATGGAATCTTTATTGTAATTCTATTATGATAAGTTGTTCATATTTTATCAATAAAGGAAAGAAAATTTATATTGCAATGAATTGTTAGCATGTTTGTTTATTCTTTTGATGTAAAATTGGAATTTTTTTATTTTACCGAAGGATCGAGTCGTTACAGATTCAATGGCAGAAATTATAATACTTGGAAGCAACGAATGATGACGATCTTTGAATATCGGTGTCTTGATCAGATTGTTCTAGGCACTGCTACTCGTCCCACAACGACAGGTAAAGACCAAGAAAAGTTTGATGAGCAAAATCGTGAAGCGGTGATGCTCATTAAACTATCTGTTACCAATGATTAACTTCCACAAGTTCCATCTGACAAATCAGCTGTTGAGATTTGGGAGCATTTGAAAACCTTTCATGAGACCTCGTACAAGAGTCGTGCGTTGTTTCTAAAGAACCATATGTTCTCCATTATGATGGATGAGAGAATGTCCTTACAAGAGCATTTGACAAAGATTCAGGACATCCGTGATCAGTTGGAGGCAATTGGTCGGAAGATGGAGGAAGAAGAAATGGTAGTCATCACTTTGAAAAGTCTACCAAAGTCTTATGAGCACTTTGTTGAAACTCTCAATATTACATCAACTAATGTTAATTTGAAGTTTCAAGAGCTTTGTACCATACTTTTGCAGCAAGAACATTGGAGACAACAGTTTGGTAGTAGTGCTTCTTCGCCCTCTACAGAGCAAGCTTTTGCAGCCAAGTTTCAGACTAAGAATATAGGGAAAGGTCAGCCTCCATAGCAGAAAGGTTCAGGTCTACCTCATGACAGCTCGAAGAAGAACATTTAGTGTAATTATTGCCTCAAATATGGTCATATGAAGAAGAATTGCTATCAACGTTTGGCTTCTGAACAGAAGAAGCAGGGAGGGTCTCAGCTGAAAGCAAATGTTGCCGAGCACACTGAGCAGGAGTCTACCTTTTACGCCTTTATGGCTAAAAGACTTGCAAATCATGTGAAGTCCTCTACTTGGTACATTGATTCAGGTGCTTCACAATACTTCACCCATCGGCATGATTGGTTCACTGACTTCTTTCCTTTCAATGATTTAGTTATTTTTGGAGGAGGTGAAGAGTACCGTTGTCGGCAAGGGCAACGTTCAGATTCAGTCTGGTGGGAGGAATCTCATATTCGTCAATGTATATTACGTTCTTGGCATGAAACTGAACCTTCTCTCTGTTACCTAGATGATGCGGCACTCTCCTCAGTTGGATGTGGCATTTAGTGCACATAAGTGTTCAATTGTTGATCGGAAGACTTGCATCACTGTGGCTGTTGGCATTGAGGATCATGGTCTATATAGACTTGTGGATAAAAGTATTCTCCAGAGTTAGCCATGGCAGCCAGAAATTCTTCAATCACCAATCTTTGGCATCAGCGTTATGGGCACTTAAATGTGCACTATCTCTCTCAGCTATCTCAGGAGGGGCTTGTAGTTGGTTTACCTGAGATCCAGGTTCAGCATCATGGAGTTTGTGGAGCTTGTCAGGCTGGAAAGCAGCACAAGACACAGTTCCCGGAAGGTGACTCATGGCGAGTCTCTAAGGTACTACAATTGGTTCATGCTTGTTGGCGTAACAATTAGCACCTTTGGAGTGCGAGTTAGTACGGACAGCTATGCATAGTACGTGATGACTGCTCTTCAAATTAGGAGGGGAAGCTCCCTCTTTTGCTGATATGCGTTTTTAAAAGTAAAGTATCTAAAACCTATCTTTTTCGACTCAGCTAGAAGAGGCACAAGGTTAAGGAAACCAAGAACATTGCAGCTAAGGGTTTTCTTTGGTTTTGCAGATCATTAACTACAACTAAACTAAAAGCTTTAAACTATCCAATCTCCTCAAGAAAACAAAGCATGAGGAAAAGGAGCAGGAATGTATTACACCAAGGTGGGCTCAACTATTTGCTTGGCTGCGAAGAATTTTATTAAAACAAACAAATATACGGTAAGCCGGGTACAACTTCACAACATGAAGGCAAGGTAGGCTCAACTATCTGCTTGGCTGAATAGGTTTACTGTTACACACATCACACGATAAGCTTTGAGTACAGATTAGCAACGTGAAGGCAAGGTGGGCTCAACTATTTTCTCTTTTGAATAGGCTTATTAGAAACAAACAAAAAGGTAAGCAACTAGGACAACAAATTGTATTAGCGAAACACGCATACAACCAACGATCAAACTAGCAACCCCATTACTACAATTCGAACAAACACCATAATAATAACATGAAGGCAAGGTGGGCTCATCTATTTACTAATATAGCAATCACTCATGAACAAATATAGAATAACAATATTGCAGGCAAGGTAGGCTCAGCATATATTGCTATCGCGTGCAAAAGTTATTTACAAATGAGCTAAATGCTCTTATTTATAGACATCAAAGGTGTAGGCAACCCTAAAATCACCTTGAGTCAACTACAGTCTTGCGAGCATGCGAGATTTTATTCTCTAAGTCTAAATAAAATAAACTATAGAGTTAACTGGAACGCTACCATCAGTTAACCGATACAAACAAGACTATTTGGACAATGTGCAACATGCACGTCCTTATTGAATGAAAAGCTAACTGATAACTAACATCAGTCAACTAGCACTAACTAAAAGTCCCTCCTCTTGCGAAGATATCTACAAGAATGAGATAGGCGTGCCTGACATCAACAAGGAAAACTCAAGAAATGACCTTGAGTTAACTGCTGCTTCTGATTCATCCTCGTAAACAATTGTAGGATCCAACTGGGCGTCTACTCCAAGCCCTATCTATTTATTATCTCGTCCAGGAATTTATCAATTGTATCATCATCTGGCACTCCCACGCTGTCCACGATGATCAACTGCCTGTCTAATTCCTCATCTCCATCCTGGATTGCCCTTTGACTGTCTCTGACCTCTGTAGTTACCTTCTTGAAACTGATAGTCAACATTGAGAACTTCTCCAACTTAGATGCCTCAGGATCTCCACCTAGGTTATCATGAATCAGCTCTTCGAACTCAGCCTGAACTGCCTCCAACTCGACGTATGTACCATCCTCACGCCGATAATGACATGGGATCTGGGTGATGAACTCGCTGATAAATCGAAGAGCCGAGGCAAGCTTCTCCTGAATTATGCCCATCTTAGCAGAAACTCTGTCATATGTTTCCACTTTGCAAAGATACAACTCTCTCCAAGTGAAAACCTTCTTTTTATCTTCTGCTGCTTCAATGGCGTCATAGGCAACTACAAGTTGTGATATGAGAATAAGATCCTTTGGCTTACGCTCTATTATGAATATCTCGAGCTCCTGAATCCTCTGTCGAAGACTATGTGCGTCAACCCTCAATTGATACAACTCTGTAAGGAGGTGTCGACCAACAACGATGAAGTCCTCAATCCAAGTATCTAAAAGCTTTCCTCGATTAATCAAGTAGCGAATTCTCTATTGATCTGCAACTCTCTCTCGAAGCTGTGGGAGTAAAGATGTCTGCCTTGCATTTCCATGAAGCAAACTCGAGATGTACTGTCGGAGTTGCCTGACTTCAGCCTTGAGGGTTGCCTTATCTTCACCGTCCTTCATGACACGCTCCTACAGATTACCCGCGATGACCTTGAACAGGCTCACGTCAATGTGTCGAGTATTTTTACCTAGATTTGCTTTGACGAAGGTAAAGTTACCAACATCAACCTCATCTAGGTTCCTGCCTTCTAGAGGTGTAGCAACTTCTATAATGAGCTCTGCTTTAGGATTCTTCTCAATGTTGACCTACTTCTTGGCCCTCTTATTCAACCTGTCTTGATAAGGTTCACCGAATTTAGACAAGTCAAGATCATATGAAGGCATACGCCTTTCTCTATCCAACAACCTCTCGAGCCAAGACGAAAGATTCACGTCGTTCTCCTGAGGAGGAGCTGCTCCTGCTGTGTCAACCACTAGTGGATCAACTGGCATGAAAGTCTCGTGTACTGGAGATTCAGGCTCCAAATCAATGTTCATAGGAGATGATGAAGGCGAAAAAGGTGGACCTGGAGATGATGAATCGGCCTCATTCTGAACGACTGTCTTTGCTGGAACTACTGTCTCTCTCTCAACTTGTTTTCGTTTAGTGATAATCTTCCCCTTTGAATTCACCCCAATCCTGACTCCTTCAAGCAGCTTCAAGATAACCTTGACTCGAGGCTTCGCCCTAGAAGTAGAAGGCAATGAAGAAATCACTACTGGTGGCTCTGTGGCTGGAATTACCTTTTGCTTCCGCTTGCTCTCAAGGAAGTACATGCTCGTTTTAATAACTGATCTGGACAAATCCTTCACTGAAGTATTCACTGGAATATACCAATCAGGTTGGCGAAGTGGCTGGCGAGCGACTTGGTCTTTAATGAACGAATTGAGGGGCACTTCTCCATCATCATCAGACAAACCCTCCACATCTTCTGACAGAAAATCAGCAATCTGTGGGAGAGTAAGCCTACAATAATGACATCGACGCACCTCAAATCATCCTCGCAATTGACCCAAAAGTCCTCAAGCGCTGCTGAATTTGAATTGCTTCACTCCAACCTTGCTGAATAATGACCCAACAAATCATAGGTACGCCTTTGAGGAAAACACTCGAGCCGAAGTTTCTCTAACTTGTTCGCCATTAGCTTGCAATCGACAGTTGTCTTACAATTGTAAATACCCAATCTGAGAGGAAAGGTGAAAGCTGGCTTGTGTCGATTGCGAAGGAAAGTGTGAACCTCGTGTGCCTGTCTCATAAACTCCATGAAAAGAAATTTGTCCGACGGGTACCTCGGTAGCATCAGAGGCTCTCCTGTATATCCATACACACGGATATATGTGAAAGTAGGTTATTGGATGAACCAATCCGCCCAACTCTCCATTGTTGACTTGGCCTTTGAGAAAATTCTAGCATGCATCTCGTTGTCTAAATCTTTGACTGTCCTCATAAGAAAGTGATCATTCACGGCCTTAATGTCCTGTTCAGCTTTCAAAAACTCTAACTGATAGAAGTATTTGTGCACTCGTTGAATGCCTAGAACTCCATGAGTCTTCAATAATCTAAAGCTGCCTTGAAATGCAACCAAGTAAACTAGAAAAGTCACCATATGAAATTCGTGCTTTCTCAAGAACTCTGTAATCTGCCAATGAAAACATTCACTGATAAACATTGCCCAATCAAAGGTTTCTTTCTTGTCAATAGCTTGAGAGATGAGGTAGAACATCCATGGTCAGAAAACACTTGCATCTTCCTGACCTGATACCCGGTTGAGTAAAGTTATTAAAATGGCAATCTCGTCCTTGAACTCACCACACCCAATTTTCTTTGGCATGTTGGTTTTCTGAGTTTTCAACCACCGCTGAGCTACTTTCTTCTGCGATCTGTCCTTGTCCTCTTCCCATATCCTGTCACAATCTCGAATGGATACTGTAAAGTGATCTGAACGCGAAGGGATAGAAAAGTATTTCTCAATGTCCCTTGGTTTGAGGCTACAAACGATCCTTCCATCGACTAACCTGATTTGTCTGGTAGATGAGTCATAATGCTTGATGCAAGCGATTACAAACACTAGATCGAAGACTACGATGGGAATGGATGCCGCTGCAAGCAAACCTGAACGCTCTAGATTCCTGACTGTACTGCTGCTGGTACCCTCCAATGTACTCAAATTGATTACGAGATAAACATGACCCAAGTCAGTATCGGTAGTTTTCAGAAAATCATGAACAAAGACCTGTTTGGCCTTGTAATCTATCAGATTGTACTGCATTATGAAAAACTAGATTATTGACTATAAAGTCGGGTATGTTCGGACAACTTTTGAAATGGCTGAAAAAGCTCGGGGATAGGATAAAAATAGCAAGTGGAAGTGAATTTTTTCGGAAAAATTCTGAGATATGGGTTTTGTGCAGAAATGAATTTTAAGACAACCCAGATCGACAAAATTGCAAATGTGATTTAGGCCTGCATGCAAAAGGTTTTCGGTTGAGATTTGAACTGACAGTTAGGCACACTGGAGGCAGTTTTTTCCGCGAAAATCTAGAACATGGGTTTTGTGTAAAATTCGATTCTAAGACAACCCAAATCAACATATTTGCGAAAAAATGTGTTTTAGGCCCACATGCAAAGAAAATTCTTGAAAAAAGCACAGTGCTCTAGAATAGAGGCAGCGAGGCAATTTTCAAAAAATAATCTAAGACATGGGTATTGTCGTTGATGGTGAAATACTCGAACCCAGATGATGCGTTTATGAAGATTTTGCCGTTTTCTTTGACATGCGGAGAAAACCTAAGACGAGAATAGAGGAAATAAGACAGAAAGAAGTTTAGTGTTTTGTTTTAATCTTCTTCTGTAGAAATTCACCTATGCTTGAAATAGCTTTGATGAAACCTGTAGCACCTGGAAAACAAAGTCTGAAATATTCTTCCTCTCAACATTTTGAATCTGTAGCTACGAAGAACGCTGAATTCTGATACCTGTAGCACCTTCAAATCATTTTTATGCTCAAGAAAAGACGTTTTTTAATCAGCTCATAATGAAAAATAATGGACACCATATGTAAAATATATAAGAAAATATCTTCAAAGGTGTATCAAATGCATGCAATGTCTTGGAAATGGCGCTTGAACTCTATCTGAGCCTTCAAAACCCACGCATGGCCTATAATTGGCTTTAAAATTAGTTAACTGAATGAATAATAAACCCTAATTAGGGCGCCACCTTGAGAAGTTCAGTTAACGGATGCATGCAAGCTGATCTCGGCCAGTTACAGACTAAAAATAGGCTCTAGAAGAAGTCGACTTGAAAGGAGTTGAACTGAAGATCTATTTTCAGTTAACTGTTACCACCTCTCATGTGCACCACTTCTCTTGAGTTCAAAAGTCAACCTTTGACTTTAGGCGCTTCTTTCCAGATAGCCATTTTTTTGAAAATTTTGAATTTGAAAACCTCACCGGAGCTCACGTTTGACCACTGATTCTGATTGACTGTCATGTCAGTTTGATTGGCTGACAGTTTTGTTGAAGAGCAGGCTAAAATTTGACAAAAAGACTCCTTGAGGTGACAAACCCTAATTCATCCATCTGAGGCCTCAAAATGAAGGGCGCACTTGGCCTCTAGATGCGCTTTTGACCTCAAACTTAGAAAATTTTCAATGCATTTTCCATCATTTTCATAGTGATTCTGACCTGAAAGATATCGAACCAATTTTCTCAATTTTTTCAATTACAACGAGCAAAGCAATACACAATCGTTAGGGTTAGTACGTAAACGAAACGATGCGGAATTCAACTCTAACCAAGAATGTACACCAGGATCCCGAGTTAGGCAAGGTGTGAACATATGGTCAGAGGATCTCAATGCAATGCTGATAAAGGAACTCTAACCAAGAATGCGCCGGATGACGACGAGCATATGGTCAAAGGGTCTTAATACAACGCTGATAAAAAGAACTCTAACCAAGAATGCGTCGGAGAACGACAAGCATGTGGTCAGAGGATCCCTACCAACTACAATTGCTGAAAGTAAACTCAACGCCAAGCATGTGCTTTCAATCCCAGGGGGGGAATGGAGCTACCATATGGCAGAGGTACTTTAAACTACAATGCAATTAAATGTAAATAGGCGGTAGGCCAGCCTCTTCCACAAACGTGGGAATACAATGAAAAAGGCAAGATAATTAAAATAGTTGAATAGTACTACTGAACAACTTTACAATGAGAATAATCCTGCAAGTAACACTGTATTAGAATTCTCCAAATATTGCAAATGATATCAATTGTTTCTCTAACTCCAAGAGACTCTCAACCATGAAAAACAAGCCCCAAAACTCCAACTATTGAAAACTGATATGACAAACCAGCAAGCTGAACTACAAACCGGCAACTCATAAACTCACAAAAATGCTCATAACTCTCTCATAACTACTCTGAATGACATGAGACCAAGTGCAATGGACTCCTAAGAAGATGGCGATCAATTTATGACAGAGAAACAGTTGCAAAACCCACTCAATGAATTATCTAAACATTTGCCAAGCATGACGAGGAAGAACAACCTCAAGAGGGGCGACTTCTGCAAAATAAAACCCAATTCTGCATAATAAAATTTGAAAATTGACACAAAGGGGTGCCCAGCATAGACAAAAGGAAATATGCAATACCCAGAACGAATATCTTTTGATTTTCTGATTTATGAATGAAACTACAGATTCAGCCCTGTTATCAACAACTCCAGAAAATGACATAAAATGCAATAAACTGAACTACAATGCAAAACTCGAGCTACAATGCAAACCTCACTACAAAACTCTCAAAAACAACTAAATCTCCACTAGATGCTATCTCTCAAGCATGAAGTCGAGCCAAGGCTAGGAGGCATTCATTCCTCGAAGCAGTCCAACAACCATTTCGGCAACATAACAATACTCAAGATGACGGATACCAAATGAAGACCCAAGACTTCCTTTTATAACTTTGTGAAGACCCCTCCCGAAGCTTCTAGAAACCCTAATCCTTTTCCCTCCAAGAATGGCATCACTTTTCTTCAAGGCTTCAATTTGACTTTTCTTTGAAATTCATCTCTTCAAAATATGCAGCCAACTTAAAGCTCCAATTTGACCTTAATAAATATATAAATTATCTCAATGGGGTGCCACCCTTTAAAGACCACCTTTTAACATAACTTTAAGTTATGAGACTAGGCCAAGGGGTATTTAACATTAAAATATAATCGTTGTTTCAAAGAAATGAAATTATCTCTCCAAAATGCATCCCAAGGCCAAAATTGAACAAACCAATTGAGTCGATTGAAGAAGAAGTCAACTGTGCCGAGAACGACAGGGCCACTGCCAGAAATAGAATTTACTAAAAATAGTAAATTCCTAAAGGTGCTCGGAATGCCAAGAAAAACATACCACTGCGAAGCTCTCTAAAAACCCAGAAAGAATCCGCCATTCAATCATCAATTCACGAGCAATAGCAACCTCCAAAACACGAAACCCTAATTTCACCTTCCGAGTAGCCTACAGGTCTCCGGAATAGGCCAACGGTCAACTGAAAAGATCATGCTCGAGAAGGGGACATTACATGACCTTACTTCATTTCATGTTTCCCGGTGTTCAACAAAACCTCAAAACTAGCTGACTGGATTTTGAACAAGAGGTCTTGGAGAGCACTTCTCGTAAAAACATTGTTTGACAGCTTAAAAACATGGGCACCCCTAGCCTCCAGGGGCGCTTTTCCTCCCAGCTAAAATCCACTAAACCTCCGGCTGCAGGCTGCTGAGAAGTCATTTGACCAGGCTGAGATATGCAACGGAAAGCTAGAACCAACACGAACAAGATCAACACTTGAAATCATCAAACAAACTGAAGTAAATGTTCCAAAACCTTGGGCGCCCTTGGCCTCTAGGGGCGCTTTTGACTTTTCTGGACAGTTCTAATCATGGTTGAAACCTCAAGTTTGACCTTTGATATCGGCAACTCAGCAACTCGGATTCACCCTTTGACGGATGCGTTGCGAAGCGAGATGAAGACTGAAACAAACCTCCTAGGTGTCACTGGATCAGAAAACCTCATCTGGAGCCTCAAAAAGATGGGCACCCCTGGCTGAGAGGCACGCTTTTCACTCCAAACAGTCATTTTCAATTTCCCTCGTTTTGCGTTCAATCTCCAGTTTCAGGTGATAGACAGATCCGTTGAACTAGCTAGTTGGCTTATTGCGAAGCTAACACCATTTCAGAGAAGTTCCTGTAGAAGAGACACAGCGTAAAAAGTTGATCTAGGTCTCCAGAATCAAGGGCGCCCCTAGCTCATAGGTGCGTTTTTGCTCTAGACAACCATTTTTTCAGCATTTTCACCTCGTCGAAAATCCCCTTCGAGACGAAGCATCTTTTCGGACAAAACTTGTCATAGAAACATCACCTAAACGTTTTCAGCTTAGCTTTCGACATTTGGTACCTAGCCATTTGCCATTGAAGATCTTAAAGAACCTAACTTTTCACTTGAAAAAAACGAAAACTACCCACCAGGCTCAAACTGAGTTTTAACTGAAACTAACTTCACCATTGTGATCGTGAAGCAAAATAAGCCAATCCAAACAAATTTCAGCCAATTTTGACAAGTTTCAATTTTTAGGGTTTTTGACCTAAAAAAAGGGGTCCAAAAACCCTAGTTTTCAAATTTTTCAAATTTTGCCAGTATCTTCGTGGCAACACACTGACTCAAAGTCCACACTTGATTTGCCAAAAAAATATGTTTTGACATCATTTTGACAAGGTTTAGACCATTTTAAGTAAAATGCCTTAATGAAGCAAAAGAAATTTGGTTTGGGGACAACAACACTGATGTATGTGGGCCAATGAATACACCTTTTGTTACTGGTTGCAGGTATTTCTTGCTTTTTATTGATGATTTCAGTCGTAAAATGTGGGTGTACTTTCTTAGACAAAAATCATGTGTTTATTGTTTTTCAGAAGTTTAAGGCCTTAGTAGAGAAAGAATCTGGCTGTTCCATAGTCACTCTTAGGTCAGATAAAGGGGGGAATTTTGTTCTATTGATTTCTCCAACTTCTGTGATATACACGGCATCAAACGCTAGCTAACCACACCTTGCACCCCTCAACAAAACGGTGTTGTAGAGCAACACAACCGCACAATTATTGAAATGGCCCGCTCCATGTTACAACACAGGAGTGTTCCTAAGAAATATTGGGCAGAGGCAGTCTACACTACCGTCTATCTCCTTAATTGGTCTCGTACACAAGCTGTTAAGGGGAAGACTCCTGAGGAAGCTTGGACTGGTCGCAAACCTTGGATCAGTCATCTGAAAATATTTGGCTCTTTAGCATATGTATGGATTCCAGATGCCAAGCACTCCAAGTTGGATTCCAAGAGTCAAAAGCTTATGTTCACAGGGTACAGTGACAACCATAAGGCTTATAGGTTGATTGATGTAGACACTGATCATCTCATCTTCAATCGCGATGTTGTCTTTGATGAAGAACGAGGACCTTTTCACCTTTCCTCGTTTGTGTAGCATTTTGAGGATCACCCTTTGAAGGCTTCTGATTTGGGTGTCCGTCTTCCATTAGGTCCACCTGATGGGAGGGATGATGCAAATTATGTTTTTGATGATGCTCAACTCGATTTTCCTCCAAATGATGTTGATTTTACACCTATTGACCCTGTTCCAGATCCAGTACTAGTTCCACCTCCTCCTCATGCATCTGATGTTGGCACTTCTACTCTTCGGCCTAAATGGTGAGCTAAGACCATTAGTGATCTTCATGATGATGAGCTCATTGAGGGTAGATCGTTTAGAAAAAAGAGCAAACAAAATATAGTTAATTGTGCTCTTATAGCCAACATTCCTAATGTTTATGAGCCTCAGACATATTTAGAGGCTAAAGGAATTCCTGAGTGGGAACAAGCTATGGAGGTTGAATACCACACTCTTCAGAAGAATAACACTTGGGTCCTTTTTGATCTTCCTCCAGGGAAGAAGCCCATTAGTTGGAAATGGGTCTATAAGGTCAAGTACAAAGCTGTCGGAACCCTTGACAAGTACAAAGCTTGTCTCGTTGCTAGGGGGTTCTCACAGAAGGAAGGCATTGACTACGAGGAGAATTTTCCTCCTACAACCAAGATGAGTACCATTCGGCTCATCCTTGCCTTAGCAACCTAGTTTGGTTGGAAAGTCCATCAGATGGATGTCAAGAGTGCTTTCCTCAATCGTGAGTTGAAGGAAGAAGTCTATATGACGCAACCTCCAGGGTTCAAGGTTGCTTGTAAAGAACACCAAGTGTGCAGACTAGTGAAAGCACTCTATGGCCTGAAACAGGCTCTTCGAGCTTGGTACATCAAGATCGACAAGTACCTCACAGATCATGGCTTTCAGAGGAGCCCATCTGATTCTAATCTGTATGTCAAACACACTGGTAGTGATATTCTTATTCTTGTTGTCTATGTTGATGACCTGATCAACACTAGCAGCTTGACACATTTGATCGATGAGATCAAACAGGATTTGTGTAGCTCATTTGACATGATAGATTTAGGACTTCTACATTATTGTTTAGGTGTTGAGGTTTGGTAGATAGAAAGCAGTATCTTCATCTTTCAATCCAAATATGCTCGAAGTCTACTGGACAAGTTCTGAATGCAGGATTGCAAACCTGCCTCCACACCTATGGAAAAAGGGCTAAAGTTGTCAGCTAAATCAGATTCACCTGTAGTGGATGAATCCTTGTTCAGGAAACTAGTGGGCAACGTCATCTATCTCACTGCCACTAGACCTGACCTTAGTTTTGCAGTGAGCTACATTTTACGCTTCATGAAAACCCCCAAGGCTGATCATTGGGTAGCAGCGAAGCCTGTACTGCGTTATGTGAAGGGAAATTCTGATTATGGACTTCTTTACACTAGGATTCACGATCTTAGCCTCATTGGTTACACAGACTCAGATTGGGCAGGTTCGGCTGATGACAAAAAATCAACATCTAGGTATGTTTTCAGATTGGGTTCTGGTGCAGTCACTTGGACTAGTAAAAAGCAACAGGCAGTGGCTCTTTCCTCGACAGAAGCAAAGTATCGAGGAACAATTAAGGCAGCTTGTGAGGCAGTTTGGCTTCGTCGGATGCTTGCGGATATGCAAGTATCTCAAGTAGGTCCAACTCCCTTGTTATGTGATAATCAGGGAGTTCTCAAACTTGCCAAAAATCTAGTCTTCCATGAAAGAACCAAGCATGTGGAAACTCATTGTCATTTCATTCGGAAGCTTGTTGAAGATAGATTAGTTCAGTTGTTGTATGTTCCAACAAAGGATCAAACCGCTGATATTCTCACCAAGTCCCTTAGTCCAGATAAGTTTGTAAAATTCAGGGGGCATCTTGGTGTAGTTGATAGGTTGACCATTAAGGGAGGGTATTAAAATAGTATTTAGTTATTATTAATGGTCAATATTCTCATTCTGTAAATTATGTAAACTAGTTGTTTTGTTCGGTGATGTTTCTATTTTCGAAACTTTGTAATTAGAAATATTTCTTTGTAAATTCTTTAAATGAATCTTTTGCTTCTTGTAAATATTATCAAATATTTTTACCATATGTTTTGTAATAGAGCTGGGAGGAAAACTGTCTCAGATTTGATTGCACTACCGGACTTGGAATGGAAAATCCATTTCACTCATAAATTTTCATCCAAATCAAAAAAACTTGATTTTAGATCATTTTCACAACCTTAGGGTGGTTTTGGCACTTTCTCGTACAATTTGGCATTTTGGGCCCAAAAATCCTCTATTTTCTTTCATTCATGATTTATAACTACATTTTAATGATAATGGAGGGGTTCAACATCATTTACTTGGGTTTGAACACATCTGGATCACAATAAAGACACCAATGGCATCCCAAAGAGCCAAGATAGGGTTAAATGGTAATAGTGACAAGAGTGAAGGAGGCCGTTCCAGTACAGTTGAACAGAGACTGTGAAGTGTGCTTGTCCCGTATTTAGAATGTAAGTATAGACTAGTTTAATATTGTAACAGATCAAACTTGTCTCATAACTCATCAGATCCCAACTATATTGTCAATTCTAGGACTTTGTGAGGAGTTAGGTAATTTGGATTGAATTTGACATGTGTATTCCATATATATCATGTTCTAATCTTGTGTATCTACTCTAAAATCAGTTAGAGGTATTACCCTCTTCTGCCTTTATCATGTCCCGGTGTATCCATTTTTCTTTCTGTTATGATGTGAATGAATGTAATGAGTATTCTGTTTCCTTTCTCTTCATTCTAACTACTGTAGAGTAAATTGGTGTAAGAATCAATCCAGAAAACAACCTTAGTGTTATTCTCCATTGAAATACCTTGGCAATATGTTATATTGGCAGTCATGGAAATATGTTAGGTGCATACAAGGAAAAAAAAGTGACCAATATCTCCTTGTATCAACACAATTTCTCATCTTAAAGTATATCCATCTCTACTATGCGTTTCAGTAATGCAGTTACCTTATTTAACAAGAGTGGACATGGATTAGAAAAAAAGGACATGTGACTACCACAATTTGAGAACTTGTACCTTCAAAGCACTAGTAGCATCCTTTTGCATCACAAGTCCTGCTTCTACAAAAGCATCAATTATGACTCCTGTAATAGTTGAGGAACTTAGAAAGAATGGGAAATAAAAATAAAACAAACTATTGAGGATAAACTAGTAGTACACTGATTTTATATCCAAAGGATACGACAAGCTTTTTGCAGACATCCTCCACCTCCAACTTCTTCCACAGGAGCATACAAAACATGAGTTTTTGCTGGCTTTCCTCTCATGATATCCTACACATCATTAAAAGACACACATATTATTGAGAAAATATGAACCAGACATAATATGACCAAAGAAAACACACTTTCCCCACACATTACTGAGAACATAAGAATCAGACATAGCATGACCAAAGAAAGAACACTTTCCAAGGTTAGAAACAAAAAATAGAAATGCCAAAGAAAATAAGAAAACTTACATGCAGCTACATGTTTTTATAAATTATTTCCATTACCTTTAATTTCTACATGATCATGTTGTGAGAATCCTCAAGTAATGCACCATTGAGTGTTTTAAAAGTATTACAGCAAAAATGAGAATAATAAGATTTATTAAAAAAATATGAATGACAGGAAACGATCAAGTTGGGTAATGAAACGTCAAGCTTGCTTAAAAAAATAGCCATTAAGAACATTTGGTCATTATATTCCTTGAAAGTCAAATTTTATATTGTCATGTTGACAATAAGCCACTCAAGCTACTAAGCAGGTCAAGGAAACATCCAAATAGGATCGATGTTGGATCAGCTACTTCCCATCTTCAATAATAAATTTAATGTCTCATGTAATGAAATTACCAGAACAAACCACTGGAGGGCTCAAAATAAATGTGGCTGTCATTACAACATAAGCATTTTTTTTGGATCAAAGAAATACTGAGATAGATGCAATCTTCGATCAACTAATTCCATCTTCAGTAATCAGAGTAATGTTTAGTGTCAATGCAATTACAAGAGCAAATCATTGGAGGAACATAAATAAATGTGACTGCCATTATCACATCAGAATTTTTGCTGAAATTTCTATGGATATATAAGCCAGGCTAGAACCATGACAATTTAGATTAAAAGGAAAACATATACTAGTATTACTAGTTACAAATATCACAATACTTCTAGTTTTCATGTAAAGTTATTTATTTAGAAATTTCTTTGTCAAAAGAAAAGAGTTTCAATTAGACTACAATAATATAGATATACTTGTTTGAAAGCTTCTCCAAACTAAAAAATAAAAGATCTTGACTGTACCAACTGAGATTCTTCCTAGATTAGAAAAATGATAGGCTGTTCAGCATTGGCATACACAACTAGTAGACAATGATGACCCCAACATGAGGAAAAAAGTTAACTTGCAAGCAGTTGCAAAATCCATTGAATCAAGGTAATCAATTCTTATTACATAGCTCTTTCCTTTTCTCTAACAAGTTTTACTCTATTTCCTCAACTATGCCCCCTTGCTCCTAATTAGTCTATCCTTTGGCCCAAGTTATTCACCAATACTTGCTGATAGTGCTTGACTACCACCTTGATTTCCTAGAGCTTTATAAATCATGAAAATGACATGTATTCTCCTAGTATTAGGAAGCAATTTTATTTGAACACTATAATCTTGTTGATATAATTGCGTGTGCTTTTAGGCAGAAATCTTACAAGGCCAAATGCTGAAGCAAGAATTAAATGGCTGATTTCTAAACCAAATATTTTGGTGGCTCCCTAGACACCTAACAACTCATCAAGGATGTTCTCAAGGAGCAGTGCACAACACTCTTCAATTAGTTCTGTGAAATCATGATGTAGATGGGCTCTCCAACCTTGTTGCAACCTTCCAACTTGAATGCCAGGATGATCTTTCTGCATCAAGGCCTATTCAGGGTCCAAGTCAAAAAAGACAACCTTGTGTTTCAAGGCAAGATTGATACCATTGCATTGAATAGATAGATTCTGAAAGATGTCCATATCAGTCTCACAGTAGTGGGAATATTATAGCACCCAACAGTGAACATGGAGGATGAGCATATGAAATTCTACTAATTTCACTGAGGCAAGGGTCAATCAATTCAAGATTATGTGAACAAGTTCCATGACTTACCTCACACACCTACACATTATGGAGACAAAGCAAAATAAGGTGCTAAAACCATAGTTTCAGGACTCAGCGAGTACTCGGCTAAACTTGCCTAGCCCGCGAGTCTCCCAACTAGCTGAGACGAGTTGACCAGACTCAAGAGCCAAGTCTCGGCGAGTCTTGTTGAGTCTTGACGCAAGACTCTTCAAGTCTTAAGCTCGGACTCCCGAGTCCCGAGCTCGAACTCTCGGGTGACATAGGTAATTCCCAGGTGGGGTTTTAAAGTAAAAAAATCATCATTCTTTTTCATTTTTAGCTCATATTTGTTCGTTTGACTAAGCCAAACATTGACCTAGCAAGGAAACAAGTTGAAAAGACAAGATTTTGAGGATTGAATTATTAGGGGAAATGCTATCAAAACTTGGAAATGCTATCAAAATTTCTTCCATTTCCCCTCATCCCTTATTTCTTAACATTTTTAGCTTCTATTTGGATTCTATTCTTTTTAACTAAATGCTTATCATTTTGCTTATCGCTGTTTTTTTGCAAAATCTTGCTGATTTTTTTCATGTTAAAACAACAATGTCAACTTCAAGTTCAACACAAATGAGTGGAAAAAAAGATCCTACATGGAAGTATGGGATATTGGGAGCTATTAAGGGCCAATTCACTTGTATTGAATGCATGAAAAATATGACAGGTGGAATTAATAGATTAAAATACCACCTTGCTAAAATACCTGGGCAAAATTTGAAGGCATGCACTAAGGTGTTCGAAGAGCTTTCTAGAGAGATGAATGCCTTGCTTGTTGAATACGAAATGAAAAAGTGGAAAAGAAAAAGACAAAGGAAACATTAGCAACAATCATGAATCAGAATGTATCTAGTTCTATGCCTATGGATTCTTTTGTTGCCCCAACTCCAAGCTTCCGTCATCCACATTCATCTATTGGTGAGAATCCTGAGGGTTCTTTTTCTACTTCTAGCCAGATTCCTTCATCATCACTAAATTAAATTTGTTCCACGCAATGTTCCAGGAGCACAACCCTCACTTGAAGGTACCGCTTGGAATAAAGAAAAACACCATGAGGCTACGATGGCAGCAACAAACTTTTTGGTACTATAATAACTTACCCTTCAATGTGGTGTCATGTCCCCTCAAGGATTGCACCATTTGAGGAAGAGATCACATTCACTGCCTCATCGAATGAATTAAAAGAATAATTAAAATTGATTAAGTAAAGACACTATTAACATATGTTAATTGTCTTTTAAAGTTAATCACTACCATTAGAGAGAGTGACGTGGTGCATGTTAATTGTCTTTTAAAGTTAATCGCTACCATTAAAGAAAGTGACGGGGTGCCTTCAAACAAAAAACGTGGCCAAGAATAGAGGGGTGCAATCTTTTCACAAGCATAGATATAGATGAAAGAAACCAGTCACGAGGGATGATCAAAGCAGAAGGAAGAAAAGAGACATACGCCAAACAAAGACACAAGATAGACACGTGATTTTGATAGTTGTATCCCTGCCCCTTAAATATACCCCTTGATCTGTACATATTGCATTGATTAATTCATCTTAGGACAGCGATCTGACATGTTGCGTGGTTCAATTATTTCTCATAGCAATAACCTGAAATCATTACAGTGATCAATTACTTTATAGTGACAGTCTGATATCTCTGTGTTGTTCAATTACTCTTCCTAGCAATAGTCTAATCTAATTACCTTCGTAGTAATAGTCTGATATAGTTGCATGAATGAATTGCATAGATAAAGTATAGCATGGATTGGTTAATTCTTCTAGCTGCACATAATTCTAATTCATAAACATCTGATTATACATATACGCATTGACTCATTGTCTTCATAGTCCTCAGTCTGTTATAGGTGCATTGACTAGCTTGCATAAATCAGATTCTATATTGTAGTCTGGTTATCTCATCCATTATCAATTGTTACCGCATACATCAATGTGATTTTATAAGCATTAGAAATTGTCATTTCTTAGCCATGGAATTAGATGTTGTCTTAAACATGGATAGTGACTGTTATACATCAATGCCTAAGGATAAGTCTGAATGTTTAAATCTGCTTGAAAACCTGCTTGTGGGAAAGGGTTTGAGAAAGCGGTGCGTGCCTAGAAACCCCACTTAAGATCCGCCCAAATCCTAAGGCAAACTTGGGCCATGGAGGAGTGGAAATCCCAATTAAGATTTGCCCAAATCCTAAGGCAAACTTGGGCCATGGATGAGTGGGAATCCCACTTAAGACCCGCCCAAATCCTAAGGCAAGGATGGGCCATGGATGAGTGGAAGTGCCTAGACCGTTTGTGAGCTCCACCCGATTCCACCAATAGGCAAAGTGTCTTCCGAGGTTGTGACATGGTTGGGGAAAGCAGGTACAAATCGCCAGCATGGAGAGTTGTGGTATACAACCTCTTAGGCTAGGCAAATGGCTTCGAGCGGACCCACCCATGTTACTCCTCCTAGTTCATAATAGTTGCATTAATGATAAGTTTATAAATGTGATGCCATAAACTAATGCTAACAAATGTATATGTGCATATGTGGAAATATTGTTCATATGGCGATTGCAGGTTTCAATCAAGATTCCACCAATAAAGAGCTATTCATTTGATAAGGAGAAAACCTTAACCCTAGTTGGTGGAACTTGTGACCAATACACGAATTTTAGGGAGAACTGGGACAGGGCTCATTACATGTGGCGAATAGCCCATATTGGGGAGGGTTGGCGAATGCATTAACAGTTGCAGGTAAGGGGGTTTAAGACTCCAACAACAAGAAAATTGAGTGGGCCATTGCTAGAGGAAGCCGTAAAAAATACACGGCTTGTGGTTGATAATCAAAAGAAAGTATGGCAGAGAAAAAGTTGTAGCATCTTATCAGATGGATGAAAAAATGGACGGAATAGGAATCTTCTTGACTTTTTAGTGGCTTCTAATGGCACATTGGTGTTCTTGAAATCTATAGATGCCTCACATGAAGTCAAAATGTTGAGACTTTGTGCAATCTATTAGATGGGGTGGTCTAGGAGGTTGGGATTGAGAATGTTGTCCAACTTATCATGGACAACACATCAACATATGTAGCCACAGGGAAACTTATTATGGAGAGGCATCCTACTATTTCATGGACTCCTTGTGCTGCACATTGCTTGGATTTGTTATTAGAGGACATTAGGAAGATTGGATGGGTCAAAAGTATGGTTGAAGATGCTAAACAGGTTACCAAATTTATCTACAACCATACTTGGGTCCTTTCTTTGATGCGAAAACACACAAATGGCAAAGAGCTTGTGTGACCAGGAGTGACATGATTTGCTAGTCCCTTCCTCACTTTGCAAAGCATTCTTGCCGCAATTCCTCATCTCAAACAAACATTTGTGTCTGATGCTTGGTTGGAGTCCCCAGTTTCCAAAAAAATTGAATGGGAGAGAACTACAAGAACAGTTTTTGATGACTCATTCATCAAAAATGGAGAGGAGTTTATCAAGGTAAGTAACAAATAAAAACATAAACTTTATACAAAATAATCTATTTGCTGTTTTGTTTTTGAGGGGTTAATTTTGTAATAATTTCAAATTTTCTTTTCAATTTTTTAGGTGATAGAACCTTTGGTCAAGGTTCTTCGTATGGTGGATGGAGATGGCATGCCAATGGGTGATGAGAGCCATTCACGTTCTACTTTATACCATATTCCTATACTGTTTAACCCATTTTTATATTCCATTTCCATACCTTATCTTATCATTTTACCACCTTTATATTGTATATGAGTAAATATACATAGGAGGTATTTAGTATAGTTTTGGGATAAAAAATATGAAAATTAATTATTGATTGTCTTTAATAATAAGGCTCTAGAAAATATATCATGAAGAAGAAGAAGAATGCAAACTTCTTGTCACCTTCTTCACAAGAACCTTCCTATCTCCTTCTATGCAGGAACTTCTTGTCCCTATTGTGATTGAATTTTTTGTTCCATGACATCAGCCTTCGCGGTTGTTTTGGTTACCTCTTTGATGTTGACTGTGTACTAGATTTAATTAAGGAGAAGAACCTGTGATAGAGATATGCTTGCTAGTTGTGTGGAGGAGAAAATCAAAATCTTCCCATTTCCGATTTTTGTCTTATGTTATAACAAAGACTATTTTTAATTTGTGGCCAGTGGCCAAGGCTTTACACAAACCATTAAATTATAGTTTGTTGGCCACAGGCCAGCACAAACTATTTTATACTGCTTGTTATAAACTCTACCTATATATTTGTTTTGTAATATCAGCTATGACAGGAAGGAATATAATAGATGAACTCTTCATTATTTTTGATAATTCGAGTAGCACTTTGCATGATCAATCCAACGTAGAAAGGCTCCCTTTATTTCATCGCTTGGTGGACTGAGGAGGCAGGGCCCACTGCTTGGAATGCCAATGATTTCTATAGTTTTTATTATTTTAGTAATGTGTGTTTCTGTCACATTTTATTCTTATTTTTGTTATTACTTATTTCTGTAGTAACCGTGATGCTTTCCATTTGTAATTCGATCAAGTATTGTTTGCTAAATCATTCATCAATATGTTATCATGCTGTGAATCTTAGATCAAAATTTTTTAGAGCTGTAAGTTTACGTTCTGGAATTATCATCAACTACTGTTATTGTCACAGACTGCTACTACTCCAGTAACAGTTCCTATTGCAGTTCCTGGCATAAAGGTAGAATATGCAAGCTAAATCAGATTTTCACTTAGGAAGTTCCTGTGTGTTTTAGCTACATTTCATCTATACTCACCTCACTACCTGCAACCCTTGCGCATATAGCCACTACACCTTTTGCAAGTTTACACCCCCGGATTGAAACTTAGACCAAAATGAATCTAGTTATTAGTATTAAATCTTTCTCATTCTTTACCCCCAATTTTGGCCTATCAATGGTTTTCCTTTATGAGGCCATGGATAAGGCCAAAGAGGCCATTTTGCATTACTATGGTGGAAATAGAAAAAAATATGAATTTGGCGCATCATTGATCGTAGATGGACAAACCAACTCCACTAGCCGATACATGCCTTGGCCTACTACCTAAACCCAAAATTCTATTTCTCTAATTCATTTAAGGCTGATGAGGAGGTCATGGCAGGAGTCATTTCATACATCAATAAGATGGTGCCAAATGCTGAGATGAAAGATAAAGTTCTTGATGAGTTGGAGGTAAGATTTATTATATCTTATTTATGAATTTGGCAATGTCGACTTTCTAGAAACATCCATTTTACTTACATAATAATCAACTTGCTATATTTCGTCCATCTATTCAAGGTCTACAAGGGTGCAAAGGGGAGACTCTTTTCTTCAACTCAAGCAATTCAGAGGAAAGAAAAACAACCAGGTAAAAATTTTAGTGCAATACTACAAGTAGAAATTAGAAACTTGATTCTTATATTTTTTACTTAGTTCTTATATTTTAAAAAAAAATTTGGTAGATTTATGGTGGGAGAATTATGGTGCTAGCATGCCAAATCTTCAAAGGCTAGCCATTTGTATTTTGTCCCAACCTTGTAGTGCTTTTGAGTATGAATGCAATTGGAGCTTATTTGAGAGCATTTGCATGAAGAAGAGAAACAGGTTGACCCAAGAGCACCTCAATGATCTTGTCTTCGTTTGGTACAACCTTCGCCTTCAAACTAGAAAGGTGGAGCGCATTTCACATGATTCCATCGACTTGGATGAGATTAATCCTTATGGTGAATGGATCATTGATGAACAAGATGATGTCCTCCTTGATGATGAAGATTTTGTAGAATTTGAGTGAGGAGCAGCAAAATTGGATGCAATGGAGGAAACCAAAGACACTTTTGAAGAAACAATCCATCATCGTTTTGATATTGTAGAACCTTCTAGTTCGAGGCCTGAACAAAAAAGTTACATTAGGAGAGGAAAGAGGAAGATGTAGATTGTATTTGGTTGTTTTGTTCATTTTGACATATCATTAAATGGAAACAATTATAAATTTATAATGTTGTTATACATTTGAAACTATGAAATTTCAAATTTCGAGAGTTTGAGGATCATATGACATGTGCTAATGTTTGAATTATGACGAATTGATAGTCAAATTAGACTTTTATGTTGTCTAAATGCATTATTT
The DNA here is from genome assembly GCA_007115665.2 of Sequoiadendron giganteum. Classification (NCBI taxonomy): domain Eukaryota; kingdom Viridiplantae; phylum Streptophyta; class Pinopsida; order Cupressales; family Cupressaceae; genus Sequoiadendron; species Sequoiadendron giganteum. The sequence goes on from CM021109.1 coordinate 414,236,976, forward strand.
TTTTATTTTTTTGTGTAATTATAAGATTTTTTTTTTTTGCCAAGTCTATTCCGTGTTGTTTGCCAGGTTTGTGTTGAGTCCTGAGTCTGAGTCCCAGTCCCAGTCATGAAGGCTGAAACTATGGCTAAAACACATAAGTGAACTTTACCCTTATATCTACAGCAAGATGGAAATCCACACCAATGATATACTAAGGAAAGCATATTGGCATGCCTCCAAGATCAAAGCAAAGGCCAAAATGATAGAAAAGTTCACCCCTTCTTCACGTGGCACCATGCACAAGAACCAGCTCGCATGGTAAACCAAATTCTTCATGTGGCACCATGATAGTGAGAAGAACCATTAGAAGGCTCCAATATGAAGCCATAGCATAAATAGTGTCACCACCATTACACAAACACCAAAAAAAATTATAAATATCACATGCAACACTATTTGTGTATTCTATGCTAAGTTACTGGATTCGCACCCGGAGGCCTCGAACCCGGTACGGGTTCGCCTGTGGGTGCGCCCTGGGTACGCACAGGGTGCGCGACCAGGCGCGCACTCGAGAGAACCCACAGGCCTGGTCGCGCACCTTGTGCATACCCACGACGCACCTAGTCAATTGGTGCGTGGACCCAAAGGTACTAGGCACGTACCCAGGCGTACCTCGAAGAACCCATGGCCCAGAACTTATAAAAAACATTTTTTTTATTATTATTTTGTCTCCTAACCCTAATCCAACCCAATATGAGGTGCGCCATGGAGTTTTGTATGGTTTCAAAAGCCTTAAATTGGTGCCCCTCGACCCCGCTGGGGGCGTTGCCCCCAGACCCCCGCGAGGGGCGCTACCCCTTGACCCCACTGGGGGCATTGCCCCCAAACCCCCACGAGGGGCGCTGCCCCTCGACCCCATCGGAGACATTGCCCTCAAACTCCCATTGAATTTAATTGGTACTCTCCAAGTCCAAGTTTCCATAGTTTTCCTACAAGTCTTCATCTATAATATCGCATTTAAGGCTTTTGAAACCATACAAAACTCCATGCCGCACCTCATTTTTATGGGAAAGAGGAAGATGTAAATTTGTAAAATATATTAATATAGTATTTACTTTCAGTTTTACAAAAACAATTTTTTATTTTCATTTTGTTTAAGAATATCAACATCAATGCATTCCAAATGTGGATGCCATTTTGTACCCAATTTGCTTTCAAATCAGTCAAATACAACTATCAATTGACATTTATTATTTATCTTTGGCATTTGGCATTGATCAATGATCAAGTATCATACTATGAAATGATTTAGTTTTACAATTCTGTATATTTCTCTTTTTTTTTTGTATATATAATACATATATATATATATACACGTACCCATACGTACCCAAACCCATAAAAAAAAATTTCATGTACCCACATACCGGGTTCTCGTACCCAAACCCGTCCCCGAACCCGAACCAGTAACTTAGATTCTATGTCAAGACCTATGCCAACAAAAGACAAAGATCTAGATGCTCTTTGTCTAAGAACTAGCACCTCTACCACTCAATGTTACAAGACTTCTTGGGTACTCAATAGTTCTCATCAAGCCCCAAGGTTGGCCTATCCAAAAGAGGCCTTGGGGCTCAAACCTGAGTCTTGGAAATTCTAGTCAAAGTCACTGACACTACCAAACTCACAAGACTTCCTGAGTCCCAAAAATCAAACTCAGCGAGCAAAAACCACTTAAAAGTAGCAAAAAAAATAAAACTTAAAAAACCAAAAGTGTAATGTCCCCATTTTCGAGTTCTCACTCTGTAGTTGGAGATGACTTTTTGGGTTTGTGTTAGGCTGATTAGCAGGGTAATTTGATGTTACTAGTGAGCTCAGATGGTTTAGAGGAGTTCTGTGATGCTTTTGGATGTTATTTTCGACTTTTGGTTTGGGCTCCAAGATTCTTGGAGGGAGCATCTATTTATAGTAAGTCACTCGATTAGGTCCGTTCATCATCTTTCTTCATCGGGATCACTCATGCGCAGTCAGTTTTTGATTCCGATGCTTTTCGACCGTTCTATAATTTGGATGTACTAATGAGCTATATTTAATTAATTTCTCTAAGGTTGTTATTTTTATTAACATATTTAAGAGGGCACCTTAGTGTTATAGCTCATTGGAACTGGGATGAAAAGTTTTAAATGTTGGGATGCTGAAAAGTGACTTTCAATGCCGGAAATGTTTTAAAAATGAAATCAATCACTTTTTGGAGTTAAAAGGGGTAAAAAATTAATAAAGTGATTTTTTTGAAAGAGTTTCTGGAATGTTTTCTAAGAAGCATATAAAAAAGGGAATTGTGAGCTCATTTGGTATGTTCAGTTTATTCTATTTCTTTGATTGAAACCTTTGTGGTTTTGGAGATTGAACCTAGTTCATCTCAGCCTCTGGAGGACGGAAACCCTCTAGGGCAATTGGTTTCGGTGGCGAAATGATTCCACCCTAGCTGGTTTGTTGGAGAGATCATACAGGTCTTTCGCAGTTGTACGATATTGTCAAATTTTTGGGGTAACAATTTATATTCCGGCACATTGGAGGTTGAGATTATCATTCAGTTTCGAAGGCATTTGCGAAGTCAGTGTGGATGCCATATTCAAGAACTTCCAAGGCAGGTTGTGGCATTTCAGTATACTCAGGTTTGTGTATTTCATACCTCACGCTGGGCGTAGGCATTGAAAGGTTTATTGCTGTTGGGCGAGTGCATATGGTTATACCTGGACTGTGCGTGGGTGTTCCTCAGACCTGTTGCTGCATATTATACCTGTGTGACCTTGGTGTTACATTAAAAGAGTCGGGTTACTGTTCACAGGGGGTCGTGAGCCTTTCTCCAAGAGTCGTGAGGCATTTAGAGGGGGCGGCCTGTTCACAGACCCATTGCCATTGCTACTGCAGACTTTTACTGCTGTGCTGGGCGCCAACTGCTGAAGGTAAACATCAGCTACATCAGCCGCCGATACTCTCCTATAGGCATGGGGTCTTCATACCAGGTGTGTCAACACTGGGAGCTGTTATAAGTGGTATTTCTTTTCTCAGAACTGTATATTTCTGCCAGTGATAAGGTGCTGTTATTACTGTCAAACCAAACCCTTGTTGCTGTTGGTGATATGAACATTTTCGGTGTCTATTATGAATGTAAAAACTGAATTTTCTGTTCATATACGAAGTTGGCAAAATTCGTATTTATCACTGTGCTCTGCTATTTGAATATTGGAATGTATTTTTGAGTATGTATTGCTATTGTTATTATCACTGTTCAGAAATATAAGAGTCAAGGATTTGTGTCTCATTTGGGTGTCTTGGATGAGTTCATGTATTGAAATAATGCAATGTACAAGTTATCTATTTACTGAGTTTAATATATATGATATGCAAACCCCAAACCATTGAAAACACTCAGTTCAGTTATCCTGCAAACTGTTTGACAAAATGCCAATGTGTCAAACTGAAAAATCATGAAAATATTGTTCAAAACTAGAGGGGTTTTTACAAAAAGGCACCCACACAGCTTAGATTTGTCCTCCTTTTTATTTGCAAGCACACACAAGGAGGAAAATAAGGGCATTGAAGCAAAAATCCAGCAAACATATTGGCAACAAATGTTGATTGACTTGAATTTAAGCGGGTTTGTAGCAGACCATGGTGCATCTAAAAAAGTCATGTGAAAGAGCCCAGCACTAATTTGAAGTAGCCCACTATCAACTACATCTAACTTGAAGAGGAATTTCAAATCTTTTATTTATGTTTTCTCTTTTCATTAGATATGTCTTCTATATATTTGTTGCTTTTTTCCACTTTACATTCTTGGACTGAGAAACAAAAGAGGGAAAATCTCTTCATTTTTTCCTCTTTTCTTTTTTTTTTTCCTAATGGATTTTTTTTGGGTTTTGTTTTGATCTCGTTTTATCAAAAAACCCTAAATATTTTTTTCTGATTTTTGTCTATTTTTTATTACAAACCCTATTTGTATCCATACAAAAAATTTCATATCATGTCAAAGTCAAGCTTAATCTTGGTCTTTCCATTGAACATGAGTCTTGTTTCAACTTTGTCCATGTTGATCTTCCCATGTCTCTACAAGATTAACAAACAGAGCTCTCAAACATATATGTCAAAATGAAGAATGAAGTTCCAATAATGGTGAAAGAGTAAAAATCTACTAAGTGTTGGGAGTTGGGACACACTATACAAGGTAGAAATGTGGATTTTATGATGTAAAGTCTGCATAATAAAGGTTGAGTGATCGCCATTATAAGGAAAGAACAAAATTTTGTTTAAAGTTAGAAACTTCCAAGCATGGACACAAAACCGCCATTCAATGAAAGAGACAAGATTAGTTTTGAAAATGCAGAGGAAATACCTAGAATTGCACACCAAGCAAAAAGAAAATAAGGCTAATTTCAAAAGTCACATGCACAAAGAAGGGAAGTATGGTTTTTAAAACAAAAAGCAAAAGTGAAAAACATAGGTAAATATAGTTGCGTGCTCTAATAAGAGCTAACTTGGAAATAATTTAGAAAATTATAAGTCCACAAAGAATTAATACCGAGTTGCTTGTGCATTATGTCATATAAAATCTGCAAAAAATAGAAAACACATTTCTAGGGCATGAGATGTGTAGTTGAAGATATTTAAATGAATTTTCAAAAGTAAAATTGCACTTAGTATGCACTCATGCACATTAGAGAAGAGTCTTTAGAAATTTTGGAAAGGCAAAAAGAATAGCTAGGGCATGAGATGTGTGCCTTTGTAAACAAAATTTTATTTCCAATTTATAAACAAAAGTCTGTGTAAACATGGGCACACCCATACAAGTGAAAATGTGTTTCAATTTGAAGTTAAAGAACCTATAAATAGGCATGCATGTGAAACAACAAATTTGATTTTCAAGATTCAAAACAATTGTGTTTCAAGCATGTGTGATAGAAATCAAGGTACGAATTTCAAGGCCTCCTTTTTGTTGTGTATTGGTATGCTTCTTCATGTATAGGTGTCATCTTTAAAAAATATAAGGGAATAGTTGAATATAGAAGTCAGCTAGATGTGTAAAAGAGTCCAAAATCCTCAATTAATAGGATCTATAACATAAACATTGTAGACAAGGCAGAAATAGAAGAATATATTAATAAAGGTGGCATCCATATAGAATTTGCAACTAAAATCAGCTATTAAGATGGAATCTCTATATCCAATAAGTTAATCTTTAAATAGCAGAATGTCAATGAGATCAACTATTATGTTTAGGAGGATTTAGTGCTTAGTTTTGAAGCAAATTTCTGCATACATAAGACTCTTTTCTTCATTGTTTCATACAGAAAAAAGGTACAATGATGAATAATGATCTTTTTCTTTCAAATTCTTCTCTCTTATATCATTCATAAGCCATTTCAAGGTGAAAATAGCAAGTCACAATAGTAGAACAAGTACAATAAAACACTTAGATCAGCTGGAGTTTTACTAGCAATGGCCTTTTGTCATTGTAAGAGAGTTTGGTTACAAACCTTAGTTATACTTTATATGTTCTTGCCTTTTGATACTTGTTAATTTAGTTTACATTGTGTTTGGGCGAGTTTGATTGCCTGTCAACTCACACCTAACAAATGGTGTAGTTTCTGTGGAGAATCTTGTTAGCATAAGTTGGCAGGCTACCAACTCAAAAAGACATTAATGGGTTCAAATTGATTTGAAGATTCTATTGGTGAGAAGACCCAAAATTTCTATTTTTTAGCCTTGGTGGTTATGCTTGCTCCAAGGATTTCTTCATTTTTATGAGGTGGTGACTCTGTTGTCTTAAATCAAAGTTTTTTGCTGCTGATCTGTGTTTGCTGGTGATGCTACAAGTATTTTCTAGTTTGGTGTAGCAACTAGTCAAGGCACACAAAGGTGTTCTTCTTTCTATCTCTTTGAAGCATGATTTTATTATACAAAGGTGTATCTTTATGAAAAGAATACAACCTTGTTTTAGGATGAGTTATGTTTGCTAATCACAGATCATTCATATTACTTTTATGATACCTCATCTGCATGCACAAATGAGAGTGTACTTAAAATTCGAAAGGTTATGCCTGTTGCGCATTTCTTTGACCCTCCACATAGAAGCTTGCTGATTTAGTAGGCCATATATGCATACTTGACTTTGATAGTGACCAGTCACATGACTAATTTGCATCTTTAGGTGCCCAAAATGTCACAACAGCATTGTTTAATGATGAACATAATGACTTTATTGCTGATTTCAATGAGTGAGTGTAATGTCCCTTTTTCAGTCCATTTCAACATTCTTGAAAAGTTCCAAGATTCCTAGAGAGCGCCCATTTTATCGAAACAGTTTTCTTAAAATGGCAAAGTGTTCCAGGAGTCAAGTTGAATACAATAGTTTTTTTTTCGAGTGCAGATCCAACTTTCAGGGAGCACTCCCACATTTGTTGGAGATTTTCAACATCCTTGGACATCATCAACTTTCTTAAGACCTTGTGATTGTTGATAAAAGTAATTAAATAAATAATTTAAGTTGTCTTAAGGTGAATTTATATTATAAAGGCAACATAAATTTTAAAAAAGGTGGCCTATGTCATAAAGTGTTTCTAAAAGAGGGCCTAAAAGTGTTAGCACTAGGTATGGGGTACAAGTGATTTATAAGTTATTATTTAAAAGTGACATTGAAATAGAGGATTAAAAAAGCAATGAAATTTTTATTTTTTTCAAAAAAGTAATGAAAAAGTAAAAAAAACATGTTTTCGGAAAAAGAAAAAAAGTTAAAACGTTTTTTCGGAAAAGAAGCAAAAAAAAAAAAGTTTTTTCCTAAAATAGCTCGAAAAAGTTATAGAAGGAGGTTGGGTCTTGAGAAGAAGGGTTACCATATTTTCATTTGCATTTGCTCTACGTAAGAATGTGAGTTCACATTTCTTGAGGATGAAAACCCTCTTAGAATACCAGTTTCGGGGATGAAAACCCTCCTAGCTGGATAGAGTGATTTCATCTAGAAATCACCAGTGTGCTGAAAATATTGGGTTTTGGGGATGAAAACCCTCTACAACCATAGGAGAAATTTCATTCAAAGATTGCCTTTGTGTTGAAAGTGAATATTTCTCAGTTTGTGCTGCAAGATTAAGCTATTTTTTCAGTTGTGTTCTAATGGAGATTTTTGATGTGTTTTGACATGTTATGGAGTTTCTTCTTGCTGTTCATTGCTTAACATATAGATTTGAGATGTGTTTTGACATGTCTTGGAGTTTCTTCTTCAGTGTAGATGCTCCTACTTGTTGGGGAGTTGGGGTTTGATGTTTTTGGTGACTTCTATGGATTTTGGGTGTGTTGTTCTTGCTTTCCGGCTTCATATCAGATCTGTACGTGTTTGATTTTCTCTTAGCAGCTTGACATTGTTCAGTTCTAGTGTGATTGGGTAATGGTTGACGTAGTTTGGAGTGTCTTATCAGCTGTTATTTCAATATTGGGTGAGTTTCCTTCAGTTTGGGGTTATTGGATCAGCTTATAGTGGCATTTGCAAAGTGTTTTCAGATTATGTCAGTTTGATTTTGGATAATACAAAGTTGTATCAGCACTTTTCCAGGTTCTTGCTTCAACTTTCAATGTCATATTTAGTTGGGTGTAATGTCCCATTTTTAAGCATATAGGTTTGTGAACAATTAGTCAATTTTTCAAGTTTTTTTGTAGGCTAATTGGTGAGCAAGGAAGAACTCCAAAGTTCTTGGAGACCAAAGGATCAATCTAACAGAAGTGGTTTTCTTTGCAATAAGTTTAGTTGGTCTTGGTGAGTTTCTTGGTGCTTTCAAAATTGATTTCCGACCCTTGGGGAGCTCTCGAAACTTCTTGGAGAAGCTTTCAATTTTTAGAAAGCCACCCAATTGCTTTAGTTCTTCATCCTAAGTCTTCAGGGACACATCAGTATGGTCTGAATTGTATATTTGTGTCATTTTTATACTTTCCGCAACTTGGGTAAATTATTGAGTTATTATAAGTTGTCTTATGTTGAAAATATTAAAAAGACAACTTAGTATAATAACTCATTTAAAAGGTGTTAAGTTGTGCATCAACTTGAATGCCTAGGCATGGGGGTTTTTTGCACATTGGATTACTAATTTTTTTTCAGAAAGGTCTTTGTGGAGGAAAAAAACAATATTACTTTTTATTATTGTTAATTCCTTTAGGAAAAAGTTATAAAAGGAGGTTGAAAGTCATTTTAAAGGTTTAGCCATGAAATTTTATTTGCTTCTACATATGAAGAGAACTTGTGTTCTCAAAATTTCTTGAGGACGAAAACCCTCTTGAGATTGCTGGTTTCGGGGATGAAAAACCCCCTAGCTGGTTAGAGTGATTTCACCTAGCAATCACCAGTGAGCTGCAAAGTGAAGTTCCAAATTTTGGTTGCAAGTATTAACGATTCTGATGTGTTTTGATTACATTGTTGTGTTGGAGTTCTTTCTAGTGGTTTTTCAGTTTTGAGCAATGGTTTTGGAGGTCATCAAAGGCTGGTTGTACACCTCAGAGCAATCCATACTTCTTCCTTGGCCGTACCATTCTCAATTGCAGGTATAGAGATTGAATTAAATGTTTTATTATCTGTTGATTAACCTTGTCATTTATTTTTTACTTTGCTATTCAAACACTTAGGAGATGTGCAAAGGACTTGGTGAAGATTAGCCGTACATTTCAGGTATAGGCCGTACTACTTTAAGGTTGGGCATGAAATCGCTCTTCATCCTTGGTGTTTGTTGAGCTGGTTGGAGGCACCTAGGGTTGTTGTTGGAGTATTATGTTGTTTAAAGGTGAACTTTGATCATTCTTATGTAGTTTTTATGAATTTTCTGAGTGTTGTATTTGCTGTTACAGTCATACCAGCAGCATAGAAACCTCTATCTGCTATATCAGACCTGCAATAAGTCATTTGGTGTATGTGGGCACTATTTGGGAATAATTTTGAAGCATACTTTGGCTGTTGTTTTGGTGTTGAGAGTGTTCTTCTCATTTGGAGTGTTGAATCAGCATGTGGGAGTGTTTGTCGTTGTGCTACAGGGATTTCAAACTTGTTGAGTAGAGAAAAACAACAAATACAGAGCTATATCAAGCCTATACCAACACCTTTCATCTATTGGAGGTACTTTACAATTTGGCCTATTAATAAGCTGACTAGTTAATGACATTTGGCTATATTCTGGATTGTTACAGCAGTTAAATTCATTACTAGTCATATCAGCAGTTATACTTCCTATATGATGATTGTAATGCATGTGAGCTAACTTTGTAATTCCCTGGATGGTAGTACTGCCAATGGTTTCCTTTTTGTTCTCTGATATGTTTTCTCACCCCACTGAACAAGTGGAAGTATTGTATTTTTCTTATCCCACTGAACAAGTGGGAAGTATTTGGATTTGGTTACCCCACACAACAAGTGGAGAGTATTGGATTTGCTCACCCCACTGAATGAGTGGGAACATTGTAATTGCACTCCGCTAAATAAGCATGAAGTGCTTGTTTTTTCATTGTACTGTACACTCCACTGAATAAGCGTGAAGTGTTCATTCGTTTCAATTGCTTAACACTCCAGTGAAGAAGTGAGGTTGATTGGCTTGCCGCCTAGTGTGATTATTTTCAAGTTTCTACAATTCAGCTAGCTGTCTAATCCTAAACATCGTATACACTCACTTTGCCCATCTCGAGAGCTGGATGATAAAAAAGTGGAAAGAACATGCATTGTAACTCATTTTAAGTTGGAGAGATTTAAAAAAAAAATTAGGGGTGTTTATTGCATTGGGTTGGTGAATACACATTTTGGGTATGATATTCCTTGGTTCATTACGAGTCTTGTGGACTAATTTATGTTATTGCAACAACCTGATTTTATAATCAGATATTTATATCAGCATTATATCTCATATCATGGTATTTTGTAATGCATTTCCTAACAATTTGTAAACCTTGGATGGTAGTACTGCTGAAGGGTCATCATTTGCATGCATATCATATTGTACTATTGTATGGTTTACCGTCAATCATTATAGCATATCATTTAATTCATTTTGGCATTGAACAAGCTAACATGATCAACCATTTTGGTTTGGGTCAAGTTTAGACATTCTGCCAGTGGCTTGCATTGCATTCATGGTGCACACTGAAGAGGTGTTGATAAGACTGGCTCTATTGCCTATGTGTCATTTTACACAGTTTGCTGAAGAGGTGTTGATTAGGCCAGCTCGGCCACTTGTGTATTCTGGTTGGCTTGCCACCATTCATTCTGTTGAATGCATCATAGATAATGTATGGCCGAAGGACCATATGCTCCCACTCCAAGATCTAGGTGATTAGAAAGTGTGGAAGCATTGCATATGCATTTATATATTGCAAAAAATTATTAAAAAGGAGGGTGGGTTATTACAATTAGATGCTCATGTCTATGACCTTGCCCTTTCTTATAAAAATCTAGAACACCTATTAAGGCAAGATGGAGAATCAGTTTTGGATTTTCATGCCAGGTTGCTATTATTAATGGTCTCTCACATGAGTGCAAGCATGATGAAAGCTTGTGCATACACATGGATTGTGAGGCTTTGTATCCTGATACAAGCTTGATTCCCCTTTAGGACAAACCAAAGAATTCAAGCATGATGTTTAAGTGGGCCCATATTGTTCAATCAATGCTTGCGATTGATATTATATCTCCCAATGTTGGTGGGGGTGTAGTTCTCGATTGTCAAGTTGGTGGGTCACCTCTGGAGAACAACAATGATGCTGTTGAAGATGCAAGTAAAGAAGTTAAGGTGTAGTGACTTTGTTTTTCATTTGATGTCCTTCCTTGCTTTGTTGATCCTGAGGATGATGAGGTTCACACACTTCTTGTTGTAAGTGAGAGAAATGTGTGAGGGTGTACACGATTCAACTACTTCCAACCCTAAAGATTTTGACATGGGAAAATTTTTAGAGATTGGTTTGGAGCAATTGTCTTTTGCTGATGGGAATTGCATTGAGAACACTTTTTTGAGCTCATTAATTGGGCCTATTGATGTTGATGTTAGGTGTTCTCAATTGAATCATGTTGGTGGTCTATAGGAGGAGGAAAAAGAACAAATCATTGATTAAAAAAATTTATATAGCAGATTGTGTTGAGGAGTATAAAATAGAGGCAATTTGAAGATTGTGAGTCTTCATATTAAGTGCCTTAAATTTTAGAGTTATGTGTTGAGAATGCGGAATTGAATTTGAAAAAGGTTTTAGATTCAATCATGGAGTACATCAGCATTTGTGGTATTGTAGGATTTGGACGAACCAAAGCATTTACATGATATGGCCTAACATAAAGTTGCACTTGCACATAATATATTTCAATTTGATAAACAAGAAAAAAAGATCCCCCTTGCCGACTTATGTGTAGGTTTGGATGTGCATTGTGCTCCTGAGGATTTTGTAGATATATGTGGTTACACAACTAAGCATGAGAATGGCTCCTACTACCTACGGTTGCCATGTTTTGATGATTTCCATCTCCACCTTCAATATGGCAATTGAAGCATTGATGATTTGCATGTGCATGCATGTAAGAATCAACATTTGTTGTAGCTTGAAGACAAATGCAATATAGGGTTGAGGGAGATAAGCTAATTATATAGACTTGTCTATATAAGAGGCAAGTCGTTGAAACAACTTATCTATGGCCTGGTGCCATGGATCTTCTTTGTAGGGTCTAACTTGTAACTATATTTCTAGGTTATGTTTGAAGCTAAATCTTCAATTTCATTTGTGCTTCCATGTCATTAGCTACAAGTTGTTGTCCTTCTATTTGTTGCTTTGTTTGATAAATTAAATACATGAATTAATAATAGCAATGTCAATGCATACCAGATACATGCAAAAAATATATCTTTATTAGCACATGAAATTATTACAGAAGAAGACCATAGTAGTCAGCCAAGGATCAAAGTCAATCCAACTAGATCATACTACTCTCCATGACGATACACAATGTATTTAAAGGACCCGACGATTTCCAAGAATAACTCAACAGTCAACCAATTGACGCTTATAACTACCCAAACCCGATAACCAATTAACAAACAATTAATACATAGTCAAATAACTAATATTACCAAAGCATAATAATAGACAATGTACACCGACTACATCATCTCCCCCAAAAAAAATCGTCTTCTAGACAAGTAAGCATCAAGTAACATTAGGGAAGACGCCAAATTGATGATATTGTAGTGTTGGCATTTCAATTAACACCTCTGGAGTGCTTATTGGAAACGGACAGCTATTGCAAGTCTGTTAGTACATGCTCTTCGGATTATAGAGAGGAAGATCTCTCTTTGCTGATTTTCTATGTAAAAAAGTGTACTAAGGTTCCTATCTTTTTTACTCAGCGGTAGGACACAAGGGTGCATAAACACAATGCGCCGTAGCTAAGCTTTTCTCTGGTTTCCGCAGATCTTGACTATGACTAACTAGCTTCTAGACTATCCTAACTCCTCAAGATAAACAGAGCATGAGGGCGTAGGAGCGAAATGGATGGGTTAGATCACTTGAATCCACCGTCTCTGTGGAATATGGCCGAGGCTCTAAACTCTCGGATATATGCCAAGATAAGGTTCGACGCAAGTAAACACTTGTTACGGTAAACTGAATCTGAAACTTGCCAAGGAGGAGGAACCCCTATCCGAGGTATAGGCTTGGAAACACCTCACTGGAAACAACAAAGCACAATGATTCGGCTAACAGGATTCCCGAGGAGGTGACGACACCTGTCCAAAGTGTAGGCTGAAAGACAACTCATTAAACAACATCACACGATAATGATCGATAACAAAATATCCAAGGAGGTGACAACACCTGTCCGAGGAGGAGATTGAAACAATACACTATTTGAAAACAAGACTTTGAAAGAACTCAAGTATTTAGATCAAGCAAGGATGCGCCATCTGATTTATTTCTTCAAGCTTGTCCAAAGAATTACAAAGGTTGGGACAACAAAGGCACAAAATCATGCACAATTATGATCAACCAACAAACTCTCATCCAAAAGTGAACAAATATGAACAAGCTAACTCTGGCAACAATGGCGCAGCGATTTTGCCTAGCAAATAAAGGTTAAACAAATAATGAGCCCAAGGCTCTTATTTATAGAAATTCAAAGGAGTAGGCAACCCTAAAATCTCCTTGAGTTAACAATCAGTTCTTGCCAATCAACAAGATTTATTCCTATGTCTAAAAATAGGTGAGCAAGCAGTTAACTGGAAGACTACTTCAATTAACTGATACTAAACAAGAGTCAAACTGGGAGTCTACCTCAGTTGACTAACACCTAACTAAAAGTGAACTATAATTACAAATGTGTCTCCAAATAGACATCCACCTTTTAAGGAGATCTGAGATCCATAAATCATGGGAGTCAATTAGACATCCAAGATCCGTGGGATTTGACATGCATGATTTGTGGAGATCTAGAGTCAACTTGGAAAGGGGCATCAAGTTGACTTCAATCGTATTTATTGCTATTTGGAGGGTAGGACATCCTTCCTTGCGGCTTTACACCTCTTCACCACTGGTCAACAAAGTCTCAATCTAGTTGTTGACCTCTTCAGCCCTCGGGCAATTAATGCTTCTTAAGATGACTGTGTGGCATCTTAGCATCTCTTTGCCTGTCACAAGCTGCTGCTGATAGTTTATGCATTTGGCAGCTGCTTCATCCAACTGGATAGACATGGCTGCAATTTTGGCTAACTTGCAACCATTGGGATCTTCAAGGAATGAACCATGAATGACGTCTTGAAACTGTCTCTATACCATTCCGAGCTCAATGTATTCCCCTCCCTCACGTTGATATTCTAACTCAGGGAAGGATACTACCAACGTTCTCGCGAAGTTGATAATATTAGTGACAAAATGTCTGTAATCAATCAGGTCCACTGAATTGGCATTGTAGGCTTCGTAGGCTCTCACCTTGTATGCCAATTGTTCTTTCCAATCAAAGAGATGGCGTTTGTTCTCGGTGGTTGTAACTGACTGATATGCGTGTTGTAGATCAGCAACTGTCGCTTCCTCTCTCGGCCTCTCTTGAGCTGCCTTTAGGTCTGATTGTTGGATCTCTAATCGGAGTCCATGTGCTCTGTCTCTCAACTGGTATGCTTCTGCTAATACACACCATCCTTTGACAACAAACTCATCCACTTGACGTCTCAAGTGTTTACCGTATGTGATCAACTGATGATGGTTTCTCTCTGCTGGAAGATCTATCAACTCTTGAGGCAAAGCCGAGGAGTTGGGAGTGTCGTGCATCAAGCTAGAAATGTACATCATTAATTGACGGTTTCAGCCTTCAAGGCTGCTTTGTCTTGTCCATCCTTCGTCATTCTTTCCTTGACGCTTGTTGAGGCAATTCCGAGAAGGTCTGCCTCCACCTGTCGAGTGGTCTTTCCAAGGTTCACCTTTGATAGCGTGAAATCCTCAACCCTCACATTGTGTATGTCTTTATCTTCAGGTGGGGCAGCAGTCTCTATGACAACCTCGTTCTCTGCATTCCTCTCTACATGTGTCTGCTTCTTCAACCTCATTGCCAGCATGTCTTGGGGGACATGGTGGAACTCAGTGAAGTCAAGCTAATAAGAAGGTCTTTCCCTTTTCCTTCCAAGCGAGCTTTCTAGCCAAATAGAATCTCGACTAGCCTCACTGGAAGGAGGAACGTAGGCCCCTTGAATGCTGGAAGAATGAGATTGTGCCATGGTGATGCCTCGTGGTGGCAAGTCCAAAATCAATGGGACTTTGCGACCTCTGTGATGGTGGTGAAGACGGCGGCTCTGTTTCTATCACAGGCGTCGTTTATGCTGCAACTGCTTCTGCAATGGGTTCCATCTCTGCAGTGATTATTTCAATTACTGGCTCTAGTGCAGCTGCAGTGTTCTCAATTGTTTCAGGCAAATTGGTGGCTGTCTCCACCTGTACCCTTTGCTGATTTGTACCAGCAATTCCTCTTCTTCCCCATGTGCTCTCTGACATTCGCATTCCTTGGGGAAGGATGCTCATCTTCTTTTGTCTGGGTCTCTTCCTAGACGTGGAAGGTAGTGTAGACTAAACCGTTGGCGGCTCTAATCGGGGAAGTACTACCTTCCTTGTCCTTTTACTGTCAAGGTAGAGTTGACTAAGTCAGACTACTCTACCAGTTCTTTCCTCGATAGATGTACTCTCTTTCGCATACCAATCTACTTTGCCGAGTGGTTGTGCATTTACTTGATCTATGAAGCAAGAAAGAATGACTTCTTCTTCGTCATCAGATAAGCCCGCGATGTCTTCTGACATGAAATCTGCAATTTGTGAGAGCTTGAATCTGCTGTAGTTTCTTCTTCTTACTTCAAACTCATCTTCGCAATTGACCCAAATATCCTCTATGGAAGATTCATGTGATGATCTTTCCTCGAGATGTGCTGCGAAGAGTCCTCTTGGATCATATGATGACCTCTTGTCAATGAGGTACTTGAGATTAAATCTCACTGTTTCTTGGCTTATCAACCTAGCATCGGCTGCAGTCTTACATCTATAGTGTCCCATCTGAATAGGAAAGTTTGCAGCTGACTTCTTCTTTCGACGTAGGTAAGAGTGAACCTCGGCCAACTGTCTCAGGAATTTCATGAGCACCACCTTGTTTGAAGGGTAGCGTCGCATCATGGTGAGGTGGCCATTGTAGCCGTACACGTGTATGTAGGTGAAAGTGGGGAATTGAATGAACCAATCCGCCCAGTCCACCATTGCCGCCTTAGCTGCTGGTGAAATTAAGACGTGCATCTCATGGTCTAGCTCGCGCATGGTGTGCATAGTGAAAAGGTCGTTCATCTTCTTGAAGTGTCTTTCCGCTAGAGTAAACTCAAGGCGAGGAAAGTATTCTTGGACCTTTAACACACCCAATGTTCCCACAGTGTTTAGTGTTCTAAATTCGCCTTAGAAGGCTATCAGGTATATTAGATAGGAACACATGTGGAAACAGTGCTCTTCTAGAAACCTGGTAAATTGTTGGTGGAGCGTCTCACTGATTAGAGAGGCCCAGTCGTAATGTTCTTTCTTGCTGATTATTTTGCCAATAATATAGAACATCCACGACTAGAAGGATTTTCCCTCTTCTTGTCCAGTGACTCTGCTGAGTAGAGTGATTAACACTACGTACTCAACTTTGAATTCTCCTCACCCAGCCAATTTGGGCAAGCTGGTTTTCTTCACTTTTAACCAATGTTCAACCACTATTAGTGAACACTTGTCCTTTGAAGCCTCGAATGCCTTTCCGCATTCTGTCACAAATACAACCTTCCTGGTAGGGCATGGTGGAATTGCAAAACACGTCTCTATGTCCTTCGGCTTTAAGCTGCAAATCACCTTTCCGTCCACTAACAAGATTTCTCTTGTAGTAGGGTTGTAATGCTTTGTGCAAGCAGTTACAAGCTCAATGCTCTGTAAAGTGATAGGAATGGATGCAGCTTGGAATAAGCCGAACTCTTCAATGGTCTGCAATGTAATCTGGTTCATGCCCTCCAAGTCCTCAGAACTGACTTCTGGATTTTTCTGCCATAAGTCCGTGTCAATCGTTTTTAGATAATCATAGTACAAGACCGTCCTGGTCTTGTATTGTACCTGGGAGTACTTCATTCTACAAGACTTAAAGATTGACTGAGCACTTGACCTTGTTCTGACACTTTCTCGAAACCCTTAAATATAGCGCCTGCCGAGAAGTATTTTTCCAGGAAAAATCTGGGACATGGGTTTTGTTCGTGCTTGGAAGCTGAACAAACCCAATTCCTTGGATTTTTGATTTGGAGACTTTTTCGGAAAGATCCTTAAAAATAGGGGAAGCAACATTCCTGATTCTGGCAATTTTGAGAAGATAGGTTTTGCTAGAAAAATGTGCTAATCATACCCAGCTGGTCAGATCTGAGGTAATCTGTCGTTTCATGTGACATACAAAGAATGATAGACAAAAAATAGAGGAAGTAGACAAAAGGTGGATTGGAAGTTATAAATTGCCACTTTGCAATAATTTGCTTCTGGAAACAATCCTCGGAGAAGAATACTTTTACGACCACTGATATTCAGAAAAATTTTATAGTCCAAAACCTCTGCCAAATCTTAAAAATGTGTTCTTGGGAGCTATTTATTATTTTATCCTTCAACCTGCAAAAGAATAATGAAGAATGGGATGGCTAGCAAGAAAATATGATGATTTGAGTTGAGATCCACTAAGTATGGATGCCAACTCGAGATTTAGGTCTAATTTGGAGTTCCAAAAGATGATTTCCACTGATTGTGGAGTGTTTGGCCTCTTTTTGCCTGCAAATTTGCTAACTCAAGTCAACGTTATTGCTTTGACTTCCTTTAGGCGTCCATCCTTGGATTTGATCTTTTTTTGTCAATTTAGCAAGCTGAAGTGCCTCCGTTTGATCTTCGATTCTGGCTGCTCAATTGATCTCTGGCAGTGGCTGGCAGTTTCGTTGTTGAGGTAGGATTGACCTGATGAAATATGTCAGGGAGAGATCAACTCAGAAAACTGAGTCTAGGCCTCTAGAATGAGGGGCGCCTTTCCTTGAGAGGGGCGCTTTTGATAATGCCTTAGTCAATTTTCATTGACTGTTCTTCGTTCTGGCCTTTTCAGACCTTTCGTGCTTCAATCTGACATTCTGACACATTCCCGAAACCCTTAAATATAGCGCCTGCCGAGAAGTATTTTAACAGGAAAAATCTGGGACGTGGGTTTTGTTCGTGCTTGGAAGCTGAACAAACCCAGTTCCTTGGATTTTTGATTTGGAGACTTTTCCGAAAAGATCCTTAAAAATAGGGGCAGCAAAATTGCTGATTCTAGCAATTTTGAGAAGATGGGTTTTGCTGGAAAAATGTGCTAATCATACCCAGCTAGTTAGATCTAAGGTAATCTGTCATTTCCTGTGACATGCAAAGAATGATAGACAGAAATAGAGGAAGTAGACAAAAGGTGGATTGGAAGTTCTAATTGCCACTTTGCAATAATTTGCTTCTGGAAACAACCCTCGGAGAAGAATACTTTTACTACCACTGATATTCAGAAATATTGAAGATTTGTCCAAAACCTCTGGCAGATCTTGAAAATGTGTTCTTGGGAGCTATTTGCTATTTTATCCTTCAACCTGCGAAAGAATAATGAAGAATGGGACGCCTAGCAAGAAAATATGATGATTTGAGTTGAGATCCACTAAGTATGGATGCCAACTCGAGATTTAGGTCTAATTTGGAGTTCCAAAAGATGATTTCCACTGATTGTGGAGTGTTTTGGCCTCTTTTTGCCTGCAAATTTGCTAACTCAAGTCAATGTTATTGCTTTGACTTCCTTTAGGTGTCCATCCTTGGATTTGATCTTTTTTTGTCAATTTAGCAAGTTGAAGTGCCTCCGTTTGATCTTCGATTCTGGCTACTCAGTTGATCTCTGGCAGTGGCTGGCAGTTTCGTTGTTGAGGTAGGATTGACCTGATGAAATATGTCAGGGAGAGATCAACTCAAAAACTGAGTCTAGGCCTCCAGAATGAGGGGCGCCTTTCCTTGAGAGGGGTGGTTTTGATAATGCCTTAGTCAATTTTCATTGATTGTTCTTCGTTCTGGCCTTTTCAGACCTTCTATGCTTCAATCTGACGTTCATGTTGACAGATGAATCAGATTACCCTACTCGACGAGGCATTGGGTAGCCAACTCAGCCTTGCTCAAGATGACTGACGTCTCAATTGAAGATGGCAAGTTCAGGTCCTTTAAACTTAAGGGCGCCCCTGGCCAGCAAGGGCGCTTTTAGCTTTTTGACTGGCTTTTGATTGTTGTGATGTGACTATCTTTGACCTCCTCTATCAAATGACTGATTTGTCAGAATTTCTCGCTGATAGTTTCATTGATGAGACTGGTCATAGTTGAGAAGGTCATCCTGGGAAGCAATGAAGATTCCAGCTGAATCTGGATGCCTTTAAGAAAGGGCGCCTTCTTCAAGGGGTGCTTTTGGCAATGCCCTAGCCAGTTTTTGGCTTGTCCTTTCATCTTTTCAATTCTTGCCTTTTCTGCTTGATCTCGACCGGTGATTGTTTGGCGTGTTCGATGGATCTACTGTTAGATTGATCACGTAGCTAGGAGGAAGCTGAAAAGATGTCATGTATGGAGTAGTTGCTTATAAATTCATCTGATGCTTTCAACTGAGGGGCGCCCCTGGCTAGCAAGGGCGCTTTTATCTTGAAGCTCTCTGATTTGGCATCTTCGTTGTTTCTAGATCCTCCATACTTTGTTGATGCTTCGACAGTGATCCCTGAATCAGATGATCTTGCTAGTGATTCCGTTGTCGAGACAACACGAACGCGAAGGAGATGACTGAGTTGAAGATGCAAAGTGATTATGTTTTCCTTCTGAGATCCAAGGGCACCTTTCTTCAAGAGGGGCGCCTTTTTCACCTTTAGACTGTGTTTTGCCTTAGCAGCAAAAATGTGCACCTTCTAGAATTAGCCAAATTTTGGCCTTTTTCATTTTGAGAAACTCCTTCGCTATAACATCTTTTTGACCTTTTTCGCCATGGCTTCTTCGTTGGAGCTTTTGAGGTTTAGCTTTCAACACCTGGTACTGGCCAATCTACCATTAATGGCTATAGAGCTCCTAACTTTGCTCCTGAAAAACGGGAATAGACCCACCAGAGTAAAACATGCTTTTTGTTGATTTTGACTTGATCAATGTGATCGTGAAGTCAATTAACCCTATCAGAATTATTTTCAATCATTTCCGAGAAGGTCCTATTTTTAAGGGTTTCCCTAAAAATAGGGGCATAAAACCCTAATTTTCAAAGTTTCAGAATTTTAACCATAGGTTCCTTGACAGAAACCCACAAAGACTTCATGTTTGTTTTGACCTAAAACATACTTTTGACGGCAGTTTTACATTGTTTAGCTCAATTTAAGCAGAATGCCAAAATTTTCATTTTGGGTACAAAATGTAGACAAGGTCCTGTAGACAATCTTGGAAGTGTACTTTTCAAACTCAAACTTGGAGTGTACTTGGCATTTCAAATGAGTGCAATGGGGGTCAAGGGGCAATGCCCCTTGCAAAGTCCACCAAGCCCAATTTAAGACCTTCAAAACCACATAGAACCTCATGGCGCAACTCATTTTTATGATTTTTAGGAGGCAAAAAACAATGCTAATAGAGCCAAAAATTAGAGATTTTGCATTGTTTAACTGATGTATGATGTCGACCAGGGAAGTAAGTTATATGATGGTTGATTGCCATGCAATGGGGAACTGTGTTTTCCTAATGATGCAACCAAGCCATAGCCATATGGTTAGGGAATGACACTGTCTTATAGTGAAAAGAAATGCTTGCTGTTCACTTTGCTTTCCTTCCTGTCATATTATGCTGGAGAAAAATGAAGGCTGGCGACTGGAAAACTTAATTTTCTTTGCCAATTGAAACTGTTGTATGATTCCTAGTCTCCAAGTCGATCGCACATTGAGTCTCCTTGCAGACCGTAGAATGTATTTCTTTCCTGGCCATATAATGTAATATTGTCTTGCTCGCCATACTCTGTTCAATGCTGCCAAGTCGTACTTTGCAATCTTGCTCCTATTTGTATGTTGTACGATGTCTAATAATTTTCTTGTGGCAATGTTCTATCGTATGGTACTAAACTTTAATACTTGTCGTGCATTAAAAATTGTTTAGACAACTTGTACGATGGGCATTGAGGAATGGCATACAACCACTTCTGCAGACCATATGATCCTCCACAACCTCCTTGACTGTATGTTGAAACACAACCTCCTTGGGCGTACGTTGTAATCCTTTCTTTCTTATCGTGCAATGTGGTAATGACACCGCACATTGTGAATACCCTCCAAAACTCCTTGTCGCCGCTATACAATAGGTGCTTTCCAAGGTTGTATGATGAGATGAGTGTAATATTTGGACCAAACAATGTGAGTTTTAAATCTCTTCACCAAGCACAATTTCACTTTATGTCGCCGTCGTACTATGTAAAGGGGTTTAGGAACCCACTATGCTATGTAGCTTGGTTGTACGACATAATCTAACCATTAATATAGTAAAATTGTGTAATCAAACTTTTTATGTAATTGGGCCTTTTATTATTTTCTCTTTCAATCTCTGAATAATATTTTCACCTCTTCCTTTCCACAATTTCTTTATTTTCCACTTCTCTTTTCCTTTTTCTGTAATTTTTTGTGAAGTTGATTTGACTTGACCAATATTTGTACACTCAATGTTAAATATTCTGCTCTTAGTACTTTGAGATGTATCGTCCATTATTTTGCATTCTTCTACAAAGTTGGATACCTCCCCTACAACTGTCATCTTTTGCCAACCATGAACTGCATCTCACACACATAAACTATCCCACTTTCTAAAATCATTTTTCATCGGTTGCTCTTCACTAAGAGTCAGCTTCGAGAAAATTAAAAGTAGATGGAAATACCACATAGTCCTCCATTTTCCAGTGAAATAGGCCACAAAGATAATTTGTTTCATCATCCAAACATGAATAACTCCAAAATTCCTTCGCCATTTGGTTCCATCAGACCTTGACTCTTCATCCATTCTTCTCCGAAGTCTAAATTTGACGAATTCGAGGTTGTGGCTTCCTCACTGACTGCTTGGTTTTTCAAATCAATTATATATTTCCCACCCTTGTTCTCAATGGAGATTGTATTCTTTTTCCAGTAATGATCCGCTTTGGCTGCCACCACCCAAACCCGACCTAACAATGCATCGTATGCTTTCTTAATGAAATGACCACAAAGTTCAACAAAAAAGCTTGAGTTCCAATAATTACCTTTTGTCCCATTAAAATTCCCAGTACCTTAATACCTTGTTGATTTGCACCCACCAGTTGAAAAGTTGGCAGCCAAATGGTCGGCTTGCCGAGACTTCCTCAAGTGTCTTCTAGAAGTCAATTCACACCAAACCCGCCATTAACAATTGTATTGCTGAAATTCCTTCCAAGGATCTCTATATTCACCACTACTAGTTTCTTTGTCGTGTTAACTGTTAGTAACATTGGATCAATCATTCGATCGCCCAAGAGTGGAGGTTTAGTTATTGGTTCTTCATTCTCACTAGATTCTAATTGCACCGTAGTCTACACCATCTCATTCTCCCCCAATACAATAACATTTCGAAGTTCAGGAATACTCTGTAATAAATCCACTACTTTAACTAGTACAGTAGCTTGAAGTACTTGTCGGGCAATATTTTTCTCAAATTGTAATTGATTTGTTATCGTACTTGCATTTGCATTTGAGTGGCGTAGTTTGTTGTCCATAGCATTCTCCACTTCGGCCCTTGCTTCACGAAGCCTTTACTTTTCTATACGTTAGTCTAGGTACACAACTTTCTTTGCTTGGGCATGAGTAATGGCCAATACTTCATTATGCCTTACATCAATCATGTTGGCACTATCCTTTTGCTTCGAACATTCGATGTCTTCGTGGTTTCCAGGTCCACACCATTTGCACAATAATTGCACTTTGTCTTGCTTGTTTTGGTAGTCTCTCGCAAAGTGTCCCCATTCGCTACATTGTCGGCATTGTATGATAGGGCATCCTTTGGGGTCATATTGTAATTGGCTTCGTCCTCCACTTTGATTTTGATAACCGCCTGAAGATGCATTATGTGGCTTTGATGGAGTGGACTCCTCTCCCTACATAAAGAGTACTTGTGTACTCTGTGTCTTCAAATTGTATGGGCACTCCTATATTGAATGACCCATAACCTAGAAAATCTCACAAAACATCTTTTTAGGACAATTACCTTTTGTGTGCCCCTCAATTTTGCACTCAATACACCACAGTTCGTTAGTTTCTTTGTTGGTTTCTTTCTCCGCCTTCAATTCTTTCATCATTCGAAGCATGTCCCTCCAGAGTGCTTGTATCATTCCTGATTAATCGTCGTTATTGTCATTTGAACTTCCATCTTCCTTTGTTTTCCTTTTATTGCACGAGGACATTTTATCTTCACTTTCTATGTCCATTGCTCGATTGTAAGTATCAACGTACGATGATGGAGGTACAACTTTCATTTTCTTCGTTAATGAAGGGATTAACCCTTCGATGAACCATCTTTTCTTTAGTCCATCGATCGACTAGTTTTCTAATTTCACTAGTAATTCCTTGAACCTACGATCATAGGCTCCTACGTTCTCATGCTTTCCCTATTTGGTATCATAGATCTCTACTACAATTCCATTGTTGTTTCTCATGAGTTTGAATTCCTCTTGCAATGCTCTTTTCAATGCATCCCATGTATTTTTGTGTGTTGCATCCAATTTCATATACCAATCTATGGATATACCTCTAAGAGTTGCTAGAAATGCTCTCAGCCAATATGCTTTGTCATCCTAACCATTTTCTACCTAGATTGTCTCACATGTCTTACAATTCCTTATAGGGTCCTCCAATCTATTTCCAGTGAACTTTGGAAGTTTTTGCCGCTCTAAATTTAAACTTCTTCGAGGAGTCACCATCTTGCCTCCTTGTTGCACCCTCTGTGACAATAACCTTGTTGGAGAGTTTTTATTCAAACGTTCTGACGCTTTCCCTGCACTCTCAAACACGCCGCAATCCTTCACTTGTCCCTCTTCAGTGTTCATCACCCTTGAGTTGCCTTCGGGGTCCTTTCGATGCTCCCTTCATCCTGTCGTTATCAACTTTGATCTTCCAATGTTTGATTCTTCCATCAATGTCAAGTCTTCAATCTAGCATATGCTCTCTATATGATCATCTGTAGGTTCTCCCTTGTCTTCCCCTTTGGCAGACTTTAATGGTACGAATGGTTCTCCAATGGTTGAGTTGGCAGGTTCTTCCTCGCCTTCCCTTTCACTTGATGGTGAACCTTCTTCATCTGACGGTGATGGTCTAGACGGCTCACCTGTTACACCCCATAATTGTATAGCTACTATTCTAGATATGCTTAGAGCATTTTGTTTGTAAGGCAGAATATAGATGAATAAAATGTGTTGAACCTTGTGATCAATTTAAGAATCTTTTACATTTAATGGTTGACTCATTCTATGTTTCTCTGATTGATGTTATTCTTGGGTAAACAACGCATAAAGGAGGATAATTAGTCTTGCTATTTGAATTTGAAATATTGATTTCTATACTGTAAATTGTTATGAGCAAGTAACTACCGTGGTTTTGTGTCGATGGATGCAGGAACGAGAACCATTCCTCCAGGCGAAGGGGAAACATCACTCGGGAGAGGGGCTTGGTCGGATAACCGGTAAAGTAAATCAATTGAGCATACACACATTTCACTAAAAGGTTTAAAGGAACTGAGTCAAATAGGCTGGTCTTGATAAGTCATCCATAGGCTTTAGGAGTTTGGGTTACTTCTCTGTGCTTTGTAAGTGATGTTACTTTTAAACCTGACTTATTGTTCTGTGACCTTGGGTGAGAAACATGATTCGTTATATGTACATAGGCAGAGTGTATATGTATACACATGTATCCCTCATGTATACGTATCTATATGTATAAACATGGCGACACAGATGTATGATCGGCAAACTGATATGCTATACGTATGTGTCGACATGGTATACATACACATACGTGTAAATGATAGTATAATTGGTTATACACATATATATACATATACATGCTACCTATTACCTGTGAATATAATATTATTATAATATTGTTTTGGAATTTACATATATTCATATATGCACATATACATTGATAGGTATATTGAAAGTATGTTGACTGGCTCGCAATATACGTATTTACCAAATATTATGTAAATATGTATATATGTATAAATGGAAATATATATATATTATTATAGTTTTTCCAAAATAAATATATATGTATATATAAGTATGTTTAAATTATAATGTTTAAATATATATACATATATATATATTGAAGTAAAAAAAACTATAATAATATATTTATTAATATAATATGATATATATAATTATATGTATAAATTTGGAATAAAGAAGAAATTGATTTGGTAAAATAAAGACTTAACTTTATTAAATCAATGGAATTAATCGATTATTGCATGATTGGAAATAAACTATGGAAATCGATTTCCAATGTTTAAAATATTTCAGCACTTTAAAATGCAACGTATTTTAAAGGAAAGTACACCAAACTTCATATGATGTTAATATTTCTTTGAAACATATTAGCTGACATTTGAAAATAGCGAAATATTAAGGAAGTTTTTCCTGTGAAATGGCGAGAGCTTCAAACGCAAGAAGAAATGGAAGAAAATTTCAAACGCTAGAGAAGAGGAAACACCAGCCAGATGGAATGTGTTGTTGCAAGCTTAACCTTGACAAATTCACAGCAAACATGAGTCATTCTCTGTTATGCACCAAAGAGGGACGTTTTTTTTGTAAGTGGCAATTTCAAGTTTTAAGTTGAACAAATCTTGAATTGTTGGCTCTAATGAGATCGATTCACACTCATTTTTGATGATTTGGGGCTTGAAAACCCACCATGTATCATATTGACTAGTTATGGGCACTTGTTGTCCATTCGCATGCCTCCATTTGAGGAATCCGTTTCACTTCGGGCTTATAAAAGGACGCCCTGTCTTTCACTGAAATACACTTGAGCATTCTGAGTTTAGAAATTTCTGAGCTCTCACTTTCATCGCATTTTGTAGATGCATTTTCTGTATTATTGATTCTGGAAAATACAGCAAGTTCATACCAACATTACCAGTCATTGTGTGTTTAATTATTTTGAGTTTAGAGAGGAGAACTTAGGAATTTATAACTGAGTAGGAAATTCAGTAGAGAAATCACCTTTGAGAGAGGGATTAGAGGAATTTCTTTAGAGGGAATTGCCATCATCAAAGGAGCTATTTTCAGTTGGATTTTGGAACATTCAAAGAGCATCGTAGAAGGAAAAGCTTGAGAAAACAAGCATGGGGAAAATTTTCTTTATTCTTTGTTTTTGAACAATCAAAGTAAAATAATTCTTTGAGCTTTTCTTATGCATTGATTGAAAATATGCATAGTTGTTCGATTGAGTGATGATTTATGGTTTTTGCTTATAAGTTTGCAATGACTGAAGGATATGTCTTGAATGCAACGTAATTATAAAGGAAAGGAAAACTGTTTATTTACTTTGCTTAAAAAGAAATTTTAAGTATAGTGAATTATTGAGAAAGAAAGAATAGGAATGAATTGAAATACAATTTATACGAGAAAATTAGTTAATATCTTTTAGGACCGAAATGAAAGAAGAACTAAGTATTGTTTAAAGCTTTAGTTATTAGGTTAACTGAGATAAGCTAAGTACTTCGTGGATAAAGATTTCTGGAATAGGAGTTACCTGAGGGACACTTGTAGGCTATTTCATTTCCTGAATAGATAGGTTGTTGTAGGGAGTCTGGGGTGAATGACTACCCATCGAAGGACTTAGCCTATGCGTAGGATAAGATAGCCTCAAGTCAAACTGAAGTTGACATAGTGTATGTGATAGATGACTGTTAGCTAAATTACTATTTGAACACTTTGGCCAAAGTAGTGTGATACACCTACATCCACTTAGACTGTGAGATGATTACACTGTTAGTTCACTGTTATCCAGTTTTGCATACTAGATTGAGATTGTGGGGTTACAAGGATTTAGATATGTAGGACACAGCACTATGCTCAGTTGGTTAAAACAAAACCGATTACCAAACCAATCTCTTCGTAGAAGGGAGGGTCGTTTATTTAACAATAAACGTGCGAGGGACCGCATTATAAGTCTGTGGTTAGCGGAAAAGCACCTGAGTGATGTTTCTCCTCCACAACAGACTTCTGAAGCACCAAGGTTTGAAAGGGAAGATCCTGGACCGTCTTGTTCCTATTTGCTCAAAGCTCTCCGAGCTATGTTTTAAACTTGTATGTATTCTTACTCTATTGTATACTTGAAAAGGAAAAGTAAAGATGTTGTTTCAATTGGTTCTTTAAATGAAATGTTGCAATGAAAATAAAAGAAAAGTTTTGCTACTTTATCTTTATGTATGTTTCCTTGTTATTTATTTGAAAATGTTAAAAAAAAATTATTACCCAAGTGTGGGGTTGTTACATCACCGATGGCGAGATTGGTGGGTTCTCCTTCGTTTCCTACTTCATTTGATGATGATGGTTCGGACGGATCATCGACGACGAGGTTGGCAAGGTCAGTGGATGCTTCGTCGGGGAGCGGTAGGTTTCGTGCTATTCTTCCCACTCTCCCTTCGTACATTCTCTTGTTGTGAAAATTATTTTTCTCTCTCGACTATGGATTCTTACGCTTCGGCTTCTGCTCTTGGGTGGGCTCGGGCTTTCCCTCAGAACCCTTCGCCTTCTTCAACTTCACCCCTCAATCGTCCCCTTTGTTCTCTTTGTTCGATGATCCTTAAAGATCACCCAATCTCTTGATCTTGACCCTGTTGTGGTCTCTTTCCGCCTTTATTGGGGTCTAAGGGCATGAATCTCTCAAATCTAACCCGATTTCTTTAAGGCAATGACACCAAATGTTTGCTGCTCTGTTTGGTAAATTAAATACATGAATTAATAATCCAGATGACAATGCAAACTAGATACATGCATAAAATATATCTTTATTCGCACATAAAATTATTACAGAAGAAGACCAGAGATGGGCAGCCAAAAGTCAAAGTCGATCCGACTGGATCATACTACTCTCCTTGATGATAAACAATGTATTTAAAGGACCCGACGATTGCCAAGAAGAACACAACCATCAACCAACCAACGCTTATAACTACCCAAAGCTGACAACCAATTAATACATAGTCGGATAACCAATACTACCGAAGCATAATAATAGACATTGTTCATACCATCAATGTTAGACAAAGAAGATGGAGAAGGAGAGCGTAGAGAAGAATTGACCGAAACATATGAAAGCAACATATGTCGTATTAAAGAACTATTAATTTCAGAAGAACCAAGAATTGGAGGAACTGAGCCAAAGATCCCTAAACATAGGGAGTATAGAAACAATCTTGAGGGAAACTCGAGTACAAAGAACATTGAAGTAGGACGAGTAAAGGACTCTTACGTGGCAAAGACTGCAAGTGAGGCACCAAAACATAGAGATCAAGACTGTCCAACCAAGTTCAAGGCACAAAGCGTACATCAGGTAAGAAGGATGGTAACTCCCTCAACAAGTCCTACTGTGGAGAGGCAAAAACTCCTGAAGTTCACAGGGAATGGATTAGAGGATCCCATACATCTAAAACAATATGGATAGCAAGTGGTCAAGAGGTTAAAGACTATTGGCTAAGAACATTTCCTACAACCCTACAGGACATAGCAATAGACTAGTTTACAGAACTTGAGGCAAACTCCACAGCCTCATGGGATGCATTGAAAAGAGCATTTGAGGCAAAATTTAAACTGTTTCAGGACGACAATGAGATCATAGCAAAAAACTATAAGACAAAACAAGGAAAACAAGAAAATGTGAGAGTGTATAATCATAGGCTCAAGGAACTTTTGGTAAAATTAGAAAATCAACATACTAATGGATTAAAGAAGAGATGGTTCATTGAAGAACTGATTCCTTCACTACAAAATAAAATGAAAGTAGTGCCTTCATCCTCTTATGCTGAAGCCTATAACTGGGTTGTGGACATAGAAAGTGAAGATAAAACATCCTCTCGAGGGAAGTGGAAGAAAAAATAAGACAACATAGAAAACAATAGTGACAGTGAATCAAAGACAGTCCAAGCCTATTCAGGAGAATGAACGGATATCAAAGGACATCTCATGACAGATTGCGCACATCCTTCATCGCGTACGAAAGAAAGAAAGCAAGGTTTTTCAAATTGTACGACAACCTCAATTGGTACATCACTCATGACACTCAAGCACATTGTACATGTTCACATAGTATGACGACTATTCATTATTCGGCCATATCCTATTGTATGACATCCTTCTTACATCGTACGGTCTTGGGCAGCTCCTTTCATCGTACAACATCCTTTGGTGGTATGGTGCAAGCTAGTGGTGGGCACACAATGCAATCTGCACAACATACGACAGTTCTATCTTCTTCATCGTATAGCTTGGCCACTTCTTAGAAATGTACAGTGTTCGTTGGTACAACACTCACCCTCTTGCATCATACAAGCACACTTTTTCTGCATCGTATAACCTTTCACTCAGACAGGTAGTTATTGGAATTGTTTTTTGAATTGGTGTGGGCTATTTAAGAAATTCACTTGGGCATACTGGCGAACATACTTCACAACTGCCATGGATGTCAGTAGCAAAGGCAAATGGGTGGTGGATCGACATAGGGCAAGGATTTCACCAAGGAAGAATGACAAAGGGAAGAATGAAGAAAACACAATGGACTCCATATCTTGAGAAAGTCTCACACGAAGTGAATGTCGAGCATGGTGGCTGAGCAACACAGATAATTATTCTTGTATCTACTTTACTATCTTTAGTGTAATAATCAATCAAGTAGAGTTAGTAGAAAACATACTTGAAAGAAAAAGGTAACAATTTTCTGTTGTAAATGTTTTGTACTGTTGTAACAAGAAGATAACTGCATTTCTAAATGTAATGTATGTTAGACAAATGTCAATCATCCAAGTGAGATGAACATTGTTCTCTTGCTATAAATAGAGGTTATCTTCTCTGATTTAAATCATCTTTTGATGTCTTAGGTATAGCCATCTAGTCTGGTCTAGAACAAAGATTTAGAAAATCATAGGTTATGTGTATTTTTATGAGTTCTATGTACTAAAGCAAAGATTGTAAACTCTCTTTTGAAATGAATATATGTCTTATTTACATATAGCCCTCTAATACTAGTGTAGTTTCTTAGGAGACCTACACATATTTGAGAGCAGAATTGTTGCTTTATTGTTATGATTAATTGGTTTTCTATCACAGTAGATGTAAAATCCTTATGATGTAACATATAGAATGTTGTTGATTTCTAACAAATTTCTAAGAATATATATGAAATCTTGATTTATCTCATTCTGAGAATATAAGATCTTAAAGAGACAGTGTATCGCATTTATTCAATTTGGGCATATGGATCTACAACTTGTTTGCATTAACTTTGATGTTTTGAATTTATCTCCCAAGGAAGAATCCAATGGTCCTAAATAGTAACTAATCAAAACTTTATGTCAAATAAAATTTCTCATTAATTTACATTACTATAAATTGACTAATTGCATTTTCTCAATCTCAAAGATGATCTTGCTCCAAGTTGAGGATTAGAAACCATCCACTCTATGACTGTAAAGCCCACTCAAAACCTCTTATGTGGCCTTGAAATCCAAGCAGAATTCAAATGCTAGATTCAAGAAATAAACAACTACATGTAAGGGCCTATGAAATTGATGATGCCATCATTGATCAATGATATCCCATATGAAATAATATTTCAACTCAAACTCTTTGGCTCTACCATTGCTTTCATACACGACCCATTGTGGGCATCTCCCCATTTGCAACTCTAAAGAAGACAACTAAAGGCTTTGTGAACTGCAATTAAAGTACCTAGATAATTGATTAAAGAAAAGAACATAAAATTATATACAAATAAAAGTACTATAAATGATAAAAATGTATAAGGAACAAAAATACACAATTAAAACTTATATCTATGGCCTTCTTTGTCAAAAGCCATAAGTTCCACTTACTTGAAACACACTAAATGACATCAACTGCTATAGTGGTCTTAATATATAAAAATTGAGACCACTCGTCACTAAAAAGTATGTGCCTATAAATAGCCTTTGACTGAAGCAAAGATTGCAATGTCAAAAATGTTTGCAAAGAGAGCTATCCCAAAATGAGTCAACTCCTCGTTTGTGTATTGCTTTATTAATTTGAGGATGCAGGCATGGTTGTAAATATATTTGCAAATATTTTTAGCAAACTTCATGAATGCTTTGATCCATGAGATTTTTCCAAGATCCTCCAATATAAGATCAAGGTAGAGAGCAGAACAAAGAGTCTAGAATATGAATGAGTGCTTTTGAATGAGAAATTTACCTACAGAAACATAATTTATTGTCTTGTCTATAATTACTTGCAAAAAACATTCATTAGACACCTCAACCACAACTTCCTCTAAAATACAAAAGAAATCGCCAGTTTTTATCTTTCTTAAAATATCAATGGATTTCAAGAAATTAAGATGCTAGGGGAAGAAACAAGGAAATTCGACAATGTCATGTTTCTCCTATCTGTCCAACCATCAAACATAATGGTGAAGACTAAAATAATGATTCCTTTATTCTAGAGATTACTGCATTGTGAAACTGAAAACTGAGGACAATTACAGATAGTGTAAACATAAATAGCATGATTCGTTACTGTGATCAGATCCTAAAATGAGTGTAAAAAAGGGAGATAATCTGGTTAGATACATCATATTGAGAAGATCAGCATGCTCCCTATATAAACAAGATATTCAATCCATAATTAGCATTTCAAACTATAACAGAAAATAAATGAAGCTGATTATGCATCAGTCGCATAAATTTTATTTCCAATTCTTACTGGCTAATTATCATTTCTAAAAAAAACTTTATCTTACCAAACCCTTCAAGCTCACAGCAACAGGACGATCTTCTAAAGCCTCCTTCACTTGGGGAGAAACTTTCTGCAGGAATCAATTAGAACTCCGTTAAACTTCCAAAGTGATTTACATAAAAAAACAAAATGCTTAGAAATAAACTACATAAGCAAAAGATTTTTACTTGCAAAACGTCTGCTGCTGCAGCAACTCGTTCCTTATTCCACAGCTTCAGCATAAGGACTGTAAAGTGAAACGTTGCTGGCTTTATGAAAATTGACTTGTCAATCCCCAAATCTGCAAAGGTCAAATTCACAGCAGACAAGGACAGATGTTTGCAAAGCTAAGCCAGAGTAAAAGAGAGGAAACATAGAAAACAATAAATAAAATATCAGAATATATTGTGTAAGCCTTGAAATAGAGCTCCTCATATGTCAACACAGGTCTACTTCAAATTCTTTTGGAAGAATGCATACTTTTCTTTGCTTGTGAAAAAAATGTTTGTGTTTTTTCTTCAGCACCTCCAGAGGAAACTCCCTTCAATCCGGACTTGACATGAGCATTTTCATCCTCAACGTTGAACTTGACTGCAACAGCTTCTTTTACATCAGAAATTTCATCTACTGGATGTGCAGTAGTCTCAACTGCAAAAGAATGATCTTGGACTCTCAGAAAATTCACTTTACTTGGAGTTTCCAACATATATACCTTCACATGTTCACAGTCATCTTCAACATTCAGGTTACCTTTACAAACTTCTTCACAATCATCCTCAGATGATTCTGCAGTTGAAGAACTTTCAGAATCAATAGCCTCTTTGCCAACAAAGCCGCTTAATGCAAGAATGGAATTTTGAAAGTTGGTAAGCTTTTCTACAAGCGCTGGATGAACAGCCAATGGTAAAGAGATAAAGTGAGAATACTGGAGATTCGGACCTTTAACAGCCTGCTTGAAACAACCAACATATCCATGGTCAAAAGCAAGCAAATTTCAATGGAGAAGTCTACGTACTGACAAAAAATCATGATAAAATTAAGAAACAAAAGAAATGATAATTCCAGGTTGATGGTCTGAGCTCAGTATATACTTTAGAAGCATCCTTCAAATATGCAGTTTGCAATTACCATATCAATTCTCACAAGATTTTCAGAGATTGAAGTGAAAAATGAGTCAATAAGAGCATGCTTATTTCAAAGATGAAACAGACAATGAATTATGCTTATATTTTTATTGTAATAGACTTATAAGCTTGCCTTTTGGAAGAGAGACTTCATTTATAAACGTAAGCTTGCACTGAACATGAAAACTATAGAATTGTTAACAAATTGATCAAGCCTAGTAAATTTTCAGTAGGACATGTCAAGAATATAGCTATTGGGTCCCCTTTATTTCTTCCCCATCTTTATATGTCAGAAGCAAGAAAGACATTCCAGCAACACATGATGTCTTCACCTGAAGGTGAGGATGGATAATGTTATCTTGGCTGTTACTATCAGTTTCTTGATAATGAAAGTAATGGCTGCCACAAAAATCTTCACAAAGCTCACCTTTTGACCATTTTCAATTTTCCAGGAGATTATTAGAGGGGTCTGGAAGGTCTGATTTGTGATTATGAATGCGTAATTCTAAGATTAAAGAGCTCCAGAGGTGAATATAAGTATATATGTGTTGGAATAAAAGGCCTATCCTCCCTGTCTATATATGCCTTGTTATCTTTTTCCATGCAACCTGAGGAATTCTGAGATCTGTAAACACAATTCTTTCCACAATTTCTTCTTCATTTTTTGATATAAGGAATCAATTACTGACAGAGACATATTCAGAAGAAACCTCATAAAATGGAAACTGCAATAGCAATAAAAAAAAATTTACTAAGACGTATTCATAATAAACAGGCTTGGACTCGGCACAGACTTAACAGACTGATTTTTGACTTGAACTGAAACTTGGCATAAAAAATCAGCACCAACTCAATAATTTGAAAAAAGAAATGATGTATAGAGATTTTTTTAAGGAATTGCATGTTTTTCTATGCACTCTTCTCTAAAACAACTTTAAAAACTAAACAACGAATCACTTACAAGCCACTTTAATCACATACACAAGTATACGTAAAACAAATGAGTACCAAAGTGAGCTGAAGGAAACAAGCGTTTTTAATATACATTCACAAGTGTTATTGGTGTACAAACTCATGGATTATGATATCTAAGGCATCAAAAACAAAAATTACAACATGTAGTCATTAACTATAGGAGAGAGGTTTATGATATCTATCACTCGGCCCACCATCACTAGATCTAAGATGCGTCCTATGCTAGCAACAAAGAGATCCTTGGTGTTGCTGCAGCCATGAAATCTTTTCGTGTGTTAGCAACATCCAAAGTATCTTCTCATTCTCTCTCCTTCTCCACCATTCCCACTAACCTCAAACTCAACCTAATCAACCTATGATGGTTGTACTTAGTAAACACTAGATCATTAGCCTTAGTGATCAAATCTAATAGTGTATCAACCTCCTCTCATCAATGGGAAATAAATTTGAGCTCACAATTTGCTTGTAATGGAGATGAAGATTGTAATGAACATGGGCAACATCATTCAACATTTGCATAATCAATCTATCGTGCTTCTTGGAGTGTATGTGCTTCAACAAACTCTAATTATGCTTGCATCTTTAAGTATTGTGTGGTTGGTTAAAGAAACTAATGGCAATCCTCTAAAGATTTGACACCTTAGTGCAAAACCTCACCCACCTGCATATTGTTGCACCTATAAAAAAATTCATATTGCGTTGTTTCTATGAAAATGTTGATCTTTTCCATAACTAGCCATTTGTGAAACCTTGTACCAAATCTTCATTTTTGTGTCTTTCAAACTCTAACCAATTTCATCTTGTAGCTAGTAATGAAATCTTTCCGATGCTTCATATGAGGTGAAAATTAGAGTTCAAACAAGAAAGTCACAATGATAAAAAGAAAAGTGATAAGAGTTCTCAAAAGTGTAATTTTATTCAAAGAGGAAAAGCAACAAAAGTGGTGCCTTTGGTTTATTGTGTGATCTACACTAGCATGCCCAAAAAATTTCATAGTCAAAATTTGGTATACCTTTGGAGAGCCATTTGATAAATCACTAGGGTGCCCAAAAAGTTGACAAACGAAAAATTTTGGAAAAATGAGCAAATGCACACAAATCACCTAACACATCATTGTAGTGTCCAAAAAGTTATCAAAAAACAAAAGGTGGCAAGGCAACTTGAATCATGAGATTGACTAGAATGGCACCAAGATTTGAAGATGTGAAAAAGGTGGCAGAAGTATAGGAATTGTGTGATCCACCATTGTGGTGTTAGAAATTTTCAAAATCATAAAAGTGGCAAAACTTTCATCAATCATGTAACTTGACATAGGGAGGCCAAAAATATTAAAGTTGGCAAAAGTGACAAATGTGTGAATCACATGACCTAACAAAGAGAAGTCAAAAGTTCATGAAATTAAACATGGCAATGGCCTCCAAATTGTATGATCAAGAAAAACGATGTCAAGCTCTAAAAAAAACAGTTAAAAAAAGATAAGTGGCAAAAAGACCACACAAGCAGAAATCATGTATATAGGCAATAAAACACCAAAAATATAAAAGAGGACAGATTGATCTAAATGATGCGGGGGGGTGATTATCCATCTATAAATCACATTAAAGGTTTCAATCACTCCATAATCATTTTGCAATTCCAAGTTGGAAAGAGAGCAGAAGGAGCACAAGGTTTTTGAAGTTTTTAGAACAAATAAGGAGACTTTAGCACCATCACCAAAAGGAGGCCATAGAATACAAAGTTAGTTGCAAAGGAGATTCAAGGGTTTTTGTTATTGCAAGTTTTTACCAATTGCCTAGTGTAATGTCCCCCCAATCAGACAACCTTAGGAAATAGATGAAATCTCAAACAATGTGCTAGCTGAAATGATGAACAATACGAAATGCCCAATCATAGATGCCAAAATGTGACTGAAATTAATGCTGATCAGCGATGCATGTTAATTACAAACCCTTTTCAATCAAATATGCAATCCCAAAACAGAAAATACAAACCCTCACAAGCTGATATGGATCTTGGATAAACTCCTAAATGCCAAATTAATGGACTATAACAGCAGATCTGAATCTTACATGCCAAAATATTCAAGTGTGACAGCTGATCTACAACTGATCTGCGACTGCAATGTCCCTTTCTTGTGCCTAGTCAACTTTGTTGACCGTTAGCCTATTCAATGGGTTTGTGTAGGCTAACTGAGTGTTTAGGGAGCTCCACAGTTCTTGGAGGGGTATTTGCTCAACATATTTCCAGTTTTCGATCATGGCATTGAGCTCAGTTGTTAGCATGCTTCAAGATGATGCTTTCAGAAGCATTTTTTGACATCTGGTCCATCCTACACTTTTTATGGAGCTTGTTGCTATTTTTGGAAAGTCACCATAATGGCCTCACTTATAATTCTTTGTTGTTGGCTTCAGTCTGGTATAGTCAGTTTCGGGATTTGATGGTCCGGTGATGTTTTGTGGGTTAGATGAAAAAAATTAATTAAATGCCTAAGTTTTAATAGTTTATTATAAAGTCACATTCAAACATTTATTTCAATTATTAATGTGACTTTATATTTATTACTTGGGTGCTTGGAGACATAAGTATTTAATTTTTATTAAGTTCATTTAATTCCCCGAAACGTGGGCATTGAGTTTTGGAGGTAAAAATACTAAAAATTAAATGTGTCTTTCACGAGAGGAAATAAAAGGTCATTTTGAAGTTTATTTTCATATGCTTGGATTTTGATATTGCTGGTATGCTGTGGGTTTTTTTTCTCCAAGACTTGTAATGCTTTTTACACCCATTTGCAGCCAATGGGCTTCTTCCCAGGTGGAAGATCGGAGAGGACCCAAGTGTAATTCTTCAGAAGGCTATGATGTTCAACTTCCATAGCCTTTTCCCACTCAGGTATGCCTTTAGCCTCCGAATATGTTTGAGGCTCGGAGATGCTATGAAGGTTGGCTATAAGAGCAAAATTAATTGTATTAGACTGCTTGCTCTTTTTCCGAGCAGATCTACCCTCAATCAATTCATCATCATGGAGATCACTGATGGTTTTAGCATAGCATTTAGGCAAGAGAGTAGAAGTACCAATATCTGAAACAAGAGGAACAACATCACCAGGGGTGGCTGGAACAAAATCAGCTGGATTAGGATCCACATTGTCCTGAGGAGGGGCGGGTGGTGGAACATTTTGTTGAGGTGCCTACAAAACTGCAAAATCCCTCCCATCAGGTGGAGCTAGGGGAAGATAAACACCCAAATCAGAAGCCTACAGAGGCTGATCCTCAAGGTTCACAGAAGAAGACTGATAGAAGGGACCATTTTTCATTAACTACAACATCATGACTGAAGATGAGATGATTTGTATCTACATCAATCAGCCTATATGCCTAATGGTTCTCACTGTAACCAGTGAACATAAGTTTCTAGCTTTTGGAATTCAACTTAGTGCGCTTGGCATCTGGAATCCACACATGAGCAGTAAAGCCAAAAAATTTCAAGTGGTTGATCCTAGGCTTGCGTCTAGACCAAGCTTCTTCCAGAGTCATCTTCTTAACCACATGAGTAGGAGACCGGTTCAAAATATAGACTGTAGTATTAACCAGTGTTCCACGAGGATGCGTCCCCCCCAAAAAACCTCGCGTTTCCTAGAGGGGAACGTCTCGAAGACTTGGGGACTTGGGGGAGACGTCCCCCCACCAGGCCACCACCAACGCCACCATCCCACCACTAGTGTCATTGTCTCCAAGACGCTGATAGGACTTTGAGGACGTTGGGGTGTCCTCAAGATGTCTAGGGGACTCCTAGTTGTCTCCAAGATGTATAATTCTTATACTTATACTTCTTTTTATAAAAAGAAATTCAAGTACTATATGTATTTCAACACCCTACTGCCCCCTCGCCGCCGTCCCCCTGCCGTTCCCAAACTTAGGCCCCCCGTCCCCATGTCTCGGAAACACGTCCCCTGCTGTCCCCCCGTCCCCGTCCCCAAAACCCCGTGGAACACTGGTATAAACTGCTTCAACCCAGAATTTCTTAGGAATATTTCTACGCTCCAGCATAGAACAAACCATTTCAGTTTGCTACGATTGTGACGTTTAACCACACCATTCTAGTAAGGGGTGTATGTTGTGGTAAGTTGGCGCTTACTACCATGTACAACACAAAAACTGGAGAAGTCATTAGAACAAAACTCCCCCCCATTATCAAACCTAAGAGTGACTATTTGAGAGCCTGACTCTTTTTCAACTAAGGCCTTAAACTACTGAAATATACCAAACGCTTTTGATTTGTTTTTAAGAAAATACACCCACATTCTTCTACTAAAATCATCAACAAATAACAAAAAATACCTAGAAATAGTAATTGAAGGAGAGTTCATTAGTCCACATAAATCGGTGTGAACCAACTGTAATACCTTCGAAGCTCTCCATGAGTCACCATCAGAGAATGGAGTCCGATGCTGCTTGAAAAGTGTCGCATACTCCATGATTCTAAGTTTGAATCGCAAGTAGACCACCAACCAAATCATCTCGAGACAGCTAAGAGAGATGTCGCACATTCAAGTGCCCATAACATTGATGCCAAAGGCTACTAATGGAAGTACTCTTGGCTGCCATAGCATGCTTTTGAGAATCACTAGAATCAACAAGTCTATATAGACCATCATCCTCAAGTCCCTAAACAACAGTAGTGCGAGTCTCTCTATCAACAACGTTGCATGTATGCATGCTGAAAACAATATCTAGCTGAGAGTGATTCACGATCTTACTAACTGAAACTAAATTCAACTCCATGCCAAGTGTTATCGTGGAAACTAGAAGCGCTCGTTCCACGAATAACCCCCCTACGAAACTTGTCCATTTCTTAGGTTAGTGATGTTCAAGCACGCAAAACGAAGCAATTTTTTATCCACCTCGAAATGCGTTCCAAAGCCTCAGGTAGTCAATCTGAGCATCTCCCCATGTTCGCCTCATGAAGACCTTCAAAACGAGCACCTTCGTGAGCTTTCACTGTCAAAACTTAGCAAACTAGTGAAAAGTGCAGTTGAGTCCAAAAAGTGTGCTCTAACTCTCTTTCACAAAAAGTGACTAAGTATTGGAAGTGCAAGGGCGCACTTTTTCAGCGCCCTTGCACTTAAGTGATTTTTGACTTAGGTGCAAGGGCACTGAAAAAGTGCGCCCTTACACCTAAAATGAATTTGACTTAGTTTTTCTTAGCTTTGGCGTCTTTTTGTCAATCATTTACATTTCTTTTCATTTTTTCGCTCCACCTTTTATGCCTTGATCGAATGCATAACTCAAGTTCACCGTTCTTACTCCTAATCACTTAAAAGTGATCTTGGACTGATCATTCTCCGTTTTTATCACCTCTCATTGCTGGGCGACCAAGCTCTTTCCAAGCAAAACATGTTTTTACCTTCTTTCGAGTTTCTCTCCAGATTTTTAGTTCTCTTTGCGTGATCTCTTAGGTATGCTTTTCTTTGAACCTCGCCATTTTAGGTTTTTGATTATTTCATGTGTTTTCTTCTCAAATAATAAACACGTTTTTTATGTTCTTGCTTGTTTTTATTTTCGATATGGTCACTCAACAAAACGCATTTTTTTTTCTCCATTCGCATTTTTTCCTGTCATCTCCAAACATCACGTGATTGCTCGTTTCTTTCCCTCTCTCTCACGTTTTGATTTGCAACCTCCATCGTTTGTCTTCATTTCTTCTTTTCATTACTAACCCTCATGCGTGATCACTACTTGGAGACACACGTTTTTGGTGAAAGAGAAATCATTCATTTTCTGAAAACAAAATACAAGAAACACCATGGCCTGTTCAATCACGTTTTTCTTTTACTTCAGAAAAACTCAATCTCCAAGTAATGGCGCACTTTTTCGACGCCATTGCACCCAAGACAATTCCTCAAAGTGCAAGGGCGTTGATTTTCAGCGCCCTTGCACTTAACCAAAATCATCTCGAAACTGTCCAGTTTTGCTCTGAACTGCTTCTCGACCATTCCTAGCATCATTTTATGTGCCTCGTCACTTACATCATGCTTGCTCAACATCTCTCCTCGCTTTGCGCATCCCAATGCTACTTTTTAGCTAACAAGTTGTTGATTCTTAATTGCAGAGGAGTGATTGATCTCGTCAAGGGATCCTTCCCTAATTAAGGCTGAAGTAATCTCAGATGACAACTAAGAAGCCTCCTTCGTCTTCAAAAGTTGAAGGCAAGATGAAATACAAGTACCAAGGTGTTTACCCGCCAACGGTAGTGGTTTCGAAAGTTGATGAGATCAAAGACACGGAGGTTGGCCATCAAGACCTTCTTGACTTCGTGAAAAGAACCGAACTAAAGCCTCTCGAAGACTCTCTCAGAGATATCGTGCACAGTAATCTTCATCTTGTCTCTACATTCCTAACTACTGCACATCACATAGAGTTTGTCCTTCAAGTTGCATCTCACTATATCCGGGAAAGTAGAAGTGTCATTGATTCTTCCAAACATGAGGTTTTGAGACTAGATCCAGACTTCTTTGATATAGTTTTCAAAGTCCCGCAAATGGAGAAGTACGTTGACATTTCAGTACAATCAGCACAGGAGGTCTATGACTCAGATCGAAACAACACCAAGTACTTGATAAACAGCCAATGGTTGAAAGAACCTCGGCATACTATTTCCAGATGGCCTAAAGGACTTCCTCGAGCTGACTTCAAGGAGGATATCAGGGATATGATAATACTTTTGAGCAGAGTGAAGGGACTGCCATAAACATCCCATTTTCATGATTGGATGTATGAGTACATTTGAATCATCAAAAGGCAGAAAGCTCACATTGACTGGGGCAACAGATCAGTGATGCAATTCATGAGCAATTGATTAATGTGCCGACCACCTTGAAGTTCAACATGACTTCATACTTGGTGTACGCTGCAACCATGATGAGACACTTCCCAGGCTTATCTACAAACGGGAACCGGCTTTCTACACCCGTATATAATTACTTCTACCAGCTGGAGCTGAAAGAAAGCCATCATCATTTTAGAAGGGTCACCGACGCTTTCTTCGCGCCTTTGCTTTTCAGTTTTGATCCAACTCTCGAGAAAAAGAGAGTATCCAATGAGGCCTACAAAGTGGTAAGTAAGGTCGGATGCATGTATCTTCAATTGCCGACTTTTACTTATATAACGGTGGGACGCTACACTAGCTGCCCTTACATGTTGCCCAAATATCCTTCAAACAAGTGGATTTTGATGGAGTTATGCAGACAGCTGATTTCAGTCCACAAGGAACGTCGAAGGATTCACAAACCTGGTTTTAAGTTCCCAATGACAATCGGTAGGTATACTATCAAGAGTGTGCAAAAGGCAAAATCAGTCTATGCTGAGATGCAGATCATGACGATCAAGGACCACAAATATAGACTTGATTTTGATTACCGAGATGTCAGGAAGAGGCCGAAAAAGGGACACAAACATGGACATCACTTTGAGGATATTTGGACTGATTGCAGAGATGAAGAGGTTGTTCATAAGATGGATTATTGCAGGTTAACCGTGCAACAAATCAGAGACCTTGATGTTGCTAACCTACCAAAGGATTTCGCAGATCTTGGCGACATCTTGAATGCTGCATATGATGAACAACAAATCTTCAAGAAACCCTTGCCTGCAATTCAATGGTCAAAGAAGGAGAGCGTTTCCATCAGAGAAAGGTTGGCCCCAATTTTGGCTAACACTGCTGAATGGTTACATAAGCACGGTTTTCAGATGAAGACTTTCAAAACAGAGTCTGAAGGAGAAGAGTTCGGAGCACAGGTCAATCTACAACAAGAACCCCGCATCAAAGATAAATATGTGGTTATTCCCACTTCCTCTAGCAAGGGTCCTAGGATCAAATTCACTATTGGCAAGAAGGATGCTCGAGCCATCCGTGAGGAAGGAACTACAAAATCTGAACCATCTTGCTCGAGAGGAAATAAGTCTATTTCTAAAGAGATAGATTCTGGTGAAGAAGAAAGTACAAGTGATCAATCTGCTGAAGATGAAGATTCAGAATAAACAGACTCCGATGAGGAAGAACATTTTGAAGATGAACATGAGTCTGAAAGTGATCAAGAAGGTGAG
The DNA here is from genome assembly GCA_007115665.2 of Sequoiadendron giganteum. Taxonomy (NCBI): domain Eukaryota; kingdom Viridiplantae; phylum Streptophyta; class Pinopsida; order Cupressales; family Cupressaceae; genus Sequoiadendron; species Sequoiadendron giganteum. The sequence continues at coordinate 414,278,750 of CM021109.1, forward strand.
AAAGAGAAAGAGGATCAAGAGAATGATCAACAGGAACTCAGGCCTGATGAAGAACAAGCTATGTCTCCACCCGAGCATGTAGTTGAAGATTTTCCCCAATCATCATCACCTCTAATTTCAAGTGTTCCTTCCACATTCCCTATTCCAAACACTTCTCCGCCATTTTTTTCCACATTGCCTATTCTTACATCTGCCATACCCACAGTGGACGCAGCACCACTCCCTTTAGCATCAACCACACTAGATACTCCTTCAGTAACGAGTGTTCAAACGGTTGATGTACCATCAAGTTCTCCATCATCCATTCCCAGCTTGTCATTACCATCATATGATCTCAATTCAGAAGCTGAGTTTAATAGATTTATGACTGATTCAATGTGCAGGTTTTTGGAATAGTAATGACAGATACTTTGCCAATTGTTTCCATACCCGTCCTTCCTTCAGAAGTGGCAGTAATAAAAGAATTGCCAATCAACCAGGAATCATTTGCCTCCTCTCTTCCCCCGTGGTTGGTATCCCAAGTATCAAAGCGAAAGAAGGAAATGATTTCTCCAGAAGAGCTCGATCTTGAAGAGATACCCCCACCAAAGGCCAAGGGTAAGAAGAAAGCGAAAGTATATTCACGGCTTCAGGTTGACAAAGCAAGTCAGAAATATGCAGAGATTGGCATTCCACCTCAATAGGAAGGAGATGTTAATATGGAGGATTATACAATAACTAGAATCCAGCTTGGCAAGGTTACTAATGAAAGCACCAGGGCAGATGCGCAAGTAACTTTGAATATATTGGCAGGTAGACTGGACAAAATGGAGCAAGCCTGTGACTTATACAAACAAAGGGCAGAGCATTATGCCACTATTGTTAAAAAGCTTGCAGGATTTACAAGTGATGAGCAACCATTGGCAATGGTAAGTCCTGAGGACCCAACCATCAGGAAGGCTGAGAAATTTCTCTCCAAAGGTAAAGCGTTGTATGACTTCATCAATAAAGTTGTAGAAAACGGTTCTCAAATTATAATTGCCACTGATGAGAAGGCTCCTTAGGTAGCTCAACTCAAATTAGAGTTCGATAAAGAAAAAGTTGTCCTCTCCCAAGAGCTCAAAGAAATGGAAAAATGCCTGTCATTTTGGTTGCAAATGAAACAGGTAAAGCTCAGTAAACTGGTGGAAGTCGGGGTTATTCCCGACAATGAAAAATATGTTGAGGTAAGGGAATCATTGAAGCATCGTATTCAGATGATCAAATCTCTTACAAAAGATCTCCACCAAGTTCAGGAAGATGTGGAAGAACATCGGATTATTCTTGAAAAAAGAGTTAAAGCATTGCCAGGCAAGCTTCTCTAAGAAGACCGTATCTTCCTTTCGGCCACAGAACTATCACAGACCTTCAAAGAAGCCGTGATGGATCAAGTAGAGAGTGCAAACTTTTCAGATGCCTCCATAGACGATCTTTGTGATATCAGGCTCACCCTTGATAACCTTAATACACATCTTGACAGGTGCAAAAAGGTTCTTGCATCCGCCAAGAGATCAATCACGAGGATTCACACCATTGTGGATTATACTGTTGGTCTGGATGATAAATTCATGCAGAAGACCAAGAAGAAATATGAAGACTTCCACACCCAAGCAAGGAACCATGTAGACTCCTGATCTCCCAACATTGAATGTTTTGATGCATTCCCATATGCATTTTGTAAATAGTTTTTGACATCTTAAATGTCTTTTTGTAAAGTGTAATTACACCAAAAATATGATATGTAACTTCTTAGAGAAAAATTACACTTAATTAAATTAGGGTTTCCTATTTTTGCTCACCTAATTTCCTAGATTAACTCATCTCTCTTTTCTATATATATGAGAGATCTCTATTGTAATATTTACCTTTTGATATTTTGCAACGAAGTGCTGCCCTTTTGAAACAAGCATTGAAACTTTGTGTTCAATTTTGCGAAACTGAATTTAATCAATAAAGAAGGAAGTTGCATGCCAGACTTTGTGTTGGAATCAATTCTCTTTAGATTTGAGTAAGATTGGTGGTGATTAGCGAATGGTATTTGAAGGCCTTCAAATAGTTCATGTAAACTTTGTGTTGCATCTATTGTTTGAATTTACTTTTATGTGTGGATACTTTGGTTGAAAGATCTACAAGACTTTGTGCTTGTAATCGTTCATGTTGTTCGAGGAATTGCTGCATCTAAGAAGACTTTGTGCTTCTAATGCAACAAACGATACGTCTTCTACAGATCCAACATTGAAAAAGCTACGGAACGACTTTGTGCCTTGGTGAGCTTTCCCTTTTCCTTTACTTTTGTTATTATAAATCACATCTGGTATCTCTACACTTTGCTTTGACAAGATAGAGATATTGGCATTACTCCTTTTTGTCACGTTTCAATTATTAGATCTAGAACTTTCAAATCGTGAAGCATTGTAAACATCCTCTCTGAAAAAAGAGAGAAGCATGGATGTAACACACCCCCCCCATTTCATAAGTGTAGTGTACATTTTGTAAGTACTTTATTAGTTTTACTATAGCTTTTGTTAGCAGTAAGAAGGGTGCCTCCCCTTTCTGAGAGGAGAGATTATATCTCACATAGCTGTGGCTGAAATCTAGATAGCATAATCTATTGAAAAGATGATTACATTATTTTCACCCAACACCAAGTACAAAGTATACATCGAGAAATATTAAATTTCTCCCTCCAGAATGAATCTGCACATTGCGCTTTCTGACAATACTATACTCCTTGCCTCCTCCGAAGATGACAAAATATCTGAATGGCGTGTACTCAATGAACCAATCCTAACGATGATTGAAGTGTCGAGATGCACTTGAATCAATATACCAGGTAGAGGATTTAACAAGATCTATTGGACTCTTGGCCATAAAGGCATAGGATTCAAACTCCTTCTGATCAATGTGTTCTACAACATGGGCTATAGGTTTAGACTCTCCTTGCTTGTTGTGTTCAGAAGCCAAGCGTTTTCGACAATCTTTTTTCATGTGACCATACTTGTGGCAATAGTTACACTGAACATTCTTCTTCATGGAAGAATATGGAGATTGCGCTTGACTGGTTTGTTGACAGGGCTGATTCTTGCCCTTATTCTTCTGAAATATCTTGGCAGGAAAAGCTTGCTCTATGGAGGATGAACTAGCACCGCTACCAAACGGTTGTTTCCAACGATCCTGCTACAGAAGTATGGTGCAAAGATCTAAAAACTTCAAGTCAACATTAATTGAGGTAATGTTGAGAGTCTCAATAAAGTGCTCATAATATTTTGGCAAACTCTTCAGATTGATGACTACCATATCTTCCTCCTAAATTGTCTGACAAATAGCCTCTAGCTAATCACGGATGTCCTTGATTTTTGTCAAATGCATCTACAAAGTTGTCTTCTCATCCATCATGATAGAGAACAACATGTTTTTCAGAAAGAGCGCACGGCTCTTGTCGGATGTTTCATGAAGGTCTTTTAGAAGATCCCAAATTTCTTTAGCTAATTTGTCAGGTAGTACCTAAGGTAGCTGGTCATCAGTGACAGACAGTTTAATAAGCATCATGGCTTCCCAATTTTGCTAATCAAACTTTTCTTGATCTTTATTTGTCGTTGTAGGTCATGTCTTGTTGCCCTGAATAATCTAGGCACCAATATTCAAAGATTGTCATCATACGCTACTTCCCAGGTGTTGTAGTTGCAGCCGTTGAATTTCTGATTGCCCTCCACCATAATATGAGACAAAGAGGCCAGTTTGCATAGACACATTATGACAGAAAAGAGGTACACAAAGCCTCAAACTCATAAATCTAACAGATTAGAAAAGGCTCAAAAACCGAGGTTTCTTGAACGCAAAGATAAGGGCAGAATAGTCGACAGAAAGAGAATAATCTACAATTCACAAAACAAAACATGAAAAAGATCCTCAAAAATCTGTTCCAGTTCTTCAACAAAACCCTTAGCACAGGATCTCGAGATTTCGAGAATGAGGTCACACGCCAATAGAACCAGAAAAAAATGTGCCCAGAACAGCACGTGTGCCCAGAGAGAGGCAAAATTTGACGCCCAAATCATTTAAGGTAAACGCATTTTCAAAAATCCGTGATTTAACCAAAAAAACGCAATTGAGAACCAAAGGTCGCATGCTCCTAAAGAGCCCAAATCGTGACAAAACCAGAAACAAAAAAAAAATTCCCCACTCAACCCGCTTTGATACCATGTAATGGTGAAATCTTCGATATATTAAATGAAGAGGTAAACACTCTTCTTATAGATTTTACAATAAGGATGTTTCTAAAAAGAAACAGTATCGAAAAAAATAATAAAAAGAATCTAAACTAATCTAATAGATTACAATATTACAATATTGACCATTAATAATAATCTAAATATTGTTTTCATAAGACTTCCTGAAGACAAAAACCTTCAAGAAGAATATCTCCCTTGATGGTGAAAGATCCTCCCGGGTTGATTTGCTGATAGTTTCACACAGAAACTATGTTGATACTTCAATGAAATGATTTACAAAATCAATCAAAAGGGTTTGCAGGTACAAATCAAAGGTGCTTAAAGATTTCCATAATTTTTGCAAATACTTTGTGATTGAGCAATTTTGTGAAGTCTTGCCAAGCAAGACAAAATTAGCAAATAAATTGCAGGAGATTGTCAAGGATATTGGGATGCTTTATTTCAAGTTTCAAGTCTTCTATGGTGGTGTTGATATTAATTATTCGCTGGGAAAATATGTGGAAGAGTGAAGACGTTTTGGGGAGCACTGCTATCACTGATTTTGGAGGAGATTGAGCTGTCAATTGTTTGTAATAATGCTACTATCAAAGGGTTGCAAGCTATTTGTAATAATGTTGCTGTCAAAGGATGCCAATTGTTTGTAATAATGTTGTTGTCAAAGGATGCAAATTGTTTGTAATATTCCTGTTGTCAAAGGCTAATTCCACAACCATCAAACTGCTGTGTAGAAAACCTACATCGATGCTTCCTATCTCTATTCAAATGTGAGTCTCAAAGTGGTCAGATTTATGTTGGAATTTGTATTTCTATAAATTTTGCTGCTGATGAAATTAACACAAAAAATCTGTATTATTATGTTCTACTTTAAAATGATGAGGAAGACAACCAATTGATTATTAAACTGTTTGTCCATTTTATGAAACTTTGGGCTTCAAAAACAAGTGTTTGAAATCTAATCATAAAAACAAATCAGATACATTCCAAAAAATTCTGGAAACTATAACAGTAGTGTGCACGCCAAGTGTTTGTCAAAATGCCAACACCTTGAAATCAAAAAACAAATTAAGTGAAAACAAGGGACGTTCTTAAATGGTATCAGAGCTGGTCATTTCTGCTAGCTTGTGTTTAAACAACATCATTAAGTTGCATACCATCTATGAGTGAAAGAGAATAGTGGCATTTTAACAGGGAACAAAGGAAAACTCAGTGGCAGCCCCCACAAGTCCCAGAAGGAGAGACTATTTCGGGTGTCCTTGCAATACATCAGGATTTTCCCATAGACGTGAAAGTATTTCAGGGGATATGGCAGAAAGGGACAAAGGATGAGCTGGTTCTATTAGTCCAAACACTACGGCAGAGAGAAAATTTGATGCAATGATGGATATGATGTCTCAAATGTTGGGGAAGTTAGATCAAGGTGTCACTTTAGCTAATCCTACACAAAATGGTGAGGGTAGCTCTTACCATCAACAGAACACAAATGGGCATACTGCTGCAGCAATATCCAAATCAATAACAAGGCCACTTCAGCCTACCTTTACATGTAGAGAGGAAGCACAAATTGTTCCAAAGGTTTAAGCTCCTTTAGTAGATGAAATAAGTGTTGGATAGGCAAAATATGCTACACTTCCAGAGGAGATTCAGAACCATTTATCCTTAAATGATTTCTTGAACCAAAGAAAGAGGAACAATGGTAGAGTTGAGCATAGAGGACTAGTAGTGCAAAGAGATTTTCAGCAGGCTTTGGGTAAGGTCACATTAGTTCACTTTGATGGCAACAACAGTTGCACAGCCAAAGCATGGTTCAAAAGTTGGATAACTATTTGGCTCTTAGGCCTATGGCAAAGGATGAGGCAATTATGTTTGTCACTTTGCATTTGGGTGGGTTAGCACACGAGTAGTGGTACCATGGTCTAGTTACCTTGGGCCACAACCTGATCACCACATACAATGAGTTCACTAGCAAACTCATCGAGAGGTTCAATAAGAAGGATCCTGAGTTGTACTTCATAGAACTTGCTCAGCTGAAACACTATGGTTCGTTTGACATCTACATCTCAGAGTTTCAAAGGCTTTCCGTCATGGTTCCTAACGTTGCAAAGAGGAGGTTAGTAGTCCTATTCGGTGAGGGACTAATGGAGCCTATTAAGGGACAGGTTAAAGCATTTGACCCACCATCATCACAAGAGGCAATTGAGAAGGAAAGGAGTATGGAATTAGCTTCCCCTAGAATAAAATTTCAATCTCGGTCCTTTCATAACAAAAGGATAAAAAAACATTTCCATAGGGATACAAATCAGATTAAGAAATCATCACCTAGAATGGATGAAGAAACTCTGAATGACTTAAAAAGAAAGAAATTGTGTTTCACTTGCAACAAGCCTTGGGCTACATGTCATAAATGCACAGTTAAGGGCAAGGCACATCAAATAGAATACTATTCAGTTGATGATTCAGTGATAGAAAATTCAGACCAGCAATCTGAGTCAAAGGGTAAGAAAGAGGAAGAATCATAAGATAAGTCCAAAGAGAGGAAGAGTGAGGGTACTCTTTCCCAACTCTCTAGTTTTGGAAGGTTGGTTCCTTCAGAGTTCGAGGTGCATTATGTGGAAAATATATCATCACTCTCATTGACACAGTGGCCACGCATAATTTTATTGATGAGGGCATTTAGCCAGAAGGGGAATTAAACGCAAGATTTTGATGGCTTCACCCTCACATGCACTAGACGAATTAAAACAATACAGACTATTGCATATAGGTTCTTAGTACATTTTCAGCCTATATTGCTCCAACTGTGAACCACAGGCTGGTATTGTAAGTTCATTTACTACATAAAATTATTTTAATACTTTTTGAAGTGTTGATATTAAAAATAAGTCAATCATTCACCTTCATAAACATTTTTTTTTTAATCGGGTTAGAAAAAGGAGGATGGCCAGCCCCAAGTTTCCAAGATGTTTTTGGGTTTTTTGAAAATTTTGGTGACGACCTAGGGACGTCCCTGATGCATTCCCTCATCCCCAAGACATCCTGAAACTATTAGAATTTAGTACTTGACATAAATAGTTAAATAGTATAGTTAAATAAATAAATTAACATGCTATTGTTAATTTAATAAATAAATTACGTTTTGGTAGTTATATTCCTGTAACTTGTTTCATACAGGAATAATGGCCTTATAAAGGCAATAATACTATGTAATAGTTTTTAGAGTAGTGTGAATGATAGATTTTTAATTTGAGAGCAATCTCATTTTTTTCTCTCATTTCAATATGGTATCAGAGCAGGTTTCCTTGACCTCTCTGTTTGCCTTCCATTCGTTTGTCTTTCATCCAAAGCGGTTCATTCAAGGGCCTAGCAGTGCAGACCACGTGTAACAACCATTGATGTCCATTTACAATTCTTGCATTTTGTCAACAGAGGAACAGTGCAGACCACATGCAAATCTGTGACATTCATCACTCATTTGCATTTCTTCTCTCTTTCCATCTTGGTCACTCCTTCCATTGTTTTACCTCCATTCTATTCATGTTCATATTAAAAATCTGAAATATAAAAAAAATATATCTAAAGTTTTGTAGAAGAGTGCAGGCGATTGAGGAGAAGCACACAGCATACTACCCACTTGATTTGGCATTTGAATCTGCACACAACAGGCGCTCAAGGTTGGATTGAATCGGAAGCATCATTCTGGAAATATTAGTTATTATGTCGCCATCGTGAATACTTGTGCACACAAGGTGTATCCTATATTGTTGGAGTCATTGATTTATCTATGCTGACTGGCATTTAAATATATATATCGCTATTTGAAAATTCATCGGGCTGGTTTATATTGTGTGGTAAGGGAGTATCGAGCCTCTGTATTTCTTAAGCCAAGTGTATGAAACTATGAATATATCTGTTGTTGATGCCATCGTCAACAATGATGATTTATGGGCTCTTAATTATGTTGGACACTAAAGTTATTATGTTGTGCGTGTTTCTTTCTAAGTCGAGATGAGTGGAATATTCCAGGCGTCATCACCATCGGTTTGGTCTGCAAGTAAACGACACAATTCACATGGGTGCCTTGCAATTATTCCTGATGTTGGAAGCCATCGCCGTATCTTTTTCTCTAGGAGTGCTCATTGTCAAATATATGCTAGATAGACCAAAAAAAAACCAGTCTCAAATCAAAGCAGATGGGGCGATTTGGAAATTCGTTTTGAGCAGTTAGGGTTTATAATTTCTAGTTTTTCTCTATGTCAGTAGAGAGGGGTGTTAGAATTTAGTACTTGACATAAATAGTTAAATAATAAAGTTAAATAAATAAATTAACATGCTATTGTTAATTTAAGAAATAAATTAGGTTTTGGTAGTTATATTCTTGTAACTTGTTTCATACAGGAATAATGGCCTTATAAAGGCAATACTATGTAATAGTTTTTAGAGTAGTGTGTGTTGGTGTTTCAATTAGCACCTATCGAGTGCTTATTGGAAACAAATAGCTATGCATAGTGTATAGTAACTACTCTTCAAATTAGGTGGGGAAGCTCCCTCTTTTTGCTGATGTTTGCATAAAAAGTAAAGTAAACTAACGTTCCTATCTTTTTACTTAGCGATTGGGCACAAGGGTGCATAAAGCACAATGCGTTGCAGCTAAGGTTTTCTCTGGTTTCTATAGATCTTAACTACAACTAAGCTAACTTTTAATCTATCCTATATTCCTCAAGATAAACAAAGCAAGAGGGCATAGGAGCGGGAATGGAATGGTTCAATCACTTAGACAAACTGGCTCTCAGAATGCATCTGAAGGCTTTGAACTTCTAGATTTATGCCGAAATAGAACTCATGAAAGTAATCATCAAACAGTAGGCTAGATCTCAAGATTCCCAAGGAGGCACAGTGCTCTTTCCGAGGTGTAGGCTGAAAGGTAGACTACTAGAAACAACATAGAACGATAATCCTACACTCTAAATTCCCAAGGAGGTGCAGTGCTTTTTCCGAGGCGTAGATTGAAAGAAAGATTATTAAGAACAACATACAATGATAGATCTTGAGACTTTTGGATCAAAGGCAAGGTAGCTCTCCTGATTTATTATCTCAACTTCAATCAAAGATTACACTTTGGGACAACAACTTGTGTCAAAGAGACAATCACACAAGAGGCAATCAACCAATAAAACATGAACATATTGAACACACCTATTTGAATAGAAAGAACGCAAGCTATACTTAGCGTTTGACTATAACAAATACAATTCAAGAACATATACTAAGCGAACAAAGTTGAAGGCTTGTGAGCTCAACGTTTCGCTGCCGTGAAGTAAAGTTACAAAATAATGAGCAAAGGCTCTTATTTATAGAAGCTCAAAGAAGTAGGCCACCCTAAAGTCTCCTTGAGTTAACAATGAGTTCTTGCCAATCTGCAAGATTTATTCCTATGTCTAAAAGAAGGTAACGTAGCAGTTAACTGGAAAGTCTACTTCAGTTAACTGATTCTAAACTAAAAGAGAACTCCAATATACAAAAGTGTCTCCAAAGATAGACATGCACAATTAGTGGGACAGTGAGTTAACTTGGAAAGGAGCGTCAAGTTAACTCCTATGTCTAATGTCATCCTTGGAGAGGGTGGGACGTCCTAACTGTGAATTCATTGCTCGTGATCTTGAGTGATTAACTCTTCCAAGAAGCAGATAACTGTCTCTTTATCAGGAGATCGTCGCATGCCTCAACTATCAGTTTATTGCTTGTCAGCAACTTGAGCAATCCTGGAAATATCCGCACACTTCAATTGGCAGTTCACTGACTGGTAACTTTGGCGGATCTTGTAATTGGAGTGATGACCTCTATTCCTTCTGCAACTTTACACTTCTGTCTCTTTTCTTGATTTTTCTCAATGGAAGAGTGTTGCACGATGAAACCGTGTGGTTTGACTACGAACACTCTAATTGTGAAAAATACTCATGAACTTGCTTGCATATCCAAAGTTCCAACACTATTCAACCCTCTAAACTGGCCTCGAAAGGCTATCAGATATACGAGGTATGACACTGTGTGGAATTTTGAGTATCTATGCCTGTCAATTTGTCTAAATTGACTTCTGGGTGTGCCCGATGCAGGTCGATATCAACTGTTTTCAGAAAATCATGGAGTAAGACCGTTTTGGTCTTGTATTCTACCTAAGAGAATTGCATTTGGAAAAACTTAATTGTTGACTGTAAACATGACACTGTCCGGACAACTTTTCTGCTGCGGCTAAAAATAGCCTTGCCGGAGGGTAACTTAAACGAAAAATTCTGAGACATGGGTTTTGTTGAGAATATCTTTTTAAACAAACCTAGAATGTCAAAAATTCGAAAAAGTGAATTTTTTCTATGACATGCAAGAGCCCTTCGATGGCAGAGGCACGGAGGTAGCAAAAGCTTACTTTTCTCGAAAAAATCTAACACATGGGTTTTGTAGGCGCTTCAGAGCTAAACAAACCCAATTCATTTGTTTTTTGAAATGGTAACTTTTTTCGAAAACCCTAAAAAACGGGGTAGCGAGAAACTGTTTTTGGAAAAATCTAGCACATGGGTTTTATGGCCAATGTTGTGCTGATCATACCCATAAGGCTAGATTTGTGAATAACTATTGTTTCCTTGGACATGCAAGAAGATCTAAAACAAGAATAGAAGAAATGTGAGAGGAGAAGCTAGACGTTATATGCTGCTGCCTTGGAAAATGATACCTGGTGATGAAATCTTGTGAAAGACGTCCTTTTATGCAACTTGAGGCTGGAAAATTGAAGAACGCTGAGAAAGGCTTCGGTCATATCTTCAAATGGCTATAGAGAGAAAAACATATGTTCTTGAGCTCTTCAACCTGCAAAGAAATAATGAAGAATGGATGCCTAGATGCTTTGAAGTTTGATATGTAAATCTGAGGTTGCAAGCATCAATTGGGCGTCCAGAACTTGATTGGGGAGTCAATCTACCTGATCGGGAGTTCACTGGGGTAATTTCCATCAATTTGGGGATGTTTTAGATATGAAAAGGCCTTTGAAATATCTCGACTTCAGTCAATTGGGCCCACTTTGACTTTAGGCGTCCAAGTTGAGGAGTTGAAGATTTTTCATCCTTTTTTGTGACGAAGTGCCTCTGTTTGATCCTTAGCTCCGGTTGTTCGATTGATCTTGAAGTCTTGTTGACAGATCCATTGTTCAGTTGAATCAACTCTGAAGAAGTGTGATAGGGAGCTGCAAAGCTTAAAACCTAAGTTTGATGCCTCAAATTCTTGGGCGCCTTTTCCCAAGAATGTGCATCTTTCACTAGACTTAGTCAGTTTTTTGGATGTCTTTCAATTTCTCCATTTGACCTTTAGTGCTTTGATATGAGATTCCCGATGACTGATGATTCTGGTGAATGTGCCGAGACATGGAATGGATAACCAGTTCAGTACCGAAGAGAATGACTGGCCTTGCAAGTCATGAAGGCCATGTTAAAGGTCTCAAAATCCTGGGCACCCCTGGCCTGCAAGGGCGCCTTTGACCTTTTGTACTTTAAATTCTACCTTGCAACCTTTCATGAACAGCTCCAGTTTGACCTTCGTCGTCAGATGTTTGATTTGTTGGTTGAATCTGTTGACGGTGTCATTGTTGAGATTGATCAAGACGGAGAAGGACTTCTTGGAGGTCACTGAGCTTGCAAACTGCATCTGATTGCCCAAAAGTTGGGCGCCTATTTCTAGGAAGGTGCAATTTCCTTAACACAACCAATTCTTCGTGTTCTTCATCTTACCTTTGCTTCCAGCGTTTTACGCTTGATCTTCGTTTGTGAATGCTTGATAGGTCTTGTGAGCATGCAACTAGATTGGTTGCGGAGCTGAAAGGATGCTGAGCAGATGCCTTGAAGAAAGCAGTTGTTGAAAAGTTCAACAAGTGACTCAAAATGATGGGCCAGGGGCGCTTTTGCCTTGATGTGCATTGATTTACCCTCCATTTCGCGTGCTCTAACGATCAACAATTGTCATCGTTTGATGTGTCTTGCAGACTGGCGAACAGATTCATTGCAAAGCTTAGCCGACGCCGGGGAGATGACTTGAAGATAAGCTTACTCAAAACTGACATCTGGATCATATCATTCTTGGGTGCCCTTGGGCTATAGGGGCACTTCTTTCCCTGTTTGACTGCCATTTTTTATGATACTTGCTTTCAACATCTCTCGACTTCGCCTACGTTTGTCGGTGATGAATGAAACAGGTGAACCCGCTTGAAGATGTGTTGGAAAGCCAACAGAATCACGAAGGAGATGACTGTCTAGACAAAACTTGATGATTGCCTTTGGTCCTTTGAATTCATGGGCGCCCTTGCTGGAAGTAGTTTCATCATTTCCTTCAAAGTTCTTCACCTCTTCGTGCTTCGTGTTTACCGCTGTAGCTCAATTGACTTGATCACCGTTGATGACGCGAACACGTTCACCATAGCAATTGCTTTCACCATGTTGCGTGTACAGGTGCTTTGAAAAATTCACCAAGGCATTGATTGCGAGCAACTTTCTTGTAGCAAGGCATCCTTTTCCCAAACTTAGAATATTTTCAGCATTTTTCAACTTTGAAAATCCCCTCCATCGCAGAGCATCTTTCGCCATGGATTCTTCCTCGAAGCTTTGGAGGCTTAGATTTTGGCACTTGGTACTGGCCATTCTGCCATTAATGGCTGCAGAGGTCCTAACTTTCTTGCTGAAAAATGAAAATAGACCCACCAAAGTAAAACAAACTTTTTGGTGATTTTGACTTGACCAATGTGATTGTGAAGTCATATTATCCTATCAAAATCATTTTCAATCATTTCTGGAAAGGTCCTATTTTTTAGGGTTTTCCTAAAAACAAGGGTTTGAAACCCTAATTTTCAAATTTTCATAAATTTGCAAGTACCTTCCTTGACACAAACCCACAAAAAATCGTATGTTCTGTTTGACCTAAAACAAACTTTTGACAACAATTTCACATGATTTAGATCATTTTAATCAAAATGCCTTATTGAAGCAAAAATTAATTTTGGGTACAACAGTGTGAATGACATTTTTAATTTGAGAGCAATCTCTTTTTTTTCTCTCTCATTTCAATAGAAACAAGGATACATCAGAAAAGGCCAAGGACGCATGCCTAGGTTTCCCTATTCCTAATAACTTTGAAAAGAGGTTAACAATGTTGTTCATAGAAGGTCTATCTAAGCCCCTCAAGGGTTTGGTAAAGGCTTTCAATCCACCATCATTGTAGGAGCCAATTCAGAGTTCTTTTGCATTAGAGACTTTGGTTCCCAAAAGTAAATTTCAAAAAAAGACTCTTCCCTTAAAGAAGCCTTTTTCAAAAGGAATTCAATTGGCCCAAGAATATTTCTTCCAGAAAAGAGGAAGACGCCAAGAATGAGCTGAGATGGAAAAAGCTTTGCTTCTCTTGCAAGGAACTATGCGCACCAAGACATAGGTGTCTTGGTCGTGGCCAAGTGCATTACATTGAAGTTGTATTAGATGAAGAATTTGGAGCTGAGCTTAATATGCTAGGTTATATTTGCTTGTTTTTACACAAATGTTTGACGAAATGTCACTCGAAAGGTTCTTATTTTTGGTGAAAGTTTTAAGTGTTTGAATAAATGCATGCATTGAACAACTGAAGTAATGGCATACATATGATTTACTCAACTTTAACTACTATAAATCGCACATGCAACATGATAATTTCTTTACACTTACAAATAGATGGTCAATTCATATATTGAGTCTCTGCTGGTTGTTGTTGCCATCACTATACTGGATTTAATTTCTTTGTTCTGACTTGTATTTTACTGAAGCTGTTGGTCCAGACCTTTCCAAATAGCTGCTGTGAACACTGTCGACCTTTCAAACTGCAGCTGCAACTTCTTTTTGACTATTTCTTATCCTCACGTCCCAATTTCTAGCAAGGATATCATACACAAGGCTGCAGCCAAAAATTTTTATAAACTATGCTCCAAAAATGAGGTGACTCAATGTAATATCTCATCTTATTGTGGAGGGAAGATGAGGGCAATTCACTTAATATTATCAAATGCCTTAATCATAAGTCAGGCACTCTTGGTCTATTAAAAATATTATGGATGGTGCTTTTGAGTCCCCAAATGCCTTCAAGGAAATTAAGATCTGTCACACGTATAGGAAAGGTAATAAGGTGGCAAATCAAATGGGCAACATTGGTGTCGGTGGTTCACGGTTTGAGAAATGGGAAAATTTGGACAACCTACCTATTGAAGTTATTAAAAACTTTCTCCCTCTTATGATCTTCAATAGTTGGATGCTTTTGAATTGGACTCGAACATTCCTTCATGACAGAAAGTGTGACATGTTGAATCATCTTGGCCAATGCAATAGTAAGAAAATTATAATCCTTCATACCATGGGCAATCCAAATCTTGAAACCATTATTTTTACATTTGGAAGGCATTCAAATTGTCTTGTCATCATTAAGCTCTCACAAGCTCTTGATGATTTAGTCCCTATCAAAGATTTTCTCAAACGAAAAGCAAGGGCTTTTTTCAAGGGTCTTAAGGCTCTTAATCTTTCTCAAGTGTTGTCCTTTGGGAAGAAGGAAGTTTTCTAAAGCACGAGTATAATTCTATCAGCATGGGTGGAGAGAGGCCTGGAATTGAGCCCTTGTCTTTTGATGGGATCAAAAATAATTCCACTATCTAACAAATTTTAATAAGGGGCAGGTTACTTCATTTAATGGAAAGGTCAAAGGATCAATAGCTAGGACCTAGTTTTGTAAATGGGATTCACTAGATCTTAGAAGTGAGAGGAAGTTAATGTCAGAGATAATAGGTGACAGAAGAATGTTTAGTGGAGGCCATTGGGCTTCTATGGTAAGATTGAAAACTTTCAAGTTAGGGAAAACCAAAAAGAAAGAAGAAATGGAAGCTTTCTTGAGAGGAAAAGAGAAGTTTATGAGATTTCAAGCAAGCTATCTAAGAGAGTCACTACACAGACCTTGGATAAATATTCAACTGATAGAATATATTAGTCTTGAAATCAAATACAAATGTGTTTTATCCTATCGTTTTACTCCACTCAACCATTTCAAACATAGGAGGATTGTTAGCTTTCCGTTTTACCTGCTTATGTCATTGGAGCTTTTTGTTGTTGATATTTGAATTAGTAAGGCTAAAATGGACCTACACTAAGTGTTGATTTTCCTGCTTTATCAATTTACCAAGTCCAAAGTGGTACCCAAGGAACCTTTCGCAAAGGATAAGTTTGTGGAGTCCTCCATGATGTTGGCCCCTCCGAACCTTTTTGGGAAAGAAGGGGCCTGCCCCAAAATCTATCACAATTATAATCCCCTTGGATAAGGAGGTGGGCTCTAGTCCTAGGACTAGGGTAGGAATGGCAAGGTTGTTTTGCTCGTGGAGGATAACAAGGAAAAGGACAGGGTTGGGGGGGATGAAGGAAAGGAGACCTTTGTGAGGGTTATTGAGTAGTTAGAGGGAATCAAAGGCAATTGGATTATCAGTGCCTGCAATTCCTAGAGATTGGAAGAAATGGAGACTATGAAGGGGAAGCACCTCAGAGAGAGTGAAGATTCTTTGCCTTGCAAGAAGGCTAATTCTGCTATGGAAGAGGTTAAGGTAGGGGACTATGTTGCGAATGTTGCTAGAGACTTCTCAATAAGGAATTTAGTTGGCAAAGTGGACTCTTTGGAGAGGGACCATAATCTCCAACTGTATCCTAAAATCATTTATGAATGAAAACGAGAGATTGAAAATTAGACTGAACCAATTATTTCTTTATGTTAATAGGGATCATTCCCATTTGAAAGTCAGGATGGAGTTTAATATGGGAAACTGGAATACGCTTAAGGATATCAGTGAGTTTGAGAATCAGAAATTGCAGGAAAAAATGGTTTGAAATGGTAATTGAAGGATGAACCAAGATTACATCTCAAACAAAAGATAAGCAGTAGAAAGACTGGTATGGCCTATTAAAAAACTATCCATAAAAATGAAGTTAAGAAAAAGGTGTAAGTTTGACAGAATAATCAAAGAATGCGACCAGGAAGCAAGAATGGGTAGTTAGATAGATAGCCTTCATTGTTTTTGTACAAGTTAATTAGACATGTAGTCAAATAGACAGCATATCTTGTATGTCTCTGTTGCATGGATATATCAGTTGTCCAACGAATAAGAAAAAGGACTGAAGGTAACAATTTGTATCTTGATGACAAAAAACAAGAAATTATGAATATTGATCAATTGTCAAGGAAAATATCACATTTATGTATTTCAAGAGTGCCTTATATTGTGTAGAAGAAAGATATCTTTTAACCTAAATAATTGTTTGACCAATCCAGATTTTGGAAAGTGCATAAACTAAAAGAATATCTTATAATTGGATTACCTCCTCTATTTAACTTATCCCCCTGGAAACCTCGATCACATATAAAGCATTATATGTCATCTATCTTCTACAAATCTGCAATCATCTTATATTATGGATGCAATTATGAATTTGGCAGAAAGGGTTACTGGTCAATTTAGTTTTGAAGACAAGTACTATAAAAGCAGAGATGCTAAATTTCTACAGCATAATATTTTGGGAAGGATTAATATTACTTCAAAAAAGATAAGATTTAGTGCCATCACGTGTAATCATTGTAACTGGCATGAGTAGAATTTGTTGAGTATCCAGTAGTTAATAAAGATAGCTTACAAAGCTTAGAGAAGCAAAGTTTCAATACTACACATTGCAAAATACTGAAAATTTTAAGACAAACTCAAAACTCAGCCTCGTTAGAGCATAATAGTCTAAAAGCAATTAAATTTGAAAGTAACTAACCTCATCAAGCATATTTTGAATTATTGTTGTAGCTGTGTTTACACTTTCGATAGATGGTCCATCCAGAACTACGAAAAAGGAAAATATAATAAAATAAAATCTCCCAATCACTTGAGGAACAAGTTTCTAGCCCTCAAAGAAAAAACGCTATATCTATAATCAATAACTTTGTCAAATAAAGTATCTTTATTCTTATTCGTACACACCATACCAGTCTGTCATTGTAAACAGAGATCCTACTTATTTAAACTTGTTTTAGTCACCATCCAATCACAAAGAAAAGAACTCTGCCTATAAGTACTTTTTTGCTACTAATGTCCATACTAAAATTTCAGGAGAAAAAGAATCCCACAAAACATTATAGAAAAATGATAAGTTAATGATGCTTAACATTAAACTCCCAGAAAGACGAGCGCAAAAAGAAAGCGAAGCAATGTATTGGAGTGGAATATAATTAACCATGTTACAACAAGGTCCACATGGGTGGGTTTACCAATGAGCCCCTTCTTTAAAATAAGTTTGTACAAGGATAGCATGTGGTTTGATACTCATCAATAGGTGGATATGTTAGTCCTTGAAGCTAGTTAAATAACCAGCACACAATAAGACACAAAAGATGTAACAACACAAGTGATGCAGAAAAACACTGGAGCAATTCTCAATATGATTCTCTTATAGATATAACAGAAATTATACTTCCCCACATTAATTGGTGATCGAAAATAAAACTAAACATTGTCTTGCTAGTCATTGACTCCTCCTAAGGATGGCTTCTTAAAAGTTAATTTTGATGGGGCTACCAGAAGTAATTTGGGTTCTATGGGAATAGGATGGTCATCCATTCACCTATGGGTACCTTTGTGAAAGGTGGATATTTTTTCCTCATCTCAAATTCAATATTGAAGCAAAGGAATTAGCAATCTGTGAAGGCCTGAAACTTGCGAAATTTTCGGTTTGTAAACATTTGGAGGTTAGAGGCAACTCCCTTGTCATCATTGAAGAGTGCCTCAAAGAAAGTTTAAAAGATTAGAAATTAAAAAGCATAATTAGGGAAGCAAAGCTGATTGGTGATAGTTATGAAGTAAGGTACAGGCACTGCTTCACAAAAAGAAAAAGTATTGCTAAATTTTCAATGAATGCAAATGTTCCTTGTTAGATCTGGATATGCCAAGATCACGAGACTAAAGGCAAGCACAATATATTAGAGCTCTGGATTGCAATATGCATGATCAATGGGTAAAAGATGCTCAATAATGAGCTACAAAGGGGTATATATAGGACACAATACTACAATATGTAATGTCCCCATTTTTAGCAATATTGATTTGTGAGAATTTGCTCGGTTTTCGAGTTTTCCTGTACGTAGCTTGGTGTGTGTTGGGGAGAACTCCAAACTTCTTGGAGTGCTTTGGGTTGGTTGGCAATGGTTTTGGTTCTTGGAAATGAGCTCAATAGGCAGTGTGGATCATTATGCCACTTTCAAAAGTGATTTTTGACTTTTCGTGGCCTCTACAAACTTCTTGGAGAAACAATCTATTTTTAGTAAGTCGTCTGGTTGGCTCAAATCATCATCCTACATCTTCAATATCATCACAGTGTGATTAGAGTTTGATTTCGATGCAGTTTCAATACTTTCCACAACTTGGGTAAGCTATTGAGTTATAACTTAATTAATTCACCTATGTTGTTTAATGTTGGGAAATATTAGAAGGACAACTTAGTGTAATAGCTCATTGGAAAGGTGATAAAGTGTTCTAAAAGTTGGATGCCTAGATAAGGGGGCCTTTGCACATGAATTGCTATTATAGTTTAAAAAAAGGTCTTTGTGAGGGAAAAAATTGAAAAAAGTGAATTATTATATTTTTAAATTGCGTAATTCCCTTCAAAAGAGCTATATAAGGAGGTGTTGGGGCTCATTTTAAAGATAGCTTTGTGAATGATACAGTTATGATGCTGAAATGAGCCTTGAGTTCTCCAAAACTTCTTCAGGACGAAAACCCTCCTGGACTTGCTGGTTTCAAGGAGGCAAACGCCCCTAGCTAGCTGAATTATTTCATTTAGAGATCACCATTGTGCTGAAGGGAACACTTTCAGATTTGGGTTGTTGAGGATGAAGATTTTTGTAAAGATTGAATTGCAGATTTATGGTGCAAATGCTTTAAGTTTTCAGAGTTTGTATTTGTGTGTTCGATGCAATTTGAAGAGGAGATTTGGCTGGCCATACCCTTTAAACCTGCCCGTACAGTTTGTAGCAGGTATAAAGGTTTTGATTGAACATTCTCTGTTGTTTTCTTGGCACCATATAAACCCTTGCAGGCCATACTGTTGGAAGTTTTATCAAGATGGTCATACACTTGACCATGCTAAGCCATACATCCTAGGGAGGGCATTGGAAGTATTGGTGGAAGCACCTAGGTTTTGTGAGACATTTCACTTGGTGTGGAGTCGCCCCATCCTAGTTACTAGTTTCAATGCATTATTTTGGATGAGAAAGGGTTATATAAGGAGTTTTTTGCTATTTATTGCTACTGTACCTGCCATACCAGCAATAGGAACATTCTGTTTCAGACTTGTGTATTTGAAGTGTGTTGGTGAGATTTTTGGGTGTCTTCATTGCTGCCCAGGCCTGTTGCAGCATGTATACAGAGTAACATCAGACCTGTACCAGCATATATTTCATCAATCATTAAGGTATTTTGCTGTTGTTTCAAGCTGGGTGGGTTTATTCATGTTATTTGGCACTATTTGGGGTATTTCACAATTCTATTTTACATCAGCACTTATGTCAGCAGTACCTTTCCTTTATCAACATTTTGTAACAGCAAATATACTTCTATTTTAGCATAGTTGTATGTGAGCTAATATTGTAACACTGGATGGTAGTACCGCCAGTGAGATTTATCTTGGTTTATTGCTAAAGCCTAATACTTACCCCACTGAATAAGTGGTTTAATTGTACTCACTCACCACTACAAAGTGGAAGAGTTGTCATTCATGTTTGTACTTGCTCACCACTAGACAACTGGAAGAAGCTTGCTTTCCTTTTCAGTATTGTAAAAGCATTCCTACTGAATAAGTGGATGTTTATTCCTTTAAGCATCGTTTATGCACCCCACTGAATAAGTGCTATTGATTGGCTTGCCGCCTAGTGCCTTCCTCTCAATTGTTGCTTTTAGTTTAGTTGTGATCCTAAACACTGCATGCTCTCACCTTGCTCACTATAGAATCTAGGCGATCAGAAAGTGGGAAGGAAGTTGATGGTAATCATTCCCAGTTGCTATATTTCAAAAAAAAAATCTAGAGTGGTTATTATAGTGGTATCAAAGCTAGTGATCTTGTCAGCCTATGTTTCTAACCTTTGCATGCAGCTTGAATGAGTGAAAGGGAGTTGAAATACTATAATAGAGAGCAAAGAAGACAGCTCTATCAATTGCCACAGACTCCAATTGAAGACACTTTTTCAGAAGTTCTAAGAGTACGTCAGAATCATGGTAGTGACAATGAAAGTTGCTCAAAAAACATGTTAGAGAGAGAAAAGAGAACAACCCCAACAAACAGTCCTAATTTTAGAGCAAAGAGAAAGTTTGATACCATGCTGGATATGATGTCACAGATGCTAGCAAAAATGAATATGAACATACCTAAAGCATCTCTAGTTCATAATGGAGGAGCTAGTGCTACTAACACCAATAATCATCAAAGCAATAATGGTCACACTATTGGAGCAGCTTTTAGGTCTATTGCTAGACCTCTCCAACCTACACTTCCACATAGAGAGGATGCTCAAATTGTTCCAAAAGTCCAAATTCCTATGGAGGATGAAGTAAGGGTCAGTTATGCAAAGTATGTGACACTTCCTTTGGAGATTCGGGACATTTTTTCCTTGGATCAATTGATGAATTAGAAGAAAAGAGGTGGTGGAAGAGTAGAGAAGAGGTCTTGTGGTGCAAAGAGACTATCAGCAAGCTCTTGGGAAGGTGACTCTTGCACATTTTGATGGGAGTGATCAGTGCACTGCTCGTGCTTGGGTCAAGAAGTTGAACAATTTTTTGTCCTTATGACCAATGCTAGAAGAGGATGCCATCAAGTTTGCCACTTTGCATTTCGATGGAGTAGCCCACGAATGTTGGTATCATGGCTTGGTGACACAAATCCATAACCTTATTACCACTTATGATGAATTTACAAATAAGCTCATTGAAAGCTTTGACAAAAAAAATCCTGAATTGCAATTCAAAGAGCTAGCATAGTTAGGACAGCATGAGACAGTGGATGCTTATACTTAAAGGGCTAACAAAGCCACTTAGAGGGTAGGTAAAAGCTTTTGACCCACCAACTCTTCAAGAAGCTATCAAGAAGGCATGAAGCATGGAGCTTGCTACTCCAAGAAATAAATATCCACCTAAGACCTTTCAACATGAAAAGGAAAAGAAGCATGTTAACAAGGAGTCAAATTAGTCCAAAGATCTCTCTTCAAAGAAGATGGATGAAGACCTTTGAAATGAGCTAAGGAGGAAGAAAATGTGTTTTACATGCAAAGAGTCATGGGCCCCAGACCATAAATGTTTTGAGAAATGTAAACATCGTCAATTGAAGGTACATTCAGTTGATAATTCTGAATCAAAAAAATTCAGACCAACAAGTGGAAATAGAGAAAAGTGAAGAGGAAGAGGCACTAGAAGAGTCTAAAGAGGAAAAGGAAAGTGAAAGTACCCTCGCTCGGCTCTCAGTCTACAAAAGAATGATTCTTTCAGGGTTCGTGGAGTGTTGGATGGGAAGCAAATTGTTGCTCTTATTAATATAGGTGCTACACACAAATTCATTGATGAAGAAGTTGTAGCACAAGGAGGGCTCAAACTGAAAAAATTTGGACGCTTTAGAGTCATGGTTGTTAATGGATTCACTATGTCATGCTCAAGGAAGACTCCACGATTGAGTGTACAATTGGGTAACTATGAAGTTAATGATTTTTTGTAGGTGGTGAGCATTGGAGGCACCGATGTTGTTTTTGGTGTCCAATTGCTTCATTCTTTAGGTGAGATCACCTTAAATTTGAAATCAATGGAGCTGAAATTCCAAGATGATGGAAGAAAGATTGTGTTCAGACGAATGTCCAAAGGAGGATCTCATGTTGTCACATGCAAGATGATGGAGAGAATATTCCATAATGGGCAAAGAAAAAAGTCAAGACAAGAAGAAGGATGGCACAAACAAAGGGTTGCTTTAAACCTTTTGATAATCCTCTCTTTGATTGGGATGTAGAGCTAACATTTTATAATCCTCTTTTTGTGATGCATATTGACAGAAAATGGAAAGAACATCATGAGTATAAACTTAGGGGATTAGAAGAACAACTTTCTCATGATGGTTTGGATCATCATGGGATGATGGACTTTGTGGGATCAACACAAGGAGAGCACTATTGTGATTTAGAGATTGATGAGGTGGAGAGATTTAGTGTTGAAACTTCAAGATCCACTAAATTTTCTCTAGATGAAGTTCATATGAATATCAATGTAGCACAGCAGAAGCTTGATGGAGCTACCTCTTGGGTGAGTATTTATACAAAAGATCATCATCAAGGGTTATTAGAGATTAATGGGGATAGGAGGAATATACTGTGAGAAGTTATAAATCAAAATTTCAGAATTAAAGCTGCTGTTTTATTTTAAAACAACCATAATATGATTCCATTTGTATACTTACGAGTGGATTGGAGTGAAATTTTAAGCAAGAATTGAAGCATTGCTCAATTGATGATGCTTTGGAAGGTATTTTCAGCTGATAGAATGATCAGATTTCTCATTTTTTCTAAAAATTTTCAGTATTGCTGCAGTTGTTTCTCTTTCAGGGTGCTGATTTGAAAAAATCAGATTGTAAGTTGCTGATTTCAGACTTGAACGCTGCAAGTTCATGTTTTTCCAGACCATTCAATCACTTGAAAAGGTTAATTTATGGTTTCAGATGAAGGGGATGAGTATTTCAACTAACCAAGTTTTGTGTTGGATGACAATTCACGCACCAAACAGTTGTCACTGCTTACTTTCAGCTTACATCTGTGGTTTGGACAGCAGACCACCGTATGGATGTGACTATCATGCTAGAGTTGGAAACGTTGAAACCAAGAAGGTTAGCTATCTTGGTAGGAAGAATGAAGGAGGCTTTCATTACTGGTGTGTTGCAGCAAAGAACATCAAGCAAAATGAATTACAAACCTCCTAGGTTGGTTTGGGATCCTAGAATCATGTTGATGATTCAAGACTGATCAGTTATTTGAGTCTAGCAATTGTTTGAAGGCAAGCAATTCTGGGGAGCGAGGACTGTAATGTCCCCATTTGTAGCAATCTTGATTTGTGAGCATTTGCCCAGTTTCCGAGTTTTCCCAAATGCAGCTTGGTGTGTTGGGAAGAACTCCAAACTTCTTGGAGTGCTTTGGGTTGGTTGGTAATGACTTTGGTTCTTGGAAATGAGCTTAGTACGTAGTGTGGATCACTATGCCACTTTCAAAAATGATTTCCAACTTTTGGTGGCTTCTCCAAACTTCTTAGAGAAGCAGTCTATTTTTAGTAGGTCACTTGGTTGGCTCCAATCATCACCCTACATATTCAATATCATCGTGGTGTGATCAAAGTTTGATTCCAGTGCGGTTTCAATGCTTTCAACAACTTGGGTAAACTATTGAGTCATTATTTAATTAATTCACTTAAGTTGTTTAATGTTGGGAAACATTAAAAGGACAACTTAGTGTAATAGCTCGTTGGAAAAGTGATTAAGCGTTTTAAAAGTTGGACGCCTAGATAAGGGCGCCTTTGCACATGAAATGTTATTACTACTTCAAAAAAGGTCTTTGTGAAGGAAAAAAGTGAATCATTATATTTTTAAATTGTATAGTTCCCTCCAAAAAAATTATACAAGGAAGTGTTGGGGCTCATTTTAGAGATAGCTTTGTGATGATATTGTTATGCTTCTAGAATGAATCCCAAGTTCTTCCAAGACTTCTTGAGGACGAAAACCCTTCTGGACTTACTGGTTTCAGGAACGAAAACCCCCCTAGCTAGCTGAATGATTTTATTTAGATATCACCATTGTGCTGAAGAGAAAAGTTTCAGATTTTGGGTTGCTGAGGATGAAGATTTTTGTAGAGTTTGAATTGCAGATTTATGGTGCAAATGCTTTCAATTTTCATATTTTTTATTTTATGTGTGTTTCAGGTGATTTCAAGAGGAGATTTGGCTAGCCATGCCCTTCAAACCTGGTCATACTGTTTGTAGCAGGTATAAAGGTTTTGATTGAACATTATTTGTTGTTTTCTTGGCCTCATATAAACCCTTGCAGGCCATACTGTTGGAGGATGTTGTAGCTTTATCAAGCTGGCCGTATGCTTGACCATGCTGAGTCATACATCCTAGGGGGGGCATTGGAAGTATGGTGGAAGCGCCTAGGTTTTGTGAGACATTTCACTTGGTGTGGAGTTGCCCCATCCTAGTTACTAGTTTCAATGCATTATTTTGGATGAGAAAGGGTTATATAAGGAGTTTGTTGCTATTTATTGCTACTGTACCTGCCATACCAGCAATAGGAACATTCTGTTTCAGACTTGTGTATGTCTGATAATTATATCAGACTGATATACCTTTCCTTATCTCATGCTTGGACATATTTTGGAGTGATTTTTAAGTGTTTCAAGTGGAGTTACTGCTTGAGTGTGTGTTTGAAGTATGTTGGTGAGATTTTTGGGTGTCTTCATTGCTGCCCCGGCCTGTTGCAGCGTGTCTACAGAGTAACATCAGACCTTTACCAGCATATATTTCATCATTCATTAAGGTAATTTGTTGTCGTTTCAAGATGGGTGGGTTTATTCATGTTATTTGGCACTATTTGGGGTGTTTCACAGTTCTATTTTAAGTCTAGCAATTATATCAGCAATACCTTTTCTTTATCAGCATTTTGTAACAGCAGATATACTTCTATTTTGGCAAAGTTGTATGTGAGCTAACATTGTAATACTAGATGGTAGTACCGCCAATGAGACTTATCCTGGTTTATTGCCAATACTTACCCCACTGAATAAGTGGTTTAATTGTAATCAATCACCACTGGAAAGTGGAAGAGTTGCCATTCATGTTTGTACTTGCTCACCACTAGATAAGTGGAAGAAGCTTTGTTTCCTTTTCAGTATTGTAGAAGCATTCCCATTGAATAAGTGGATGTTTATTCCTTTCAGCACTATTTATGCATCCCACTAAATAAGTGTTATTGGTTGGCTTGTTGTCTGGTGCTTTCCCTTCAGTTGTTGCTTTAAGTTTAGTTGTCATCTTGAACACCGTATGCCCTCACCTTGCCCACTCTGGGATTTGGGCGATCTAAAAGTGGGAAGGAGACTGATAGTAATCTTTCCCAATTGCTATATTTTAAAAACAAAAATTTAGGGTGGTTATTACACAATATGTGAATGTAAAACCAATGTGGGATAATAGGAGATGTAATCACATGTGTGCTCAACGTGTCCACCAAACTAGGAGAGTACAGGTCACACAATGCAAGTACAACCTACTCAAGTAGATGCCTACCTAAAAACCTTATCTTACATAGATGCATAATAAAGTAAGAATCTAAATGCAAAAATAAAATAATGCACTAACCCCCTCATAAGTGTAGCTTAGGTGGGTATGGAATGAAGGATAAATGGGCACTAACAAATCTATAGCCATGTTATGTACCCATATACAAAGTGATCCCCTCAAAGGAGTAGAGAAGGAGAAAGTTCATAGGAAAAAACACCCCCCCAAGAGGGGATGATGAGAGAAGATTTAGATGACCCTCCACCAAAGGACACTCTTCATCCTTTGAGGGAGGGTCGCCTAGATCTTCTCTCTTCATCTAAATTGTAGTCCATATATGCTTGAATGAAGCCTCAAAAAGTCACCAAACAACAACTATACAATGTCACCTATGAGAATCTACAAATTTTGGACAAATTATGCATCAAAATCAGAAAATACTTGCACCACCATGAAGAGTTCACAACATAGACTCGAAAAAAAAAGATCACTAAAAAAAGAGATTGTATGCCCAAAATATCACCCTTGGAAGATTAGATGAAAAAAAAACCTTCAATTTTGTAGGGACAAAGTTATAGGAAAGAACCCATTTACATCAGCATGATGTCACTAGCAACTTGGGTAGAACTACCGCTACCTTTGGAGGTCCACTATAGAGATCCATCTAATAAAGTAGGAAGAGTAGCCAAATTAGGAATAACTGTAGCTAAAAATAGGTTGTCTCTAAACTTGGAGCCACTGCCAAATTTGGTAGTTGCCAAAATAATTGCCAAATTAGGGTTTGGGCCATAGATTGCCACATGGGCTACAAGGAGGGTATCAACTAATTTGATACCATGTGGCCTAATCAATAGGGGCCCACAAGTTTTAAGGAGTTTGCACCCTTGTGAGGGTTGTAGGAGGATCTCCTTGCTAATAGTGCTACCATGCTGCATATAATGGCTATATATGAAAGGTCACCAATAGTTGGTGGTAAATCTATTGCCTATGTCATATAGGATTCCACCCCTTTGGAATAAAGGCAGTTCCCAATATAAAATCCCATGGCAATTTAATAAAAGTTGCAAACAAGTTAGGGTCTATGCTAAAAGTGTCCACCACAAATTAAATCCAACAAAATACAAGGGGTACAAATTGTTTACTACTCCATCTGATAAAATGAATACATGAATTAATAATAGAGATGACAATGCATACTAGATATGGGAGCAAAGTATATCTTTATTCGCATATGAAATTATTACAGAAGAAGACCAAAGATGGTCAACCAAGGATCAAAGTCGATCGGACTAGATCGTCCCCTTTCCTTGACGATACACAATCTATTTAAAAGACCCGACAGTTGCCAAGAGGAACACAACCATGGTAATGTCCTTGTTTTCCATCCTGCCTAATGAATATTAATTAATTTAATTATTTAATATTGCCTAGCAAAAAGTGTAAATTATAAAGGTATTATTAAATAATTATATTAAAGAGGTTATAAAGTGACATTGAGGAATATTTTAAGGATAAATTAATAAAGTCACTTTAGAATAAAGTAATAAGTGATTTTGGCAGGAAAACCCTAAAATGTGTTATAAAAGGACATGAGAGCTCATTCTCTCATAAATCTGGATTATTTATTTGGGGTTGATATTTTGGTGGAGCTCTTTGGAGTTCGAAACCCTAGGTGGGAACTCCTACGGGTTCCAGTTTTAGTGGTGAAAGATTCCTCCCTAGTTAGCAAGTAGCGGATTCATTCAAGATTCGCGTTTGTGCTACAAAGATTGGGTGATCGATTTTGGGAAATTTGTGAGCCTTCTCCGAAGATAAATTTCCAGGGTTGTATCGATTGGAGATATCTGGTATCTGCAGTACCTTGAGAGTTATCAGTGATTAAAATTGTGGTAATGTTATTGCTATCATCTTGAAGGGTTTGAGGAACAAACAGGACATCAATCTGAGAACTGAGATTATTATTATTATCTGCCTTTCTATTGGGATGCCATAGTGCTGGGTATTATTATTCTGAAATTCCTAGGGCATCTTTCTTGTTGGAGATTATTGCAAGCTAACTTTCAGATTGGCGTGAGACTTTCCCTGAGCTGAGGCGCAAGGTTTGTGATCATATTTATTGCTACACTCTGGACGTC
Source organism: Sequoiadendron giganteum (assembly GCA_007115665.2). Lineage (NCBI taxonomy): Eukaryota > Viridiplantae > Streptophyta > Pinopsida > Cupressales > Cupressaceae > Sequoiadendron > Sequoiadendron giganteum. Next base: position 414,306,529 of record CM021109.1, read on the forward strand.
ACTTCCATCATTGGCTCATTCTACACTAAGGGTTGTGACTACCATCTCAGATCTCCTGTGCTGATGTAAATACTCACTGAGTGAGTTAGCTGTGCTGTTACCAGATCGTGGGTGCCAAGTAAAGTTGCTGCTCCCTTTAGACTGGTTGCAGCTATTGTCTGGGTCGATATATTCATGTGCCTGAAGCTCCATTCACTTCTGCGTGGAGTTACCGGTTTGCAAGGGTGACATTTCAGTTTGGAAAGTCCACCTGGGAATCTATGCAAGCCATGAGACTTTGTAACATGGGCACTGAAGCAATATGAAGGATTCCTGTGCATGGTGTGTTCATCTCAGGTCCAAACGTAGCAGTCTGGGCCATATTTCTTACCTGTAGTATCTTCCATACATGGGGTTTTCGAAGAGTTTCTTGCTATTGTGGGGAACGTAGGAGTGATCTGGAGCAGTTTGTGGCCTTCTCACAGGACTATAGTCACTCTGCAAGTCACTGCCATCATTGTCAGTCCAACGTGCATACTTACATGTCTGAGATTAGTTTATCTTTGCATTTCATAGCTTGTATCACCCTCAGAAAATCTGTATTGTAAACTTCCTGTCCTTTGCTTCTATTTGTGAGTCTGAGACAAGCATTTTGGATGTGTATTATTGATACAATCACAAGCTTGTAATTTCTGTTATCTGCTGTTCACAATCTGAGTATAAATATTTGCATGAATATCCAATATCAGACCTCTGTAAGGTCATGATAAGTCTGAAATGTATTCTTGTTTTAACTTGTAAATGCTCAGAAATATAATCAGAAATATAAAGAATATATCTCGTGTGTTCCAAGGATTATAAAGTATCATTCTTTAGCATGATGAAATCCAAGGTTTAATGCTATTCATCTTCGAGTTTGCTATTCAAGTGTTGCAAGTATCCATCCATGAACCTGCTCAGTCAGTCAGACTGCAAACTATTTGACAAAATGACAATATAACAAAATGAGATTTCGTAAAATTATCGCCCTGTCCCAGTGGGGATCTTACAACCATCAACCAATAGATGCTTATAACTACCCAAAGCCGACAAACAATTAATACATAGTTGGATAACCAATATTATCATAAATAATAATATATATTGTACATTGACTACATCATCTCTTGCAAAAGAAAAAATTGTCTTCTAGACAACTAGTAAACATCAAGTAACATTAAGGAAGACTTTCCAAACTGATGACGATCTTGTAAACAAGGACTTGTAAACAAAATTGGTGTGCTTTGCAAGTTTGGACTTGGAGTGTACTTGGAAAATCAAATGAATGTGGTGGGTGTCTGAGGGCAACACCCCCAACAGGGTCAAGGGGCAGCACATAGACCTACAAAACCACATAGACCTTCATGGTGCACATTATTTTCATGATCTTTGACGAGGCAAAAAATAATGTTGACAAAGCAAAAAAATAGAGATTTTGGAGTGTTTAGCCAACATATACCAATATGTGAATAATGCTTCAGACTAACCAACCAAAGGACATCATCTAATTTCACAATGAACTCTGGAGAATAGACTTTTGTTGAGAATGACTCTTGAGAATATAGTTTTGATGGGACAACTGAAGGGTCATACAATTAAGCTGTATAGTAGAAGTAGAAGGGAAAGGCGATGACATGTCAGTTCGTTGTATGATGCAAGACTTGTCAAGTGTGATTTGTCGTACGATGCAATATTTGTCAAGTGAAATATACCATATGATGCAAAGAGGAAAGGAAATACACCACACAATGCAAGGAGTCCATACAAGGCAATATGATAAAGTTTGGTGTTTGCTAAAAGATCTCCTTCGTTTTGTTGTTAAGAGGAATCCCCTTCATTGGACAATTGAGTTGGAAATTGTAAAATTGTATTGTCGCCATACAATTACCTAGTCAATTGATTTCCTTAGCCATACAATTTGGATAGGAGTGTAGAAGAAGGATGTGCAAGGCCATCCAATGCAAAAGAAGACTATGCAAGGTTGTATGTTGCAGAGGAAGAATTTGCAACGCTGTACAATGTAGACAAAGAATGTTCAAGGCCGTACGATGTAGAGGAGAAGTTGAAGTTGTAAAATATTATATCTCCAATATGCAACCACAAAGTGACTTCGCCATGAAATATTAAAATATGTTGGCCATACCTCTTGTCTTGCATTCCGTACAATCTTAAGAAGCAAGTGAGGTTGTGCAATTTTTAGCTTTTGATGGTGTTGTAAAATGTGGTCATATGATGGCCTTAGATATTTTCGTATGATGTAGACTAGTAGTCGTATGATGTATACTGAGGGATAAGCCAAAAATGAGCCATGCAAATGAGTTCTTTTCTCACTGTACAATATAGTCGAACCTTTCAATGTAGTCGAGCTTTATAGTCACGCTTTTCAATATAGTCAAGCCTTTTATGTAGTCAAGAATTTTAATATAGTCAGGCCTTTTATGTAGTTGAGCTTTATAGTCACGCTTTTCAATATAGTCAAGCCTTTTATGTAGTCAAGAATTTTAATATAGTCAGGCCTTTTATGTAGTCAAGCCTTGTAGTCGATAATGTACTTGGAGATGTACCGTTAGTAATTTTGCATTCTTCTACGAAGTTTGATACCTTTGCAGCAATTGTCATCATTTGCAAACCATGGACTGTATCTGGCACACATAAATTGTCCAACTTTTCAAAATCATTTTTCATCGATTACTCTTCACTAAGAGTTGTGGTTTCGAGAAAATTACAAGTCAATGGAAATACCTCATAGTCCTCCATTTGCCAATAAAATAGGCCACACATAGAATTTGTTTCATCCTCCAAGCATGATTGTAATTCTAGAATCCCTTCATCATTTGGCTCTATCAGACCTAGATCATGTTTCTATATCCATTCTTCTTCGAAGTCTGAATCTGATGAATCGAAGGAAGCTACTTCTTCAATTCTGGCTTGGTTCTTTAAATCAATTACCTACTTCTAACCATTGTTTTCAATGGAAATTGTATTTGTAATAAACACCATCAAATTTTTTTTGAGGGTATATTAACCTCAAAGTAAATCAAAGCATAACAACTTCCTTTCCACTTTTTCATTACCCAAATCCCAGATTTGGGCAAGGTAAAAGCATACAATGTCAAGATTATAATTTATTGATTTACAACTTGTTGGAAAGAAGCATTAGGCAACAAGCTAGCCAAACTAGTTATTTAGTGGGATGCATAAACAATACAAGAAAGAAATCATCCGCTTATTCGATGGGAATTACAAGTCACTTCCACTTTTCAGTGGGAAAGCTTATACAATGTTTGAGGACATTTAAACATGCTTCTTCCACTTTTCAGAGGTGAGCTATTACAACATTACCACTTGTTCACTGGGGTAAGTACAACAACAATAAAAAATTTAAACGCACCGATGGTTCTACCATCCAATGCTTACAAAATAAAGTCTATAGAAATTGAAGCTTTCACTAATATAACCATCCAAAACATTATAAGGTTAGCACATATGCATTGTGAACACCAAAATAAGAGGATTAACTGCTGAAACACCCCACAATAGCACCAATTAACATGTATCCAATAACCCAATTATGAAATAGCAACGTGATACCTTGAATAGATGAACTAGAAGGCTGATATAGGTCTGAAAATCACCTTTTTTGCTGCTCTACTTTGGACAAATCAGAACTGAAAATTTGCTTTTGATGCTTTCGAAACTCAGAAAATGAGCATACAAACACACCCACAGCAAAATACCAGAAAACTCCCTTCAAACTCCTCCCAACACACCTCAAAAACTCAATAGATCTTCATCTCAACAACATCCAAAACTGAAACTCGATTTGAAGCACAATGGTGATCTCTGGAATGAAATGACTCCAATCTAGCTTGGGATTATCTCTCAAATCCAAAACTAGAAATCGAATGAGGGTTTTCGTCCTCAAAAGATTATGGAAGAACTTGCAAGTTCAATCCGACAACATAACAGTATGAGAAAACTTCAACATCCAAATGAGTCCCCAACACCTCCTTTTATAGTTGTTTTCGTTGCTTTTCGAAAAAGCGTTTTTTGTTTTTTCACTACTTTTTCAAAAAAGCATTTTTTGCTGCTTTTTCGAAAAAACACTTTTTTTTGTTTTTTTCTAAAAAGATGTTTTTTGTTTTTTCCCTGGTTTTTTTTGAAAAAACACATTTTGCTTTAAATTAAATAATTCATTATGTGCAAACATTTAATCATCTTTCCAAAAAGCTATTACACTAAGTTGTCCGTTAATTATTTCTCAACAATAGACAACATTAGTGAAATAATAATTAAATAACTTAATACCTCATCCAAGTTGTGGAAAGTATTGCAACATCATCGGAATCCAATTTTGACATGTGCATTATGTGGCTTCAAACGATAACCAATACTATCATAACATAATAATAGACATTGTACACTAACTACACAGATTGTACCAGAAACCCCAAAAAATTTAAACCTTAATAAAATCAAAATATAATTTTTCCCTATATATAATACATACAAAACTAATGACATCAATGCAAAATTGCACAGAGATATTTTCTTACACAATATACCCAAGGAATATTCTACAATGGTATGATTTGTATGATCGAGGATGGTAATATTTTATTCTTGGTCCTTTTGGACATAATGGCAAAGTCAGATTTGACCAAATATGCTCCGAAGGATCAAGTGCCTATTGGATCTAGCACACACATCCCAAATCCAAACCCTTACAAATCTAGTCTTCAATGTTTGATTTGGACACAACAAAAGGAAAAACTTTTTTGAACACTGTTGCCGTTTCAATTCGCAACTCTGGGGTGAGTATTGGAAACAAACAACTATGCACAAATAAACTACTCTTCAAATTAGGAGGGGAAGCTCCCTCTTTTGCTGTTGATGCGCAAAAAATAAAGTAAACTAAGTTCCTATCTTTTTACTCAGTTGTAGAGCACAAGGTTATAAAACACCATGCGTTGCGGCTAAGGTTTTCTCTGGTTTTGTAGATCTCACCTACAACTAGGCTAAATCTTAAAACGCTTCTATCTCAAGTAAATTCAGAGCGAGAGGATTTAGAAGTAATGAGAGGGATTTGGTTTAACTTAGACAAACTAGTTCTCAGAACGCATCCGAAGGCTCATTGCTCTTTCAGATGTACGCTGAAATAAAGTTTATGCAAGTAGGATATAAAACGATAAACTATATGTCAGGATTCCCTTGGAGGCAAGGTGCTCTTTCCGAGGTGTAAGCTGAAGTAAAGTTTATTAGAAACAACATCAAATGGTAAGCTAAATCTCAAGATTCCCTTGAAGGCGAGGTGCTCTTTTCGAGGTGTAGGCTGAAATGGAGATTACAAGAAACAACATCGAATGATAAACTTAGTCTCCAAATTCCCTCGGAGGCGAGGTACTCTTTCCAAGGTGTAGATTGAAATAAAGCTTATAAGAAACAACATAGATTGAAAGATCTTGAAACTTTAGAATAAAGGCTCATTGATCTTTTGATTTATTTTCTCAAATTCAATCAACGATTACACTCTTGGGACAGCAAATGGTATGAAAGAAGACAATCATACAAGATATGATCAACCAAATAACTCTTAGACAAAGAGTGAACGGATATTGACTTGCAAGCTTCAAGGCACAAACGCGCAGCAATTTTGTGTAGTTATAAAAGTTAAACAACAATGAGCAAGGTTGCTCTTATTTATAGACACTCAAAGGAGTAGAGAACCCTAAAATCTCCTTGAGTTAACATCCAGTTCTTGCCAATCAGCAAGATTTATTCCTATGTCTAAATGTAGGTAACCTAGTAGTTAACCGGAAAGACTACTTAAGTTAATTGATTATGAACTAAAACTAACTCTGTTGTACCCAAAATAATTTTTTGGCATTTTGCTTAAATTGAGCTAAATCATGTAAAAATGTTGTCAAAAGTATGTTTTAGGACAAACCAAACGTAGTGTTTTTGTGGATTTATGTCAAGGAAGATACTTGCAAAATTCTGAAAATTTGAAAATTAGGGTTTCAAACCCCTGTTTTTAGGAAAACCCTAAAAAATAGGACCTTTTCGGAAATGATTGAAAATGATTTTGATATGATAATTTGACTCCACAATCACACTGGTCAAGTCAAAATCACCAAAAACATTGTTTTACTCTAGTGGGTCTATTTTCATTTTTCAAGAAGAAAGTTAGGACCTCCGCAGCCATTAATGGTAGAATGGCCAGTACCAGGTGCTGAAAGCTAAGCTTCAAAAACTTCAACGATGAATCCATGGCGGAAAAGGCTTGAAAAGATGCTTTGCAAAGGAGGGGATTTTCAAAAGTGGAAAAAGCTGAAAATTGTCTAAGTCTGGAAAATACACGCCTTGCTACCAAGGGGATTGTGTAGTTGAATGCCTTAGTCATTTTTCCAACACCTGTACACGCAGCATGTTGGAGGTGTTTGCTAGGATGCACGCATCATCAACAACAATGATCGAATTAGTAATGATGCACAACGAATGTGGAGCACGAGGAGATGAAGATTTTCAATGCAAATGATGCAACTACACCTAAAAGGCACCCCTACTAGGAAAAGGCGCCCTTGAATTCAAAGGGTCAAAGACACTCACCAATTTTCACTAAGGCAGTCATCCTCTTCGTGTTGTTGTTGGCTTTCCAACGCATCATCGAGTGAGATCATTCGATCCAGCAGTCACTGGCAAACTGAAAAAAAAGCAAGGGATGTTGGAGTCACAAATCAATGGAAAATCAGTGCATAACAAGGCATAAGCGCCCCTACTGGCTAGGGGTGCCCTTGAATCTAAGCCAGTTTTCAATAACTATTTTCTACAAAGCATCTGCTCAACTTTCTCTCAACTTCGCAATCAATCCAGCTGCATCTTCATAGAACCTATCAAGCGTAATCAAAGGTAGAGATCAAGCAGAAAGCACCAAAGGTGAAGGCAGAATGAAGAACATGGAGAAATTGGCTAAGTGTTCAGGAAAAGCACCCCTGCTGAGAAAAGGTGCCCATCTTTTTGGGGAGTCAAATGTTGTCTGCCAACTGAGGGTCCTCCAGCATGACCACCTCAGTTTTGATCAAATTCAACAACGACATCGTCAGTGAAGACAACAGACAAATCAAACACCTGATAACAGAGATCAAACTAGGATCAATCTTGAAGGTTTGCAACATGAAAATCATGAGTTCCAAAGCCAAAAGCACCCCTGCTGAAGAAAGGCGCCCATGCTTTTGAAGGACTTAAACCTACCTTCATGCTTGACAAAGCCAGTCATCCTTTCCAAGATTGAGCTGGTTATCCATCCCACGTTTCAGCAAGATCATCAGACTCATCAGTCAGCAGTGATTTCAGATCAGAGTACGGAGGGTCAAAATGATAAAATTGAAGAACAATCAAGAAATTGACTAACTATGAGTACAAAAGCGCCCCTGCTGAAGAAAGGCGCCCTTGATTTGAAGACATCAGATTCAGTCTTTGAGCTTTTCAGCTCCCAGGCACACTTAATCAAGTTTGTCCTATCTCAACAATGAATCTATCAACAACAGCTTAAGACCACCAGAGCAACCAAAAACGAAGATCCAACAGAGGCACTTCAACATGAAAAAGTGTTCAACACTCAAAAGAGACGCCTAAAAAGTCAAAGAAAGATCTATTGACTTGAGTTAGATATTTTGAAGGCTTCTCATGTCTAAACATCCCACAATCAGTGGAAATCAAGGTTGGGAACTCCATGATCAAGCATATTAACTACCCAATCAGGTTTTGGATGCCCAATTGATGCTTGCATCTACAAATTGACCTATCAAAGCATCTAAGCGTCCATTCTTCATTATTTCTTTGCAAGTCGAGGAGCTCAAGAATAGATATTTTTCTTCTCCAACGTTTTTGAAGATCTGACAGAGGGGTTTTCACCGTTCTTCATATTTTTGAAGATCTGTTGCACAAAGGGACCATTTCTCAGAGGTTGCATCCAGAGGCATATTTTTACAGAAGGGCAGCAAATAACTTCCAATCTTCCTCTTGTCTTCTTCCTCTCTTTTGTCTTAAACTTCTTGCATGTCACAAAAAACAACAGGATATCACAAATCTCACCAACTGGGTATGATCGGCACAATTTTTTAGCAAAACCCATCTCTTGAAATTTTCCAGAAACAGCAAACTTGCTGCCCCTATTTTTAGGGATTTTTCAAAAAAAGTCACAGATTCAAAAATTTAACAAACTAGGTTTGTTCAGCATTGAAGCACGAATAATACCCATGTGTCAGATTTTTTCTGGAAAAATACTTCTCGACAAGTGGCTATTTTTAGAGGTTTTCAAAAGTTGTCTGAACATATCTGTGTTTACAATCAACAGTCAAGTTTTTCCGAATATAGTACTCTCAAGTTGAAATCAAGACCAAAATGGTCCTACTCACGACTTTCTGAAAACACTCGACACAGACATGCATCAAGTGAAGCCCATAGTCAAGTCGGATGCCTTGGAAGGCATAAATGACATCACCGTTCAATGGATAGCCAAATGCAGAAGGTAGTCATTCCAAACATAGAGCCGCCACCGGTTACTACCGCACTACCTTCCACATTCCATGTCAACAAGGCCAAATGATGCAGCTGCAAAGAAAATCAAATATCAAAAGTAGATTGCAAGAGGCAGAAAAAGTCAACGACTGGCTAGAGGAATTGTTGACTAGAGGTGATGAGGTGTCAAACACCCACTTAGGATGTCCCATCCTTCAAGATAGCATTAATGGCAACAGGAGTTAACTTGATGCCTCATTCCAAGTTAACTCACTGTCCCACTGATCATGCATGTTAGATCCCACCAATTATGGATGTCTATCTCAAATCTCCACTAATTGTGGATCTCTATTTGGAGGCACATTTTGTAATTAAAGTTCACTTGTAGTTTAGTTTCAGTCAACTGAAGTAGACTTCCAGTTGACTCTTTGTTTAGTTTCAGTTAACTGAAGTAGATTTCCAGTTAACTATTTGCTCACCTACTTTTGGACATAGGAATAAATCTTGTTGATTGGCAAGAACTTAATGTTAACTCAAGGAGATTTTAGGGTTGCCTACTCCTTTGAGTTTCTATACATAAGAGCCTTGGGCTCATTATTTGTTAACTTTTATTTACTACGCAAAATTGTTGCACCATTGTTGCCAACAAGTTTGAAAGTGCATATCTATTCACTCTTGGATGAGAGTTAATTGGTTGATCGCAATTGTGTATGATTTTGTACCTTTTTTGTCCCAATTCTTTGTAATTCGTTCAAAAAGGTTGAAGAAGGAAATCAAAAGGCACATGCAGTTTGATCTAAATATTTGAGTTCTTCCAAACATCTTGTTTCTTGTAGCTTATTGTTTCAATCTCCTCCTTGGACAGAGGTTCCTCGAATATTTTGATGGTGATAGTTATCGTTTGATGTTGTTTAATGAGTTGTCTTTCAACCTACACTTTGGACAGGTATCATCACCTCCTCGGGAATCCTATTAGCCAAATCATCGTACTCTATTGTTTCAAGTGAGTTGTTTCCCAATCTATACCTCGGACAAGGGTTCCTCCTTGGCAAGTCTTAGATCCAACTTACCGTAAAGAGTGTTTGCTTGCATAATACCTTAGCCCAACGTAGATCTGAGAGTTCAAAGCCTCAGACATATTTTGAAGAGACGGTGGATTCAAGTGATCCAACCAACCTATTCCAGCTCCTATGCTCTCATGCTCTATTTATCTTGAGGAGATAAGATAGATTAAAAGATAGTTTAGTTGTAGTTAAGATCTGCAGAAACCAGAGAAAACCTTAGCTGCAATGCATTGTGTTTATGCACCCTTGTGTCCTGCCATTGTGTTTAGGAACCTTAGTTTACTGTACTTTTTACGCAAAACATCAACAAAGAGGGATTCCTCTCTATAATTCGAAGAGCAATACTAAAACATTGCAATAGCTGTTCATTTCCAAAAAGCACTCCAGAGGTGCTAATTGAAACGCCAACAAACTCCAACTATACAAAGGTGTCTTTCAAAGTAGACATGCATGAAAGGTGAGACAACGAGTTAACTTGGAAAAGGCATCAAGTTAACTACTGTGTTTAATGCTATCTTTGGAAAAGGTGGGACGTCCTAACTGGCACTTCACTGGATGCCATCTTGAGCAATCATCTCCTCTAAGAAATAGTTAACTGCCTCATCATCTGGAGATTGTCACACGCCTCATTGTCACACGCCACAACTGTCAATTTACCACTTGTCAACAACTTGAGCATTCCTGGAAATATCTGCACACTTAAACAGGAAGTTCACTGACTGGTAACTTTGGTGGCTCTATAACTGGAGTGATGACCTCTGTTTCCTCTACATCTTTATGCTTCTGATGCTTTTCTTGATCTTTCTCAATGGAAGAGTGTTGAATGATGAAACTGCGAGCACTCTAACTGTGAGAAATGCTTATGAACTTGTTGCACACCTAGAGTTCCAACAATATTCAACCCTCTAAACTAGCCTTGAAAGGCTATCAGATATACAAGGTATGAAACCATATGGAATTCATGGACTTTGAGTGTCTATGCCTATCAAATTGTCAACTTTTGGGTGTGCTTCATGTAAATCGGTGTCAGTCGTCTACAGGAAATCATGAAGCAAGACCAATTTGGTCTCGAATTCAACTTGAGACAATTGCATTCTGAAAATTTGGAAGATTGACTAGGCACAAGCCCATACTTGAACAACTTTTCACAGCGGCTAAAAATAGCTTCCTTGAGGGGCAATTTTTACAAAAGATTTTGAGATGTGGGTTTTGTTGAGAGTATGTTTTTGAACGAACCCAAAACGTCAGATTTTCGAATAAGTGACTTTTTCTTTGACATGCAACTACCCCTCAAGGCAGAAGTTGAAGAAGCTACAAAAGCTTATTTTTCCCGAAAAATTCTAGCACATGGGTATTGTAGGTGCCTCTGTGCTAAGCAAACCCAGTTCGTCAGTTTCTGAAAAAAGTGACTTTTTTCGAAAACCCTAAAAGTTGGAAGCAGTGGGACAACTTTTTCGAAAAATTCTGGCACGTGGGTTTTGTGGCCAATGCTATGCTCAACAAACCCAGAAGACCAAATCTGTGAAAAAATGTTGTTCACTTGGACATGCAAGAAAACTTGAGACAAGAATAGAAGAAATGTGTGGGAAGAAGTTAGAAGTTATAAACTGTTGCCTTGGAAAATGATGCCTACAGATGAAGTCTTGTGAAAAACGTCCTTTTGTGCCACCTGAACCTGGAAATATGAATAACACTGACAATGGCTTATGTTTGATCCTTCAAATGGCGTTGGAAAAATATCTGTTTTTGCTCTTCAACCTACAAAGAAATAATGAATTATGACACCTAGATGTTTAGTATATAGCAATTTGAGTTGAAAGCATCAATTTGGGCGTCCAAATCCTAATTGAAGGAGTCATCTTTGTGATCGACAGTTAACACAAGCATCTCCACCAATTTTGGGACGCCTAGGCATGAAGAAGCCTTCAAACTATCTTAAGTGGAGTTGACTTGGGCCCACTTTGACTTTAGGCATCCAAGTCTTGGGAGTTAGAATTTCTTGAAGATTTTCATCTTTTTCTATGACGAAGTGCCTCTGTTGGATCCTAAATTCCGAATGCCGGATTGATCATGAAGCTTGGCTAACAAATTCAATGCGGAGCTAGATGAACTTTGAAGGGATGTTACTGGGGACTATCAACCATAAAAATGAGTTCTGATGGCTCAAATTCTTGGGCGCCTATTCCTAGAAAGGTGCTTTTTCTTTCCAGTGAGTCAATTTCTTGGATGATTTTCAATTTCTTTAATTTGACATCCCGTGCTTTGATCTGCAATCACTGACGATTGATGATTCCTGTGAATGCGCTAAGATATTGAATGGAAAACCAGTTCAATTCGAAAAGGATGACTGGGCATTGCAAGTTTTGAATGTTGGTTAAGAGGCCTCAAAAGTTTGGGCGCACCTTGCCTGCAGGGGCACCTTTGTGCTTTTGAGACACAATTTGCACTTTGTAACCCTTGACGAAATGCTCCAGTTCGGCCCTCATTGCTAGGAGTTTGATTGCTCCAATGTTCATGTTGACGATTTTATCGCGAAGACTGATCAACTCTAAAGAGGTCTTCTTGGAAGTTGCAAAGCCTGAAAGCTGTATCCAGTGCTTCAAAAAGTTGGGCACCTTTTTCTAGAAAGGTGCATTTTCCTTTGTATTTAGCCAATTCTTCACGTCTTTCAATTTTCCTTCGCCTCCAACGTTTTACGCTTGGTCTTCATTTATGAGCGTTTGACAGGTCTCGTGGACTGGCAACTGGAATCATCGTGAAGCTGGAAGGATGCTAAGAAGATGTCTTAGAGAAGACAGTTTCCAAAAATCACATTTAGTTGCCCAAAATTATGGGCATCCCTAGCCTGCAGGGGTGCAGTTGCTTTGATGTTCATCAATTTATCCTTTGTTTCACGTGCTCGCTAGATCAACAACCACTGTCGTTTGATATGTCTTATGAGTTGGTTGTTGGATTCATCGCGAAGCTGGGCTGAATCCGGAAAGATCATCTAGAGATTTCCAATCCAAAAACTGAATCCTGAGAGCTTTCTTTTCAGGGTGCCCCTAGCTTATAGGGGTGCATTTCCCTTGATTAACTGTCATCTTTGATGACTCTCGCTTTCAGCATCTTCTGCCTTTGCCTTCGTTTGCTAGTGTTTGATCAATCTAGTGAATTTGCTTTACGATTCGTCGAAAATCTAGCAAAATTTTGAAGAGGGTGACTGGTTTTGCAATTCTTAAAAACTGCAGTTGGCCTATTGAATTCATGGGCATCCCTAGCCAATAGGAGCGCTTTGTGTTGTAGAGTTAGTCATTTCTTGATGATTTGACCTCCTCGTGCTTCGCGTTCATCGTCTTTCTTGATTGGGTTGATCACTGTTGTCACTGACTCAAATGCGTTGTTAGCGACGCAATCATTGCTTTCACCATTTTACGTGCACAGGCATCTGAAAAGTTGACCAAGGCATTGACTACATAGCATCTCCCTTGTAGCAAGGCGCGCATCTTCTCGACTTAGTTTATTTTTAGCAAATTTCAACTTTTGAAATTCCCCTCTGTCGTGAAGCATCTTTTTAGTTTATTATTAGCAAATTTCAACTGTTGAAATTCCCTTCCATCACGAAGCATCTTTTCGAGCATCTTTCGCCATGGAATCATTTGTGCAACGTCTGAAGCTTGGATCTTGATACTTGGTACTAGCCATCTGCCATTAATGACCTCGTAGGTCCTATCTTTTCTCTTGAAAAAGTGAAATAGACCCACCAGAGTAAAACTGACCTTTTGATGATCTTGACTTGACTAGTGTGATTGTGAAGTGAAATTGACCTATCAAAATCATTTTGAGTCATTTCTAGAATGGTCCTATTTTTTAGGGTTTTCCTAAAAACAGGGGCCTTAAACCCTAAATTTCAAAATTTTCAAAATTTGCAAGTATCCTCCTTGACATAAACCCACAAAAAGCGCATGCTTTGTTTGACCTAAAATTGGCTTTTGCCGACAATTTTACAAGATTTAGACCATTTTACCAAAATGCCTTATTGAAGCAAAAAAATTATTTTGGGTACAACAAACACTTTGAAGTTTGAATTCAATGGTGACTTCATATTTGCTTCAAGAATCTCCTAAAATAATCCACAATACAAAGCCACAAAGGAACCCCCCTAGTACCTGATCTCTCCTCTCAACTTTTCTAGTCATCCAAATCATTCAAGGATGCAAGATAATAACATACTCAACATTCAGAAGAAAACAAGGCTCTAAAACTATTCCACTCTGATGCCATGTAAAATTTCGCCATGAAAGCCACCCAAGATTAAGAGACTAAAGGCAAGCAGTAGCACAATAGATCAAAAGATCAATAGAATGCAATATGCACAATCAATGTGTAAAAGATGCTCAACAATGAGTTGCAAGTGGGTATATATAGGATGCGCCTCTAAGGCATGTGAATGTACAGCCAATGTGGGATAATAGGAGATGTAATCATGTGTGTACACAACATCTATACCAAACTAAGAAACTACAAGTCATATGATGCATGTACAACCTACCCAAATAGATGCCTACCTAAGAAAGCTTATAATATCCTAGGTGCATAATATGCAATAAAGTAATAAGCTAAATGCAAAAATAAAATAATGCACCAACATTCCTAATTTCCCTTCTCAGCCAATATGTGTGTTAAATCTAGCAAATGGTCTATTGAAGACCTTCTTGAGGCTAAGGCTTTGTGTTGTTTTCTACTACCATCACCATAATTTTGTTCCCTCTATGATTAATTGTAATGCCTTGCAAAAGTTTTATGAATACTTGATCATTGTTTGTACACCATGCATAGGCTTGTTGTAGACCTCTTGCTACATGTGAGATAATAATGCATCCATTATGGGGGATTGTGTGAAGCGATTATATAATTTGATGATTCAGATATTTTCCTTCATATCAATATTAGCCATTTAATCTAAGTTGTGTAGAGTTATTTCATAGCATAGCTTTGTGGAGGGTCTCTATTATTTTTCTCGCATGCTACAAGAAAAACGTGAATGACATTTCATATTATAGTTCTATGTCTAATCTCAAGTTGAAACAATTTTTTCAAGTAAGGGAGTATTCTTCCTTGGCTTTTGTCAAAGATATTCTTGGTATGGACAAGTTACACAACATTGGTGCCAAGTGCACTAAAGCATCAATTGTGGAATATTTTGCCTCTAAACTTGACGAGCATGTAGCAAATCTTGTGGTGAATGAATGGGTACTTCATGATCTATCCGCTACTTCGCAGGAACTATATGTGAGTCAATTTTAAACTAGGAGGATGCATTGCTAGGTGGTAAAAGTGGTTACATTAAACTTCTAGATGGTTCAATACATTTTACTCGAGATTCCTTGTGTTTTAGTTGTGATGATAATGTTGGTTTTGGTCAAGACATTGTCATATATAGACAACCTTAGAATAAATCATAGAAATGACTACTTAGTGCTTTAAAGCCATTTTACTCTACCTTCGCTTTCAAGAAACTTTCCATAAGGACACAACCCCCTTGAAAATAAAACCATTTCGAAGATGGGGATATCCCTAGGACGCAAGAACTCTTGGGAAACATCCCCCACTGCCCCACCACCACCAACACCTATCAAGATACATCACTAGGATGTCTCCCTTAGAGGGGACATTTCTAAGACATCCCTAGGCCATCAAGGGACTCAATCACATCTCCTAAATGCATCAAAAATGCTCAAGTGTCTGCCACGTTATTTAGCTAAAAATGTGCATTTTTTTAAGTTTTTTTATCTTTGTATCAATAACTGTAACCCTAATGGTTCGTGGGCCCCACCCACACCCTAGGAAATCACAAAAAAGTGAGAAAGACTATAAGAATGAGAGCATTATGATAGGAAAAGTGAGAGCATTTGCCAAGTTTTCATCAATTGAGTGCAAACATTAGGAAGAGTGAGAACAAGAGTAAGCAAAAAGTAAGTGCCAAATTTGTGGAATATTGAAAAATTGCATAGCTCTCATGATTTAGACTAGTTAGATTCTTTAGCTTCATTTTCAGTTTTTTGAAGAATGAAGATTTGATTAGAAATTGTAAGGACTTGATGTTGCAAAAAATGTATAGATAAAATTGAGAAAATGGCATGCACCATGAAGGTTTGTGTGGTTTTTACGGCCTTAATTGTGAAAATGGCACTACCCCTATACCCCCACTGAGGGCACTACCCCTCAACCTTGCTTGGGGCTCTACCCCTAGACCTCTGCCCACCTTCCCCCCATCATCCCCAAATATAGGTTCTTGGTACCCGTCCTCACATCCCCTCATCCGGAGACTCCATGGAACATAGCTTTCAAGTGAGGGTAATTTCAATAATACTAAATGAGATTTTGTTGAACCCAATGTACTGGTTATGAAGATGGAGATACTATAGCTACACTTGCACTTTTTTTGTTAGATTTTGGGTTTATGATTTGGTTTCGTAAGGTTATGCATGTGTTTTGTTTGGGCCATATAGTGATAGCTTATAAGCCATGTTTAGTTTAAATTGGCTTTAAGCATTTATTTATGTGTTTTTCTTCAATGGTGGGCCCCTATCAAACCCACAACTGAATAATAAAAAAACAAGAAGTAAACTTCAAATGGCCATTTTGTAGATTCATTGAGTATATGAATGATCATTGATTACCTGTTCTTACCTGGATGACTATTATTGAAGCCTTGCCTATTAAGTCTTCACCAAAGTCAAACCGAAGCATTGCAAATGTGAGAGTTGGAGCTAAGGGTGAGAAGACATTGGTTAATAGACATAGTTGTGCTTGTAAAAGAGAGGTTATATTGTACTGCAGTCACTTAAAGTGAGTTGAATATTCATTGGGCTAGCTAGCATAGGTTGGGTTCCAACAAATTTTGGAGTGGCCCATAGGAGGCACAAATCTTCAACAAATAACATAGATTGAATGTTTTCCTAATTCTTCATTGTTCTTCCTTGTTCTTGTGCTTTCATTGTGTCACTCTCAGAAATTATTAGCCAGCTATTTATTTGACCCACTTGTAGTTTGCAACGACTAATATCAAAGTAGCAATCGAGTCATGTGAGTGAGAGTTCAGTCACTTCCATAACAAAGTGCATCTATTCATGTTTTGCATTACGAATGATTCTAAGAAGTAGTTGCACACAAACAAATAAGAGGAACAAGAAAAAATAGCGAGAGAAGACTTTTGCATGTTGCAAACCTTGCTAACATTTTGAGAGCCCTTAGGGCAAGGCTTGATGTCATGGAGATTGTGCAAAGAAGAGGAGGAACAGTTGTGATGGAGGACGTTAGCAAGGATGAGAAGAAAGGTGTTGCTACAACTTGTAAAACCAAAGGGATCAAGGTTTCAACATACTTCAAAAATGTCCCAGAGGATTCACCAATTTCAGTGCGAAAGGCCTTTTCTAGAACCATAAAGGCCACTTTTGTGCAAATTTCTATTTTTAGTAGCAGCTGTATCCAGCAATGGCTATTCTTGGTGTTCTATTTTCAAGTAGTGGATATGAGCCCTATGTTGGGCCTTTGTATTTAATTAATTGTTTTACCATAGATTTTCTTTAAAGTAGTTTTCTTTCCACTTTTCTTGCAACTTAAGGATAGGTTCACTTTAAAGCAATACTTGATAGGATGTTTTGTTATTATTATTAAATCCATAAAATCTCTTTATTTGTAACCTATAAAGAAATTCTTTGTGCACATAAATTCTTAGTGATAGTCAAAGCTGCACTTATGCTACAAAGATCATCATTCAAGTTGAAGTTATCATATGTGTGATTGTAATTGCTCTAAGTGAATCGAATGTAGACTATATCAAGTCAAATTTTGTATTGGCAACATCAATCTATTCTGAATTGTAGCTTTTAATGCAGTTTAGTCATTTATTTTTATTGGAATTGTGTGTTGTTCAATCTATTTTCCCTTCAAGTCCTTGTTTACAAAGAAATAATAGTCTCTACCTTAGCCAATAATAAGTTGTGTTCATTCATGCTTGAATTATTTGCTTTTGCTAATATCTGAAAATTTCATCTGCAAGGCTCGAATGTTAATAGTCTGGCACATGCATAAGGGGCAAAAACATAGGCACTTACTAATTTCCATTCATGCAAAACCACCCATTGGAACCTTTTATAGTGTGCAACTGCATACTTGTAAATTCTATTTATAATTATTGTCTAGGGTTGGTTTTAGATTTAGTTAGGCCTCAAGGAACTTCCCGTTACAATTTGAAGAACAGTTCTACCATATTTTCCATTCCATTTTGTGTTGTCTGAAATATTCCCCCTTAATTTTTTTGAAATTTGTCAAAACAACATTAGCACAAACACCGTTAAATTAGCATTAGCTCCAAAGATAACCAGCTTGGAAAGTAACCCTTCACCAAGAATGTTCACCAAGATCCCAATGTGGGTGAGGTGATAGTATATGGTGCCAAGGATTGTTAACAACTGGAAAAGATATTACAATGCTGAAGGTGGCTAGCTGACCATGAAGGAAAGTAAATGCTAGAAATGAAAGCTTAGGCAGTAAACCGGCCATGAGAACTCAACCACTTATTCAGCGGGAGCAGAATTATTACAAATATAAAGGCGGCAAGCCGACCATGGATTCCACACTTCCACTTATTCAGCAAGGGGAAATTAAATATCATGTGCTGAAAGTAAAATATGACTCGACCACTTCTTCAGTGGGAGTATTACAAAATAGAGAATGCGGCAAATAAAAAACAGCTGTTAATACTACTAAACCAGCTTTACAATGAATGAATTTCAACTGCAAAACATGTCAAAATAAAAGACAAATACAACCAATGATTAAGGTCATTAACCTTAACTCTTTTACAATGATTACAAACAGATTTTAGCCTCTAAATATCAGAAAATCAGAATTACTTCAAGTCTGATTAGAAACAGTAAACACAGAAAATCAGACCAGCAAGTAAGAGAATTCACCAAAATGCTCATAATTCCATCAAAACTCATCCAAATGAGTCCAAACCAAATGAAAATGAAGCCTAGAAGAAGGGCGACCAAGTTCAAGACGACAAACAACTTAAAACATTTCCAAAACTTAAATGCACGCATTCCAATGCAAGCTGGAAATGATTGAACCTTCCTGTCAAGGGCGACCAGCTCTAGTAAATTGGATACTTCATATTAAAATCTGAAACTTGGAGAAAGGGGGTGCCCAAGGTAGTAAATTTGATATCTTCAATACCCAAAATGAGATAAAAATCATACAAGGAGCTATGAATGAAAATCTGCTTCAGCTATGCTTGATCCAGCAACACTAAAATCAGAAAATAACAACAAAACCTTCAACATTGAAGCTCAATCTGCAACTCTAAATTGAATAAGTAGTCACACTCAACTAGGTGTTATCTTTCAAACACAAAACTTATAAAATTGCTAGGAGGTATGCTTCCCTCGAAGCTAAAGGCCTGAAAGCATTTCAATAGCACTTCGTTGCAGTAGAAAATGGATGCCAAAAGCTAGAGCATGGACTCTCTTAAATAGAATTCTCAGATGACCTTTCATCTTCCACCTTTTCCCTCCAAAAAGGATGCCCAAGCCTCATTTGAAATATTTTAATTTTAAAATACACTTATTTCTCCTCCATTCTGGGTGTCCAAAGATCAAATATAAATATTTAACTTTGGAAATATTAAATACCTCTTAATGAGGCATCCCACTCAAATACCCACCTTTTAAAACAACATTAAGTCATTAATCTAGGCCATGGGGCCCAAAATGACTTTAAACCATTAAATGACTTAAATAAATCATTTTACCAAAATGAACCTCAAAATGCTGAAAGCCAAATATGCTCCAAACTGCCTTGCCCGAAATAGAAAGACTCTGAATTGCTGAACTGCTACCAACCGGGACACTGCCAAAAATATAACTTACGAAAAATAACATATTGCTAAAAATAATAAGTTGTTCCAAACTCATTTTGAGCACAAACCGAGTAGCCGTCATGACTTACTAAAAATAGTAAGTGCCTGGAAAGGTTGTCAGATGGAGATGCATGTTACACCATTCTGAAGTTTTCTAAAAACACCGAAAAACACAAAAACCTTTCCTGCATGCAAGGTATCTGCCAAAAATGCATGTGATTTTCTCAACATACATGTTACCTTATCCTAAAGCTCTCCAAAAATCCAGAAAGCTCCACCAGACATGCATCAAAAGCTCTCACATGCAAACCTTCAAAACCTCCTATAAAATAGGAAACCCTAATTTCCATTTCTGACTAGCCTACAGGCCTCCAAAAATAGGCTATCAGCCACAGAAGAGCATATGGAAAAAATGGGGACATTACATTGTCTTGCAAGACACAAATTAAAATGCTAAGACACTTCAATGTTGTTTACCTCTTTCAAAAGATCTTTGAACTCGTACACTTTGTAAATATTCATTCAACTTCTCAAAATTTGGATTGTAATCATCTAAAATATCAACTTGAGAAATTTACAAAATATTTTTGCAACGCTTGACTGGAATTTATTTTGTAACTTCTTTAATGTGCATCTATTAAAGTGAAAGCGACTCTATTCACCTTCACTTTATCCAAATAGTGTCAAGGACAATGCCTTTGATAACAATTCATTAGGGTCTTCTATTACACTTCTAAGTTGAATTTAAACCTCCCAGGTAGATGTTGACTAGGAACACTCTTCCAATCTCCTAACAATTCTTGACTTATTCTCTCTCTTTCAGCTGGTTCATGCAATTTTTCCTCTTGCTACCTTCTACATTTTCTCTGCTCTCTACTTTATCTACTATTCTTCACACCACCTTTCTTGTGTGTGTTATTCCTCTTCTCTATGAATCCACTTTTTCTGCAACGCTCTATCTTCACTACTATTATTTATTTCTTCCTCTCTTCTTTTTCTCTTTTCTTGTCTTTTTCACTCTCTACTACTGTTTTCCTATGTTTACAAACAATCTTGCAATCTTTACATAGCTCTTGCAACCTAATGGTTCCTTCCCTACACAACCATCACAACTCTCTTTAATCTTCTTTGAATAAATTCACAGGTTGGTCTGCCTTCCTCTTCACTCTCTTGCCAAACATTCTTTACTAACTTCCACACAACCCTCTTCCTTCTAGTAGTCAATAACACCTCATCGCTCTTCTGTTAAACCTACTTACTCCATTGCTTCAAGAAAAGGTACAACTCCATTTTCAATAGCTAATATCTTGATCAACAACAATAATCTCTGCAGAAATTTGCCAATGTATCCTTGGAAAAAACTAGTAGTACAATGCTTCAAAGATTTGTAATCTTCCACTATGTTGGTGTTTAAATTCGCACCTTTGGAATGTGGATTAGAAACAGACAGCTATGCACAGATAAACTGCTCTTCAAATTAGGAGGGGAAGCTCCCTCTTCACTAAAGATGCTTAAAAGAAAGAATACTAAACTATTACCAATCTTTTTGTTCTCAGCTAAGAGCACAAGGTTATAAAACTCTTTGTGTCACAACTAAGGTTTTCTCTTTTCGAGAACTTCAACTACAACTAAGCTTAAACTAATGACACTTCTAGCAACTCAAGTAAACTCAGAGCTTGAGAGTTAGAAGTAAACGGGGAATGATTTGACACAGATGCTTAAGCAAACTCACTTCCAATGCACACCTGAAGAATCGTTGTACTTTTAGAATCTAGATGTAAGTTGAAATAAAGATTATATAAGCAAAACACATAAAACAAAACCCGAGACAATAGATCAAAGCAAAGTAGGCATAAGATTTCCTTTCTCAAATTTCTAACAACGATTACACTTTTGGGACAGCAGGTTTATAGCAATAACAAGCTTACAGTTTAGCGATCAAACCAAAATACACTTGACACAGATTACACATAAACTGAACAATGGTTTGCAACAAAAGGCAGGCATGCAAACTTGCTCTTACACTAAGTGAACAGACACTGAATAACAAAGTTGCAGACAAAAGTAGGCTCGACAATTTGCTATCACAATAACAGTTAAAAAGAGATGGGCAAGGCTGCCCTTATTTATACACAAACAAGAAGTAGGGAACCCTAAAATCTCCTTGCTTTTACAACTAGACTTGCCAACTCACAAGCTTTATTTCTAAAACTAAAACAAGACAACTAACTAACAACCTGCTAAAACAAAAAGCAAGGAAAGTTTCAACCGTTACAATTTGATTTTTCCTATCTCACAAAGAATAGATAAGCATGAATGAGAATAGCAAGCTTAACTTGGAAAGGGCATCAAGTTAACTGCTGCTTTTTGAGTTCTATTCTTGGAAAACATCGCTGCCCCAAAAGGTGACTTCAAACATGATAATTTTGGGAAACTATATCCATCAAAAAGCTAGGAGAATACTGCATGGCTAAAAACTTGAATTTTGACTGTGAACACTCCTATATTTGGAAAAGTTTTGCGCAAACTGCTGAAAATAAGTTGCTGATTTTTCTCCAAAAAGCAATTTCCCAGAAAAATGTTGAGGTCTAGGTCTTGTAGACAATCATGTTCTAAAGAGACCCAGTTCATCAAATTTTAAAAAAGTTCAGGGTTTCCCAAAAAAGCACAAAAGAAACAGATTTTTGGAAATACAAAATTTGCCAATCTTCAAGAGGAATAAAAAGCAAGTGGACCCAGATCGATGAAAACTGAAAAAGCCAACCACCTATTTCTGAAATATGATCCCCTTGAAGAATGGACCATGAAAAAGCGTGCCTCTATGCTTCCCAATCCTGAATCCTTGGAGAACATTGAAAAAGCACTCCGTTTGGGCCTCCAAATCTTGATGAGAAGAAAATTCTATCTTTCTTTCTCTCGATGCCAACCTGCAAAATATGAAGAATAAATGCCAAAAGCTTTCTTAAATCGAGTTCGAGACGAAAAAGCGCTTTATTCTCCAAGCTTTAAAACTTTGAAGCCAATCTAGAACTAGGAACATCGAATGTAGACATTGTTTTGAATGATGAATAACAAAAATTGAAAAATTTCTAAGGCATTGATCCTTGGGTGCCCCTAGCTAGCTAAGGCGCCTTTCATCACCAAAGTTAGAAATTTTTCAAGATTTTCAACTTTTCCTTGATAAAATGCCTCTGTTTGATCTTCGATCCGAACGTCTGATGAATCAGGTGAACTGGCTGACGAACTCGTTGAAGAGCAAGATCAAATCTAAGAAGAATCTTTTGGAGACTGCAAACCCTAAAACGAAACTTTTGAGTGCTCAAAATCTTGGGCGCCCCTGGCTGATTGGGGCACCCAAGCATCCCAAACTTAGCCATTTTTCTGTGTTTTTCATCCTTTCAAATTTGACCGTTTTTGTTTCCTGTGTCTTTGATTTGCAATATCTAGCGCTTTATAAATCCTTTGAGCTCGCTGAGATATTCATTGGAAAGCCTGAAGAATTCTGAAAATGATGATCAGTTTTGCAAACCCAAAAAGTTGCCTTTGATGGTCCAAAACCTTAAGCACCCCTGGCTAACTAGGGCGCCCATGTGTGCCAAACTTAGAATATTTTCAAGGATTTTTATGATTTTCAATTTTGCCCTTATGATGGAACACCTCTGTTTGATCCAAAATTCTAGTTGTTTGATAGATCCAGTGAGCTTGATGATGGATTCGTTGTAAAGCCAGAAGAAATCTGAGAGCAATCACTTGGAATTCACAAACCCTAACAATTGGTTTTGAGCCCTTGAAATCTTGGGAGCCCCTGGCTAGCTGGGGTGCCTTTATCCTCCAGACTTAGTTTTTATCTTGAATTTTTCAACTTTCTGCTATTTCCTGTTCACTGCCTCGCGAGCTGTATTCACCGTTTTGTGTGCAATCGAACAACGAAAGCTGAAAATATTCTAAGGCATTGATAGCTACATGCCTTGACTGGACAAGGGTGCCTAGCATCTCCAATGTTAAACAAATTTTCACAATTTTCAAGATCTTCCAACTCCCCACCTTTGTTCTTTGTTTTGCGTGTTGTTGTGACCTATTTCACACATCACCCCATTGCAAATGGGGACCCTCAGTGGTTCGCTCCGAGTTGCAATTTCATAAGTTCTTTTGCTCTGAGAGTTTCACGTTAGAGTTTTGAGGTGTTACCCGAGCCAAATAGAGAATTTGAGCCCGAAACTATGCATAGACGTCATGGAAGTGCTCAGAAGGTCCGAAAGATGAGGATCGCATGTGCATTGAGCCAATTCTGACACTTCCTATTTTTTAGGGATTTTTGTTTTTTTGTTTTTTCGATTTTTGGCACTTTTGGACAATTCTGGGGTTCCTATTTTTTAGGGATGATTTTTTTTTTCTATTTTTAGAAAGTTTCTATTTTTGGAAAGTTTCTATTTCAGGGTCCCATTGGTCATGGAATCAACAGAGAGGAAGAAAAGCAATAAAAAGCAGGCAAACATTGAAAATGATCAAAAAAGCATTGAGAAATCATGAAGAAAATCAAGATCTATGGCAAGGGTGATGAGTTAAATTCATGGCAAGCACAGATGAGAAATGTCTAAGGCATAAGAAAATCCGCCATGGAAGATGGCCAAGACACTTGAAAGTCTGCCCCAACCTTTTGGAAGAATGGCTAAGACATAAGAAAGTCCGCCCTTGAGGAAGAAGTAAAATGTCCAAGGCATCTTAAAAGTCTGCCAACTTAAGGAAGGTAATGGCAAAAGGTTTCTAAAGTCCGCCCAAGTCTTGGCAAAGACACTTGAAAGTCCGCCATCCTTGAAAAATCAATGGCAAAAAGATTTTAAAGTCCCCCATAAAGAAGACAAGACATGGAAAAAGCCATGTGAAGTCCGCCTGGAAGAAAGAAGGTAATGGCTAGCCAACTTCAAAGTCTGCACCCCCCCCCCCCGCCCCCTCAATATGATAAAATTTTCTAAGGCACGAAGAAATGGCAACTTGGCAAAAACATTTTGAAGTCCACTTGGCTAAATAAAACGAATAAAATGACTTGGAAATTAAATATTTAGCCATGGGTAAACAATTTGAACGGGTTGGGTTGGAAAAGAATTTAAAAGGTTGGAATTTTAATATTTTGGACATTTTATCATTTTATTTTCCAACATTTATTTAAAACATTCAATGCCAAGAGGAAATATGGAAGAAACATTTCGAAGTCCAAAGAAAAGATAGCAAAACCACTAGAAAGTCCGACGTTGGCAGGAAGTAAATGAAATTCGCCATATTTAAGCAATTTTCAAAGGTTTAAAAATTGAAGAGTTGGAAAATCGAAAAAATCTACACATAAAACCTTTAATTATTTTCCAACACTTATCTCCAGCACTTAGAAGATTTCGAACTCCACGAAGAAAATTGGAAAAATTCGAAGAAATTAAAAACTTGCCTTGGCAAACGAGAAGTAAACAAGTCTAAGTTTGATGAACTCAAGAAGAAAAGATGAAATTGCTAAATAAATTGAACTTCTCAACTTTATAATGAATTTCAGCAAGTCATTTTCACTCACAAGTTCGATTGAAAAGAGAATTGAGCTCTCTCCAAATTGCGAAAGATAGATTTTTCTTTCGAAAGATAGAATTTTTTTTCGAGAGATAGAATATTGGAGATTTTCTCAAGGCAAGGAGTGAAATTCTGAGTTGAAGATTGAAGTTTAGCTTGCTTTTTTGGTGATAAAGACATATTTTTCAAAGTTCGAAGCTGAATTACCATCCAAAGAGTTGATGACCATCCCGGGAGAGTCTTCGAAAAGAGCACAGATGAAATTCGCAAGCAAAGGAGTTCAGCCAGAATCAAAAATTAATTCTAAGTGGAAGAACATCACGGACACTGATCTTGGACATGTGGACCTCGAGGAATTCAAGAAAAGAATGTATGGAAAAGATGGACTTCTACAGACAGCCATCGCTCAAAGAATGATGAGGAATGGTATTGTGCAAGCAACTAGATTTCCTTCGGCTGTGCAGTGTTTTGAGCTGATAGTAGAATGCACCAGACATTATAATCCTCAAGAAAGACAAATCGTTGCGCCTAATGGGAGAATTTTAGCGTACCTCGGGGAAGTGGCTATACAAGAGGCATTCGGCATTCCCAGCTACCACCGAACCTCGTATAAGACTCAGGAAGATGCTAGAAAACTTTTTGAAGACCAAATGGAGCAATGTCTAACCAATCTCAACAAGACATGGTTGGAGATGCCAAGGCCTACTACAAAGAAGATACCCAAGAAATTGCGTTGGACAAACTTCAAAGAAGATTATGGCGATATTATTTTGTTATTGAATAGAATGGTGGGCAATCCTCAAGGTGCATTTTTCGAGACATCGATGTACTTCTTCATTGACGAGATCACCACCGGCATTCGAATGTTCAACTGGTTAAAGATGATCAGTGAAAGCATCCATGAGCAGCTGATAAATTTGGAGAAGGCTAAATCATTCTATACGAGTTCTTATGTCATCTATCTACTGGCAAGGACCTACAGATATCTAGGATTGATCTGCCGAGGTGTTGTAGGCAACAGAGAGAACAAGTTCAAAACATATGACCGCTACCCCCAATTGCAACTGGCCGAGAAACCTCACTTCAGGAGAGCACATGATGCATTCCTAATGTACATTACAAGAATATTGCAAGGAGGGACGCATCAGAGGTTGACCCATGAGGCTAAGAGCCTTATAAGCAAATACGGATCTTGGTATATCCAGTTTCCCAAGTTCACTTACATTAGAATTCAGGGATTCACCGGATGTCCTTTCAAGCTCCTGATTTATCCCACCAACAAGATGATTTTGCTTGAGGTTCTCTAGCAACTGGAAACGTATCAAAATCTCTAGAGAGAAAAAAGTAAAGCAGCCGTCACTTTCCCATTCTTCATTAGGAACATGGAGGAATCTTGTCCATTAGCACAGGCAGCTGAAGCTGCCCGGTTAGAAATGCAATTGTAAACATTCACGTCATACCGGTCTAGAGCTGATTTTGACCCCCACCTTCACATTGGGGTTGTAAATAGAAGGAAATACAAACACAAGGTAGACTTGGAGGACTATTGGGCCAACGCAGCAGATGA
>CM021109.1:414333254-414434858 GCA_007115665.2 Sequoiadendron giganteum
CCTAGGAAAAGTCTATTTTTAGAAACTTTCCTAAAAAGTAGGGCCGGAAAATTGAGATCTGGGTTTTGTGGACAATTTTGTTCTGAAGAGACCCAAATCGTCAAATTTTGAAAATTTTGAATTTTTCACCAACATCCATGACATGCAAATTTCTATATTTTTTACATTTTCAACAATTTCTACAAGAACCTTTACTCTTTTACAAAATGCCTTAATGAAGCAAAAATTTTAATTTTGGGCATTACACTCTACAAACTCAGTTACATAACCATTCAAGCTTAGGTGAATTGGAGGGCTTTCACCAATCTTTTGTCCATACAATTGTCTTTCCACATGCAGAAAAACGTAACTCTTCTAGTCTTGCCAAAATTACAGGGAATTCACCCAAAAAAAAAAA
This sequence comes from Sequoiadendron giganteum, assembly GCA_007115665.2. Classification (NCBI taxonomy): domain Eukaryota; kingdom Viridiplantae; phylum Streptophyta; class Pinopsida; order Cupressales; family Cupressaceae; genus Sequoiadendron; species Sequoiadendron giganteum. The sequence goes on from CM021109.1 coordinate 414,333,652, forward strand.
ACATTTCACACTGTGTACATAATGAAATCTAAATTCTTTTATATCCTTTATGATCTTCCCAGCCTTATATCTGCAAACTTCTTAACCATTAAACTGAACCAGGCTTCCACTTCCCACTGGCTTGGAAGCCATCTTAATTATTCTTTTGGCTCTTGTAATGGTTAACTGGAAACAGAATCATTGGTAGGTATATTCCAAACATATATTTGAAATGATCAAATGCAACAGAACCAAACAATGAAACCACATAATAAAAGGTGTGTAATTTCCACTTCTTAATACTTTATAGATTGTTAGAATATAAAAGAACAAAAGATAGCACAACAAAGAAAAATCTGGCATCAATACCAAGAAACTCACAAAGCCAACAAACATAGACAAATCCAGAGCACCATGAGGAATTTCCATAATGAAAAGATAGTGCATTACTTATTCACTTGCTCGCACACTCTCTCATAACTTGTCACATCTCCTAAGCATAGACAAATTGGAATTCATAGTGTATAGTCAATGTCTAACTTCCTCATCTCTATTTCTTTTGTCATTTTCCTAAGCCAGCTAATTACACTTTAAGAAATTACATATGCATATATTTCACACATTAGAATACATTCTTTCAATGATTTCAACTGTATATATTACAACTATGAATATGTGCACCTTCTACTCCCTAGCACTGCTTACAACTACATGAATTGTGATGGCTTCAAACAATATACATGGTTAAAATGGATTCCTTCAAGATTAAGAATATAGTTTCTGTGACTGTCAAGAACTTCTAGTTGAAGCAATATACGTCCATTACCAAACTAGTGATCTCTTTTCGAACCCCACCAGGAACCTTTAGAGTTTATGTTTAAACTCTTTGTCAAAGAGAATAATGTAGAGAGGACCCAAAGTAATATGAACCCAATAGGTAACTAAGATCTCAAACACTTAGAAAATTTGTATCTGTTCCTGAATTTAGAGGAATCAATGATCGAATTATTGGCCTCAATCAGCAATAATGACAAAACACACAATGATTTTTCCCAAGAGGGAATACATTAATTAGCAAAGAATGATGCAGCAAGACTAGACCAATTTCATTTTACATAAGAGAGAAGAGAATTGGATTAATTATGCTCATTCAAGGTACTATAATTTTTACTTGAACCAGTTTCATTTGTCTTCTAGTGTAAAAGAGGAAATCTCATATAACTCCAATGAAAAACAAATTTCATTGATACATGGGTTAACAACATTAATGTCGATAGTAGAAGGAACCAATATAATAAGAAGCTTCTTCAAACAAGCATAAATAGGTGCTACATTTCTCAATTTATACATACCAACAGCACTCTCATCTTCAGTCGATTTGAAGCTAATTTTTACACCTGTTGTCTCCTCTATTTTCTGCTGCACTTTCCCTCTGAACCAAAAGATAGGGAACAATGCACAATAACCCTTCAGACTTCAGCATGTAAATATTAAAGACTAAGGGATACTTTAAGCGACAAAAAAGCCGTGATATCTAAGAACGATATGCAAAATATACCCTTTTCCTTTCACAAAGCGCAACAAAGCAGAATCAACCTACACAAAACAATGATGACATTGTCAAAAACTAAAATATGAAGGAAAAAAAATCATCTTTTGAAAATGAAAATGAAACCGTAATTTTAATAAGTAGTAGTCCCAAGTCAAGAAAGTTAGCAAGAAGAACAGATACATGACACTCTTAAACAAACCTCTTATTTACTCAAAGTTGAAAAGAAAGCCTGAGTTGAAACTACATATTTTTGTTATTTGATCCGGTTAAATCTAAGATAACAAACCTGCTTGCAATCACCCTAAATATTACCACCCTGAGAAAAGTGAGTCATTATTCCCTACTTAACTAGTGCAGGAAAGCTTCAAACCATATACAGAATAACTAAAATGGAGGAATGAAAAGTGATGAAAGCATCAGAACTGAATTACAACTTTGTTATCACATTATCATCATATTTCAAAAAAAAAATTGCATTTTTGAGTATAATTATTCTCTCACATCCAGAAGCAGCACCAATTAAGGACTGGCTGAACCAACCTGTGCCATGATAGTCCTAAATGTCCTAATTAAAAATTGCAAATATCATTAAATAACTTTGTTAAATGCTCCAGATAAGTCAATATTCTCTGTATTGACCAGATGCAGATAAGGGTAGAAAACAAGTTTTAAGGGCACACCATACTGGTCAAGCTAGAATATCCACCTGTAACATTAACAAGTTGACGAGTTATTTACCAAATTGTTGACTTTCTCAATTGGCTGATATTGACTAGAATTGTATGATTTAGTTTGTTGAATTTTTTTACTTCTTTGACAGGTATTTTGACCACTAACCCATGTTAGAAAACTTTAAATGGTTTGTTGCCATCTTCCTAAGTCCTATCATGCCTAGAACAAATCTTGAACTTCATAATTAAGTCTCTATTTTCTTAGGCATGGAGGCTGATGTTGTGTTGTACCCAATCCAAAACACAACTATGATACATGAAATATCATTGTCAAATCAGCATTTGTGTGTATCGAAATTATGCTGAAGACCAAAATAGTTAATTTCTGGCCAACTCACAAGTCGGTATGTCCAAATCCAATTTTCAAATTGCCATATATTCATAATTTATCCATCAATTAACTTTAAATATTAATTGATAATTTATTGTTGATTATTTGTTAATAATTTTAATTTTAATTATTGTTAACAATATTAAATTTAATTAATTATTTATTAATATTTTTAGTGTTGGTATATTTTGAATTTTAAAAGTAAATTTGTAATTATTAATTATTTTTAAAATAATTGTAAATTATATTTAAAATTACTATTGTTATGTAAAACCAAAAAAAGAGAATAAATAATTATTAATAATTAATAAAAGTTAAAAATTCAAAATTAAAATAAAAAATGTAAAACTCAAAAATAAAAAGGCTTAGAGAGTGGGTTCATCAAAGCTGTATCTTTCCCTATTTCAGTTCAAAATCAGGAGTTTGTTATCGCTTGCACCAAGCACTACAATCTAAAAGAAAAAATTAGCACATTTGTACAACAACAATATAATTGCTAGATTTTATGTGTATTCTATGGAAAGAGTTTTTCATTTATTATTGTATGAGGAGATGCAAGAAATAAACATGAAACAATATGAAGATATACAAAATAAATGCCTCCTTGAATTCCAAAAAAATGTAGGAAAACAATGGTTGAAAGAAACCAAGAGGTCTAATTGCTTATCAAAATTGATAACAAATGAATTCAAGGAGGAGCTCCCCCTCAATATTTCCTTGCTTAACTGAGTGACAAGACAAGAAGCAAGAACTTTCAAGCCCTGGATGTTCTCCATCATGAACTTTGTATGCAAGGGTAAAACATATTTTGATTGTGGTATTTAGACTTGTGAATGAATATACAACCTTTTGTGAGTTTGAGCAAACCTGAGAATTTTATATGGTTTCTTATTTGCTCTATGCTATAGCACAGACTGGATCTGTTGAAAAAAGTTACTCAATTTCAATTTAATCCATGGAAATACGAACATAGGTGAACCAACCTGAACAACAATTCCAGCAACATATGCATAACATCCATCATCCTCTTATTTTCCAAGTTATGTGCTCAAAGCACTTATTTATAGGTCACAAATGCCCAATCTTTGGAACTTTAAAATTACCTTACTTCATCCCAAAAATGAGCTTTAAACTGTGTTATCGCAACGATCAGTTTCCAGATTTAATGAAGGTCGATCCTCACGCGTAAACATCAGTAAATTTCCATATCGTTTAAATGAGGAAGGAGTTAGTAGAAATATCAAATGTGGGAGACACGTCCCATTAGCGGATGTGTCTCCACAAAGTGGAGACATGTCGGCTCAAGGGGCGTGTCTCTCCATTTAATATATTACTTGTTTTAAACGTAGATCAAAGTCTTTTATCAGACCGATGCTACCTAATATCAACACTCCCTCTTAGCGAGGAGGATAAACTCTAAACAAGTATAAAGTGATATCACCTAACTCGTGATATCAGAAGATATGGTATGCTTCTCAAAGTGTCAAGTCACATGACATTCTTCATAACACATCTTTATTATGCAATACTCCCTCTTAGCTAGGGAAGATAACTTCCATCAAGTAAACGTGATATCACCTAACTCATGATATTAGAAGATATGGTATGCTTCTGAAAGTGTCAAGTCACATGACATTCTTCATAACACATCTTCATTATTCAACACTCCCTCTTTAACTAGGGAGGATAACTTCCATCAAGTAAAAGTGATATCACCTAACTCGTGATATTAGAAGATATGGTATGCTTCTGAAAGTGTCAAGTCACATGACATTCTTCATAACACATCTTCACTATGGTATGTGCACTGACATCAAGTCACATGGTGTCTACCATAAATCATGGCATATCCACGGATATAACTATCCACCATGATTATCTCTTAAGGATCACAATGATCTTCAGATGACATCAAGTCCCATGATATCCATCAAAGTGTCCAAGAGATACTATCATGACATGTCCACAGATATCAAGTCACATGATATCTATCATGATAGTTCAACTCATCATTGTAGAGTCGTCACTTTACAATGTTATATACAAGTGTTCATTATTAGAAAGATCGTCACCTTTCAATAATGTACACAGGGGGAGTAGGCCCATAAGGTCATGGAGTCACACACATGACAAAAGAGGTTACACATTAAACATCTTTATATATTAGTACAACTTATAAACAATTTGAATTTCAAACATAATATCAAATTACATACCAAGTTTCTTCCCGAAGAGTTCAACCTTAACTCTGGAGAGAGGTTTGTTGAGGATGTCTGTTGTTTGATCATTTGAACTAATATACTCCAACTGGATTACATTCCTTTCTACCATGTCTCTTACATAATGGTAGGGGATCTCAATATGCTTAGATCTATCATAGAATGTTGGTTTTACAGAGAGCTTAATGCAACTTTGATTATCACAATGAATGATAGTAGGTTTCAAGGATTCACCAAAGAGTCCCATTAGCAATTTTCCGGAGCCAAATTGCTTCTCTTGCCTCCATAGAGGCTGCAATGTATTCAGCTTTTGTCGAGCTTGTGCCACTTAAGACTGTTTTCTGCAGATCCAAGAGATCATAGCCGATCTTAAACTGAAGCAACATCCTGATGTGCTTTTCCGATTGGTTACACTCCCAGCCCAATCATATCCAATAGTGTTTTGAAGATATCTCAATATATGTTTTACAGCCACAAAGTGAAATTCCTTTGGCTCACACATGAATTGGCTTAGACCATTCACTAGGACCTTCCATTTGTTGCTGGAGTGCTCTATTAACTGAGCTACTGGCCCCTTGTGGCCAGCCCAACATTGGTCCGGGTGTGGCTTATTTCCAACACCCCCCCTTTGAGCCATACTGTGAGTGCTTGGGGCTCTTCTAAGGTTAGATCCTTCTATCTTTGAGCAATGAGGTGATCTTCTCCTGTTATCAGTAGATCATCAACATATAAAATAATTATTAACATCTCACCTTTAATTACCTTAAAGTAAAGATTTGGGTTTGCATCATTCTTGGAAAATCCTAGTCCCAAGAAGTAGCTGTCAATTCTTTCATACCAGGGTCTGGGGGCCTGTTTAAGTCCATATAGGGCTTTCTTCAATTTGCATATTTGACACGAAGTCTCTCAACGTGATGTCGTCATGGAGTCTCTCAACATGATGCCTCATCTCAGTCTCAGAGATGAACAAGGGCTTTCACCTCATATCTTTCCATCTCAAAGAATTATGCATTACAACAAGTGATGATGTGACTCCCTCTGAAGCTCTAAGTACTTGCATCAGCCTCCTGACCTCCTCGTCAAAATCGACTATAATACTTGCTTTAGAGAAATGGTTTTCAATTCACACCTTTGTAGAGATTCGGAGCTGTTCTATTCAACCTCTTCCCAAATCACTTTATTCTGAATAGGTTTGCGGAGCTACCAATGTTAAATCTAGGTTGACAGACTTGAGCAATTTTGATCTCAACTGTTGAAGAGGATCTTCAAGGATTTAGCATCAAGCCTTGCAACACTGCAACCTTCACTTCTTCTCCGTGAGTCACAGAGCTCCCTCTGAAGGTTAATTTCTCCTCTTTAGCCACCAACCCAGTCCCATGGCTACAAGTTGTGTCTCCATGTTTCAGCCTACAATATGCATCAAGCTCTTCTTCTCTTGAAAGTCTCTTACGCTTCTCGGTCCGTCCTGAAGACATTAAGCAGAGATTACTACTAGTTCATAGAACTCAGTTATTTTGAAGAGAAATACCAATGCTGGAAGTAGACATGATTTACTATCTCAATGTTATAGCATGAATTAATAACTACATAAGAAATTCATGAACATGAAATACTTATCTCATTAGAATCTCCTTAAATAATCCCAGATAATTAATTCATCATTCATTTGCTTCTCGATCCAATCTGCATTTTAAAGGATTGATAATAATAATAGATTATGTATAAGAAGCAAATATCAAAAGATCAAAAGTAATGAAGTAAGAGAACTTATCTTTATTGATCCTGATATATCTTTCTTCCATCTTTTACTCCTCTCGAAAGAGCTAATCTCAGCACAATAAGAGACAATCTACTCTCAACTCAGATTTCTCGGACACGTTATGTAGCCAGCATATACAACATAGAATCAGGTCTCTCAAGGCACCATCATAGCCCATGCACAAAGAGAAAGTTATCGATGTGATCATCCTATCACAACGAAGTTGCAGTTCTCTTTTCATCTCAGAGTCACACTCAGAGATCTTCACAATTTGCAAGAAATAGTGGTATCTCCAAAGGATCTTGTCCCAATGATCACTATTCAAGAGAAACCATGATTTTTGACTAAACACACATGATTCAAATACCGAAGTCAGATTTGCACAACTTAGCAAACTGAATTTTAGCCTAGAAGGGTGATTTCAAACAAAACAAGGAATACTTATCTCTTAATGTAGAGCCGATATTTCTGGTAATCAACTCGGCCATCCCTAGCATACATGTACACATCAAAAGGAGGTGATCACATCTGCCGTCCAGGCAGAGCCATAGGCTTTGTCCGGCACTAACAAGGAGATGACTTCAGATTTCCAGCGATCACTAACGGCCCTCCAAGGAGTAGCGATCATAGATCAACGACAACTCCATCATCATTCGACGATCATGTACATCAAGATGGCCACGCTTTCGAATCTGAAGAACTTGTCATGCTAGTTCATCACACGAACATCTTCAATAATCTTCCCGAATGAAGAATCCCGGTCTGCTAAAGAAACATTCACAATTCGTTCCTTCAAATAGACAAAACCAAAAGAATATCCACCCTCAACTGGTAATGTTAGCTAAGAGTGGTTCCTGGCAAAATTCTAATAGTGGACAGACACCTTCAGATTATCCCCGACCATTGGCAAATAAACGTGCGAAGGTAATGATGAGAGTCAACTTAGAGGGAACCGCACCAATAGAGAGGAGACGGTAAGAATAATCTGACATCATCAACACTTAGCCAAACAAACACGGTAAACACCACCTAATATCGACTCTTGGATAAGCATCGATAAATATATCAGCAGTTCCGATATCTGCCAAAAAATCTATCAATCTCCCAGGATGACATCCACTATGATGTGATTAATGGTTCCCGGTGATTTCTTTACCACTGCAATCACATACAGCTTAGCGCAATGATTGAAGGATTTAGTTCGTCACCCGGAGAATACTCTCAGATCAAATGCAACAGATTGTAGAAAAGAGCCCGACTATTGTGTTGCACTTCTCACGGGGCCATAGAGATTGTTGACGAGTTCGCAGGTTTGCACGACGTCTCTAGATGAGCTCCTAAAGCTTCCTCTGCCTCGGGTTCGATGCCCAGAAATGGATGTGACACTTCTCCGTCAAGTGTCATTCTTTATGGATATGTTCCAGGATGAGACGGCAAAAGACGGTCTTCCTCAATTCGCAATGGCAGTTGGAAGAAGTGCATAATCCTTATGAAAACAGTTGACTCTCATTTAGTTGCTAGCGATTCCAATATACCTGGCACATTTCACTCCTCACAGGAGAATCAACTAAAGCGATATCCTTCACGCCTCTTTCAATGGTCTCTTTCAATGATCGAAGTCAGATTGCCTAGGTGATCTCTTTCGACGTCAATGACTCTAAATATCACAGAATCCATTGAGTTCCTCTTAACCTGTAGTGTTGCATGGACAAAACTGATCGAGTTTCCTGAACCTGCTCTAATACCATGTTATTGCAATGATCAGTTTCCAGATTTAATGAAGGTCGATCCTCACGTGTAAACAACATCAGTAAAGTGAAACACATAAAGGCTACCGAAAAGCTAGAAAGAATGAAATTTTAAATCAATTATAATTGTAAGGAAACAATTGAATAACTGATTAAAAGGGCCTAAAAATAGACCATTATCCACTCTCTAGATATATAACACTGAAAAAACAACTTCCTAATATAGCCATTGCTGAAAATAGCGACCTAGTGTACGAATGGCCTCTATGATTCTAATGTAGTTTCTCACTCTAAATCTTCCAAATCCTCTGAAAACTTAACCACCATGAATGTGTTTATAATTTCATCAATCCAATATTGATGACTCAGATCAGATGTGTTCTATGGTTTTGAATAAACTAGAAGTTGAAGATGCAAACCCTTGATAATATACTAAGTTACCGGTTCGGTTTTGGGTTCGGGTTCGGGTTCGAGAACCCGGTTCGCCGGTTCGGGATTTTTTTTTTTTTGATTTGGGTTCGATTTGGGTTCGTTTTGGGTTCGGTAATACAAAAACATATAAAAATCAGAAATATATACAGATTTGCAGCAGTAATTAAGTTCAGAATACACCACCATATTAATAGTTAAATAACATAGCAAAAATGAAAAATACACCACCATTTTATACTCAAATCATCAAAGTTCAAACATAAAAATGTAAAGTGTTTACAATCAGCCATTAATAATTAATAATTATTGATCATTGATCAATCTGAGTCATATGGGTCATCAAAAAAAGCAGCATCATCATCATCATTAGATGCTACATTATGTGTAGAACCACAAATAGCATTAGTTGCACTCGCACAAGCACTGCCACTAGCACTAACACTACCACTCTCATGCTCAGCGGTTGCTTCAGGCTCATAGTCATCATCAATATCAAGTGCAGCTAAGTGACTTGTGGAAGCATCCAAGTCAAGCTGCTCTGGCTCAATATCCCACCTCCTTGTGTCTCCTTCTTTGTAGGAAACTTGCTTGTGTGTAAGGAGGCGCAAGTTTGAATGCACATACACCAAGTCCTCTGCCTTTTTCGAATGTAGCCTATTGCGTTTTATTGAGTGGATGAAGGAGTATGTGCTCCAATTCCTCTCAGAAGAAGATGAACTAGCAACCTATTAAGACCAAATTAAATAGTTAGGAGTTACAAAATTTAAGTTGATTTAACTAAACAAAAATATTAATTAATAATTTAATATAAATATAAATTTAAAATTAAAATTAAAATTACAAAATATAAAACTTACTTGGGATAAAAATTTTATTGCAATAGGTTGGAGGTGCCTGTATTCTTGCCCATGGAAGTACCACCAACTATGAGCATCCACCCTAACCTTGTCTCGAACAGCATCAAGATTATGATCAACAGTACCAGAGCATGCAAAAGCCATGAACTCAGCCCTCACTCGATCACGTTGGTCACGATCAGTGAAGAGTCTACGAATTGCTGCCTTGTACCCTTGACCCACTTCAACATCCCTATATGGAGCAACTCTTGTTGAAGTAGAAAGTATCTCTGGACTATAATATTTGGGACTCAATGCAAAAGCAAGAAGATGCAACGGAGTGGTCATTTTGTTCCATCTATCAACAATGATTTCTTGTAGCTCTTTGAAGAACTTTTCTTCGGGATCTTCCTCTTTTGCATTGATGATGATTTTCATCTTCTCAATCATTGAGTCGATACCATCATATACTTCACCCAAACAAGGTCTATCCATGTCAGTGTAACGGATCATGCTCAATATGGGCTCAGTGAAACTGACGAGATACTCAACAAGGTCCCACCAACTATCATCTAGGATCCTTTGCTTGATCCTATTTGCCCTTTCACTGGTAGATTGCCTCCATATGGCCCAATTAGGGCTGATTACCATTGCAGAGAGTGCCTCACGAACCTTTATAAGGCGTCTCAACACAATTGTGTTGGAGGCAAAACGAGTCTCGGCAACCTGTTTGAAAATCAAAATTAAAACTAAAATATAATTTAAATTTACAAAATCAAAATTTAAAATTAACAAAAAATTAAAAAAATTAAAAATATTGAGAATTAACTTACCTTCAACAACTCCAATTTTGAGAATTGTCTAAATATTCCTTGTGTCATATGGTGGTTGGTGACAAACATTTGAATGTCTTCGCCCTCAGCATACACCTGTTTGATCCATTCAATTTTGGATCCAATTTTTTGTAGCATTAGATTAAGGGAGTGGACAGCACAAGGTGTCCAAAAAATGTGTGGATACTTCTCCTCAACCAATAACCCAGCAGCCCTACAATTTTTGGCATTATCAGTTACAACTTGCACAACATTTTTATGGCCCACTTCTTCAATAGCTTGGCAAATGATGTTAGCAATAAATGGACCATCCTTCACCTGTCCTTCACAATCCACTGCTCTCAAAAACATTGCCCCTTTAGGGGACACAGCAATAACATTGATCAATGGGCGATTTTTTGCATCTTTCCATCCATCAGAAACGATGGTCACCCCTGTTTCGATCCACGAATCCCTTATGGGCTTCAAAGAGTCTGCTACATGTTTCACCTCTTTCTCCAATAAGGTGCAACGAACCTTCTCAAAACCTGGGCCCTTATACCCCTTTGGAGCCTCATTAATAGATTTCACCATTTTTTGCCAATATGGTGAACGAACAACATTGAATGCCAATCCATTGGCATAGACACATCTTGCTATGTCTTGATCAGCAATCTCTCTTGCCTCATTCTGAAATGAAGCTTCCAACGGTCCCTTAGATCTTTTATTTGAAGAGGGCGTGGTTTGCTCTTGAGGGATGTCCATAAATGGATGGCTTCCTGTAGGTGGAAAATAAGAAGGCGGTGTAGGGGGTTTCATGAAACGAGATCCTTTCTTCAAAGGATGGCTTGTTTTACCACTGGCTGCTCTTTGGTCTGCCTTTTCTTGCTCAGCAATATATTTCAACACTATATTATCTGGAATGCCTTTCTCATCTTCACCTGGACAATTTTTTATGCCTGTTTCAGAGATCCCACACAAGTGCCCTTTCACTCGACTGTATGAGCTTGAATACTGAACATGGCAATGACTACAAATCCAAACATATCCTCCACCACCTGGAAGTTGTTGAACCATTTCTACATATTTCCAAAGGGGAGAGTTTGGGTTTGTTTTGAAACGAGATTGGCTTGAGCCTGAGGAGGTACCGGTTGCCATTGTAATATGGAATACCTAAGGCACAACATATTGAAATTTTGGTATTGATTGATTGAATTTGAAACTAACAGGCTTAATTAATTTCAAAAAATGAAAAAATTGAACATGTGTTATAGACATTTAGAGGAATGAAAAGTAAAACAAAACTAAAACTAAAAAACAAAACAAAAGAGTTGAAGTCCATTTGTTTAAAAAAAATGTAAAAAAAATAATCAAAAAACTTCAAAAAACCTACCTCTTTTGAAGAAATCTTGCTCAATGATCTTCTTGGCAACAAATAGGCACTTGCAAGTGCTTAGGAATAGCAGCACAACCAACTTCGAACAATCTACAATCAACCTTCAAGTCTATTCAAGCTTGTGCAAGCAAAAGAGAAAGTTCAGCAATGGAGGCAAAAAATCCTTTTTTTTCATTCACAAATTGGTAAATGACTATCACTTTACCTATTTCATGTTTTAGAGGCACATATTAGGGTTGGAAAGAATAAAAAAATATTTAAAAGTCAACAAAGACTTAAAAAATTATAAAAAAAAGTCAAATTCATGCTTTGAAGTCCGCCTGGGCGCGAAATTCTACCCGGGTTCGAACCGGGTTCGAAAAATTCGAACCCTGGTCGGACCCACAGTCCGAGTTCCGAACCCGGTTCGAACCCACAGAGCATTTTTCCGGACCCTGGGCGAATTAGGGCGAACCGGACCCGAATTTCGAACCCGGATCGAACCCGGCCCCCCCAGGGCCGAACCCGGTAACTTAGATAATATATGTCAAACCGTCAAATCTGGAACCTTGTGATTAAGAAACATGTTGAAGATCTAACCTAAAACCCTGACATTTACCCTCAAATCAAACTGATCAAAGTACACCCTAAGAATGCTACAAATCTACATTTATAATCAAAAATTAAAATCCTTAGATGGCTACAAAAGCTTGTTTTCCTTGGCCAAACCTTAGCATTGTGAACTCTCTTTAACCTATAAACAATATTCTGAAACCCTAGGGTTTTAAACACATATTAGCACACACAAAACCCAAGGGATTGAACCTATGACAGAAACAAGTGTTAATATCAGACATAAACTTAGCTGCCACATCTTGCTGATTTTCCTTCTCTTAATGACTATAAAACTTGCATTTCCAACTGCTCAATGCTGGTGATATAAGCTTGAAGACGGAGATAAGATCAAGTTTGAAAAATTGTCATCTTTTATTCTTAAAATATTAAGTGCTGCTGGTACAGGTAGCTGTAATCACTGTTTGTGCTATTTTAGAGGCTGGAAACCTGCTGTTCATCCTCAAGATGCCTATCTCTGATGTCCTTGTCACTTACATGACACCCAAGTGCTCTACCCAAGATTCCAAACTACTCTACAACTTGAAAATATGACTTAAACATCTAGGCATCTCATTCTACCATGTAGGTCACTAAAGAGACCACTTAATCCCCTGGGCATGCACAGCAAGCACTCATACCACTTAAATTGGCTAGGGGAGTGTTTGGATAGTTCAACCAAGCTGGGCAGAACTTTTTGATGGCCTTGCCACTATAAATGTGCACCTAGCTATGAGATGGAACTTTCTTTCTCTGCTGCCATTTTTTTATGACTCAAGTGGAACTTTCTATCCCTTATTCCAAACAAAAATAATACACTTAAGCCATGTTTGCTAGCTAGGCAGAAATCATGTTTACACGAGCCAAGTGAAGATTTTGTTCATTTATGACACATTTATCCTTGGGTAGAACTTTTAGGTCCTTTTGCCATCCTTTTCATTTCTAGGCAGAGATGTTTAGTGGCTTAGCCACTCTAAAAGTGTACCCAATTCAATATATGTCACTCCTATGACTGTTGGATGGAAAACCTAAGAAACATTGTAATGTCCCATTTTTCTAATCCCTTCCAATATGTGCACAACACTTTACATGTGTGAATCTGACATTCTAGGAGCACTCCAAACTTCTTGGAGAAGTCTATCATCCTTGGATTTGGATAGCACAAACTTTCCGGGGATGAAAGCCTTATGCAATTAAGGAGTTGGTGAAATTATCCAGAAAATTTATTTGGCTTATTTTAATATTTTCAATATGAACTTGGGATGATTTAAAATCAAAAATCAATTAAACAGTTAAATATTAAAATTGTCAAAAGAGTAAAAATTTAAACGACAACTTATATTTAATCATTTAAAAAGGTGTTTCAAGTAAGCAAATAAAGTGTCACTAAGCTCAAGGTGTTAAAAAGTGGGTTCGGGCTTGGGTTCGAGGGTTCTGTTCACGGGTTCGAGCAAAAATTTTTTGGGGGTTGGGTTTGTTAATACAAAAACATATAAAAATCAGAAATATATACATATTTGCAGCAGTAATTAAGTTCAAAATACACCACCATATTAATAGTCAAATAACATAGCAAAAATACACCACCACTTTCATAGTCAAATATTAACATATTAGTGATACTCAAATGTCGTGATATAAATTAAAGTTCAAACATAATAATGTCAAGTGTTTACAATCAGCCATTATTGATCATTGATCAATCCATAGTTTACATACTCGGAATCAGAGAGTACTCGGCAAGCCCAAAAATTTTGACTCAAGAAAAACTCGGCAAATACTCGGAAAATACTCGGCAAATGTGTGTGGATATTTATGTATGTGTATACTCAAGAGTCAAGACTCCACTGTGCACACATACATATCTATAAACATACACAAGATGCCAAGTTTGCATGCATATACACACACAGACATATTTATACACACACAAACATGCCAAGTTTGCATGCATATACACACACAGACATATTTATACACACACAAACATGCCAAGTTTGTGGGTTTTTTGCGAGCTACTGGCAATTACTTGATAATTTGACGAGAGAAAATCAATTTGCATACTGCCAGCGAGTAAAAGCAGAAATTACTCGGCATGCAAAGTTTTTGGAGATTACTCGGCTACTCAAAGAGTAATCGGAGAGTATGTAATCTATGGATCAATCATATATGGATCAATCATATATGGGTCATCAAAAAAATCATCATTAGCATCCATATTAGATGCTACATGTGGTAAATCAGCAAAACCACAAATAGCATCAATGGCACTCACACAAGCACTGGCACTAGCACTCTCATGCATAGTAGCTGCCTCAGGCTCATTGTCATCATCAATATCAAGTGCAGCTAAGTGACTTGTGGAAGCATCCAAGTCAAGACGCTCTGGCTCAATATCCCACCTCCTTGTGTCTCCTTCTTTTTAGGAACTTTGTTTGTGTGTAATGAGATGCAAGTTTGAATGCACATACACCAAGTCCTCTTCCTTTTTTGAATGTAGTCTATTGCACTTTATTGAGTGGATGAAGGAGTATGTGCTCTGATTCCTCTTAGAAGAAGATGAACTAGCAACCTATTAAGACCAAATTAAATAGTTAAGAGTTACTAAATAAAATATAAATTAAAATTAAAATTACAAAATACAAAACTAAAATTTAAAAGATAAAAGATTTTGACTATAAAACTTGGGATAAAAAATTTATTGCAAGAGGTTGGAGGTGTGTGTATTCTTGGTTATGGAAGTACCACCAACTATGAGCATCCACCTTGTACTTGTCTCGAAGAGCATCAAGACCACAATCACTAGAGCATGCAAAACCCATGAACTCAGCCCTCACTAGATCACGTTGGTCACGATCACTGAAGAGTCTACGAAATGCCGCCTTGTACCCTTGAGCCACTTCAGCATCTCTATAAGGGGCAGCTCTTCATGAAACAAGAAGTAGCTCAGCACTATAATATTTGGGACTCAATAAAAAAGCAAGAAGATGCAATGGAGTGGTCATTTTGTTCCATCTCTCTACAATGATTTGATGTAGCTCTTTCAAGAACTTTTCTTCAAGATCTTCCTCTTTTGCATTGATGATGATTTTCATCTTCTCAATCATTGAGTCGATGCCATCATATACTTTTCCCAAACAAGGTCTATCCATGTCAATATAATGAATCATGCTCAATATGGGCTCAATGAAACTAAGGAGATACTCAGCACGATCCCACCAACTGTCATCTAGGATCATTTGCTTAACCTTAGTTGCCCTTTCATGGCAAGATTGCCTCCAAATGGACCAATTAGGGCTAATGACCATATTAGAGAGTGCCTCACGAACCTTCACAAGTCGTCTCAACACAATTGTGTTGGAGACAAAACGGGTCTTAGCAACTTGTTTGAAAATCAAAATAAAATAAAATTTTAGTTTACAAAAATTAAAAATATTACTAAAGTGAAACATGTTTATTATTTAACTTACCTTCAACAACTCCAATTTCGAGAAGGATCTAAATATGCCTTGTGTCATATGGTGGTTGGTGACAAACCTTTGGATGTCTTCGGCCTCAACATACACTTGTTTGATCCACTCAATTTTGGTTCCAATTTTTTGTAGCATCAAGTTGAGGGAGTGGACAACACAAGGTGTCCAAAAAGTGTGTGAATACTTCTCCTCAACCAATAACCTAGCAGCCCTACAATATTTTGCATTGGTAGTTACAACTTGCACAACATTTTTATGGTCCACTTCTTCAATAGCTTGACAAAGGATGTTAGCAATAAATACACCATCCTTCACCTGTCCTTCACAGTCCACTGCTCTCAAAAACATTGCCCCTTTAGGGGTCACTACAATAACATTGATCAATGGGCGGTTTTTTGCATCTTTCCATCCATCAGAAACAATGGTCACCCCTGTTTCGATCCACGAATCCCTTATGGGCTTCAAAGAGTTTGCTACATATTCCACCTCTTTATCTAATAAGGTGCAATGCACCTTCTCAAAACCTGGCCCCTTATACCCCTTTGGAGCCTCATTAACATATTTCACCATTTTTTCCCAATATGGTGAGTGAACAACGTTGAATGCCAATCCATTGGCATAGACACATCTTGCTATGTCTTGATCAGCAATCGCTCTTGCCTCATTCTGAAATGAAGTTTCCAACAGTCCCTTAGATCTTTTATTTGTAGAGGGTACAGTTTTCTCTTGAGGTATGGACATAAATGGATGGCTATCTGTAGGTGGAAAATGAGAAGGCAGTGTAGGGGGCTTCATCACTCGAGATCCTTTCTTTAACAAAGGATGACTTGTTTTAAGACGGATTGCTGCTTGATCTACTTTTTCTTGCTCAGCAATATCTGCCAATATTTAGGGTTCTGGAATGCCTTGTTTATCTGGACCTGGACAAGCTTTGATGCCTAGTCCAGAGATCTTGCACAAGTGCCCTTTCACTCAACTGTATGAGCTCGAATATCTAACATTGCAATGACTAGAAATCCAAGCATATGCTCCACCACCTGGAAATTGTTGAACCATTTCAACATATTTCCAAAGGGGAGAGTTTGAGTCTGTTTCGAAACGAGATTGATTTGAGCCTGAGGAGGTAGAACTGGTTGACATTGTAATACCTAAGGCACAACACATTTCATTTATTCAAAATTTCAAAGTATTGAAACTAAATAACTTGATTCATTTCAAAAAACTGAAAAAATTGAACATGTGTTATAGACACCTAGAAGAATGAAAACAAAACAAAAGAGTTCGTTTGTAAAAAAAATGTAAAAAAAAAAATCCAAAAACCTTCAAAAAACCTAGCTCTTTTGAAGAAATCTTCCTCTACGATCTTCTTGGCAACGAACGAACACTTGCAAGTTCTTAGGAATAGCACAACAACCAACTTTGAACAATCAACGATCAACCTTCAAGTCTATTCAAGCTTGTGCAAGCAAGAAAAAAAGTTCAACAATGGAGGCAAAAAATCTTGTTTTTCATTCACAAATTGTTAAATGAGTATGTTTTTACCTATTTGATGTGTTAGGAGGCAAATATTAGGGTTGGGAGGAATATTTTAGACTTTAAAAGTAAAAAAAAAGTCAAAATAATATTAAAAAATTGCAAGAAAATACACTTTTTCCGCAGATTGGGCGTGAAACTCCCCAAGTTTGAGCTAGGTTCGGTTTGGGTTCGTTAGGATTGAACCCATAGGCTGTGGGCCGAACCTTGTCCGAACCCACAATCTATGGGCCGGACACTATCTGAACCCAAGCTGGATCAGACCCGAACCACGAGCCAGAGCCGAACCGGACTAGGACCAGGGGTTGCAAGGGGAAAAATTGGTATCTTAGTATTTTATTAAGGAAAAAATGTTTTTATTGGAAAAACAACAAAAAAGAAATAAATGTTTTTTCCTAAAATAACTTTATAAAAGTTATAAAAGGAGGAGAGTTTTCTAAAAAGATACTACACTCTTTTTGGAGTTATTTCATTTCTCAAGAATGAACACACGTTCATCTTCTCCATTTCCCAAGGATGAAAACCCTTCAAAAATTTGAAAGCTTCAAGGACGAAAACCCTCCTAGTTTTTAGAGTAATTCCATCCAAGGATGACTAGCGTGCAGCAAAGATTGGTTTTGGGATAAAAACCCACATTCCATTTTGACTGGTTTCATGCAATAATCACCATTATGTTGAAAGTTGCAAATTGAGTGATTCAATGGGTATTTAGTTGTGGTTTGTGATTTTCAGTATTTTGGGTTTGTCAAGATTTATGGGGCTTTGTGTGGATTCAATGTTTGGTGTGATTTATATATTCCAAAAAATGAAAAATAATAGTGTGTGTGTGAATCTGATTTTTTGTGTAATGGTTTTGTGCTATGTGAAACGCAAATATATATAATCCTTTTGCAAAGAAAATATATCATTGAAATTTTGAAGTGGCTAAGTGCTCTTGTAGGATCCGTACCTCTTGTAAGAAGTGTCGTACCTATATACTAAAGAATGTTTGATGATTTATTATTATTACATAAAGTGCTACGACAGTTTGAAAATGCAGCAGTACAATCTACTAAACAGCTAAATGATCACTGAAAATTTAAAAGTGGTCTCAAAGGATAAAGGTTACAATTTTCAGATTTTTAATGTGAAAGACCAATTTGTGGAAAAATTAATAAATCAGCAGTTTGGTTCGGAAATAATAGTGGTTTATCAGTTAATTGATTCAACTATAGCACTTATTCATCTCTCTAGCTTCTTCTTGGGTAATTATTTTATGATTTTCAGTTTCATGCCAACTGTTTGATGAAATGCTCATAATTAGAATAATGAAGAAATGTATATGAAACTGATTCAAACATGATTGTAAATGAAATCCATTCCTCATTGTACTAATCCAAAAGGTATCCCACCAGATTATTTCTTTTCTGACTATCTTCATTGTAATAGGTCCTTGGACAAGAGTACCATTGGAACCTATTTTACTCTGCCTTGCACAACGTGAATCAGAATCAGGCGAGTTAATCCGCCATTTTGGCATTGATGCAACTTCGTTTGCACTCACTATCAGCCAATTTGGTTGGAGCAATTCTATGATTGTTTTAAATTGTAAGTTGGTCAACTTGCCACCAACACTTTTCAATTAACTTTCCTCTAACCTCATTCTTACTCCGTATGCTCTCACCTTGCTCACTCTGGGAACTGGGAAATCAAAAAGAGTAAAATTGAGTTGATCACAAAAAAATTATTGGGATTTGAGTTAACACCCTGCAGGGATTATTACAATTGTTATTACACACATCACCACTTTTCTTCGTTGCTAGGTGGAAATCCTTAAGGGTTTTGCCAAAATTGACTTGGCCAAGGTGGAGTTTTGATGTGGTTGAGCCCTCTTAAATGTGCACCAGGCTCTAAAGGGCAGGATTCTCACATATCTCAGCCATTTTTGACACTCCACTCTGCCTTAGGCACCTGCTGCTCTTGAATGCTGTTCACTATTTGTTTCTGACGCATAAAAGTCTGTTGTTTAATTGCTTCTGCCCTTCTATCATTTGATGAATCAATAGGAGAAAGAATGACCAATTCTTTCAGCTATTTTTACCAAGACGTGACATTATTTTCAAGGTGGGTCAGCCCTAATAGGACAGATCAGGTCAGCTCAAATCAGAATTATACTAGGTCGGCCCAAAAATCCTAAATTTGATATTTGGTGTAACATGGCTAAAACTGATATCGTACATTATATGTAGTCTCTATTCTCCTAGGTGTACTAAATTGTTTTCTTAATATAACTAATAACATTGCTAGGTGAGAAGGTTTAAACAGTGTTACCTTTATGATGTACAATTATTATTTATTTTGAGTTAACACACTACACTGCATTAATGGAGTAGATTTATTTGTGATCAAAATCGTTATGTGCTTCAAAACCTACATGATCTGACCAAGAACTTAACATTATTTGACAAAGATTAAATGCTACTTTAACTGCTTTATGAACTATTGTACTAATTTTGACTGAATAAATGGCTGTTGACAGACTTGAATGCCAAGCTATGACTGATTTCAATGCTCTTTCACCTGTTTGATCAAATACTCAATTCTGTTAAGTCTTCTTTAATAAGATTTGACGAAGTTATGACTGCTGTTGCCTTTCATTGGACTTCATTATTTTATTTAAAAGCAAATTGAAGGTCATGCTGATTGTCATATAACATGGACTAAGCAAATAATTTTGATGAATTTTAATTCACTAAACGCAGTACATTGCTGTACCCTGATTAGTAATAAATGCTGATGTACTTTCATTGAATAGAACTTCCAATCAAGACACCTATAAATCCTCCTGTTATTGAGGGGATGTGATTCATCCCATGGGATAGTACTCATTTTGAGGTAGCATTTGTAAATCCTCTATTAATTGTAGATATAAAAATAACTACATGTTGACAAGGTGAAATGAGCACATCTGCAATCTATTTGGTTATTAGATTCATGTAAATTGTACTACATATCACTATTAACATGATATTGGCAAAGCATGATTATCATCCTATGAACGAGTATTGATATGAGATTTTTGGCGCATGTAAATCTTCATAAGAATGAGTATTAATATGAAATTGGTAAAGCATGTAACCATCCTGCTATTTGGACGAATCATTGTTTGTGCTACACGGTGAAAATGAAATGGACAAATGCCAAGGGATGCTCATCTTCTAACAGAGTTTGGGGTTGATCTCCATTGACCATAGACATATCGGGTTTGATTACTAACCTGATCTTTTAACACGTATATTCTAGTTTATTAAGGGTTTCTATCTTGAAATTTTCCATTTGTGTCCAATTTCCTCCTAGGATCGTCTGTAAAAATAATAGACTAACAGCTCTTGAAATCCTAATCCTTTACCATCTTTCATTGTTTCATTATTAACAACATATTCTACAACCCCATCCAATGCATCCATTCTTACATTAACTACAACACACTACTAATTTTCTGAGACATACTGTTACACATCATTCACAAAAACTCAGTACTTTAACCTATTGCATAAATATATAAAGCCAAATAGGGATATGCCAGTGGGACTTTCTGCTATCCAAGTTGATCCTCGTTCTTTCAACTAGTGAAAAAAAAAGAAAGCTAAAATAGGTTAAACCAAGGTTAGTAAACAAAACTGCTTTAAGAGGCAAAACAAGGAGTACCATTTTTCACCTTTAGCTGAAAGCAGTCAAAATATGTTAAAAAGAGAAAAAAGGATATGTCTAGTGGTAAAGGTTTCTAGCTGTCTCCCACATGTTTTTTATTTGTGTTCTCATTAGAGCATATCTATTTTTAGAATCTGACAACCCAAGAGGTAAATGAATCATCTATTTGATAAATATATTCCTTATCACTTCAATAAAATCACTGTTATTATTGGTATATAAATTTCTACTTTGAACAAGTCAAATGCAATGAGCTTGAGTGGTAAATCATCAGGAATTTCATATTGGAGACCCATGCTCAAATCCCCAGGAGATGCATTCCATGCTTAAACATGTAGAAATGTTGAATGTTGAATCAGGCAAAATTACCATATCTAATTCTGAGCATGGCATACCCCAAGTAATGAGGCCAGCTGCAAGACCTAGGTGAATTTGATGGAAGAGTCCAACCGAACGACGCCCCACAAGGGGAATTTACCAATCAAAAAATATATCTTGAGCAAAAAGATAGATCATGAAAGCGAGAACTCGGTGTAATGCAGAAAAGATCTACTGACCAGATGATAGCCTTTATTATAAATGATATAAACTCGACCGAGTACCAACTGAAACTTGGACTTTGTATAGTCTATGCAAGGTTGTGAAATAGACTAATAGAGTTTTTTTGTAGAGTAAAGAAGAAGATTATAAAGAGTTCTAATAAATGAAATGCAAATTTAAAAGAAACATGGCATTTGCAATCCTGGGTGTATGGGTGGTAGCTTCTCCAAGCTCTCACCTTAATTGTACTTGAGAGCCTTGAAGTCTCACCAGACTTTTCTGCAGCTGTGCAATTTTGCAAAATCGTGGAATCCATGTCTTCTTCTATTTTCTGCTTCTTATTCTCTACACAATCTTTTTGATGGTCTGGGGTACTTAGGTCCATAATCACACTCCCTTGGCTTTCCTGTACACTTTTTAGTGAAGCTTCAGACTGGGCAAGAGACTCCTCCTGTTCACTGTTGGGAACATCTTCAAGTTTAGTGAAGATAATTGGCTCTATAGCTAGATTCTCTTGGTTTGGTTTTATGCATTTCACTGAATCTTCGGATTTTACATGTTCCACTGCGATGAATGATTTTATAGGTTTTGTACTTGAGCATATATCAGCAACAGCTTCACTCTTAGTCTCAAGAGTTTGGCCTGAGTTTTGGACATCTACACTGCTAGCAACGTTACTATCTGGAACTTTTCTATTGTCATTTACAACAATCCAATGTTTAGCATGTGCCACCGAACTGTTCTCCCTCTGTGTGATCTTGATATGGGCATCAGTATCCTCATTCTTTTTTCCTGCAGAAGCATTAAATAGGTGAGCAACCTTTGACAACCAGGAATGCACAATGACAAAAGGAATGCATAACGACAAAAACTATCTTATGGAAAAAAATGAACATTAAGATTGTTTAATAACTGTAAATACACTGGTTTAATTGTTCAATGGAGCTTTACCATAAGATACTAAACCATAAACAAGCAAAGCTTTTCAGCAAAATATCATCCACAAATAAACACCAAAGCCTCTGTTAATTTCCTTTCCTCACAATTCCAATCTAATACCAAACACTTATGGCCAAATTGAGCAAGAACGTCATGTTGAGATTTCAGTGGGTCACCTACTCTACCTCTGCTGCGAGATGATGATTTCTAAATCCTTTTACACTTGATCCCAATTGCATCCCAATCTATAAAGCTAATAGTCGAAATGAGATTAAAGACAGTTCAGATCCATGGCAAGGAAAGCTGTCATGCAAAATTAGGAAAGATACTAAAACAGCAACCAAAATTAGAAACTCTATTACAAAGCGTATTTAAATGGATCTTAGGCATCTTGACTGCTATCTTGACCTTGTAAGATGGAGAAATTTTGAACTCCTTGCATGGGGGATAACGTAGTTTTCAGAGAACATAGTCCTTTTAACTAGAAAAAAAGTACTCCCAGCCAACATGGATATCAAATTAGCTCTGACAATATACTGACATTCCTAATGGCCAACATAAAATACTAATAATTGATATTGAAGCAAATTATTGTCAAGCATTGTAATAATGAAACTTTAGATTGCCTCTAAATTCTAAACTAAACAACCAGATTACATAGGGCTAAGTTGTTGGATTGGGTTTGGTTTCAAGGTTCCCCAATTTTCTACCTAGGTTCAACTAGGTCTGACCATCCTATATATGTGTGTGCCTAAAATGTATAAAATAAATGCATAACACAACTGATAACTGATAATTCAATTTCAATTCTCAAATGTTAAAGATAAATCAAATGTTTATATAGTGCATCTGTAATCTCCCCATTTTTGGTTCTCTAGCATTGCAGTTGGCTCTGTGTAATATCCTTCACCGAACTTGGAAGAAAAATTCGATTTTTCACAAGTTTGACAATGCGTGCATTTTGTCAAACTATTTGCATATTACTAATAGAATGATAAGTTTGTGTTGGAATTTCTTTTGTGTATCAGGTTGGTATGTATTGGATGTTTGATTCATTCCAATTTGTGTTACAGAGGTAATCATGTTACAGTAAAAAAAAGAAAGATACAACTTTCTAGGCAAATAGTAGAGTTTATTTTCTACTGTTGTCAAAGATTTACAGACTTGTATGAACTTCAGAAAATATCATAGCAAAGATTGTTTCTGACCTGAAATTGCAGATTTACCCTCTGTAAATAACACCAACTGAAATGGTCAAGATTCCAGATAACAATAAGAGAGGAAATGCTATTTGTAGATAGCTTCAGCTAATCTACTACAACCCGTGTAGCCACCTGAAGGAACTGACTAGCAGGCATAAAGAAAACCACGACCACTGGTAGCCTCCTGTTTACATTGTTTGTGTTCCCTTAATTCTCCTGCATGCATCGACTCCTTTTATGAATGGCAGATAGATTAAACTCCACAGCAAGACTTACACTCCACACTTAGCAAATAAATTGAGCCTTAATATTAAGGCAGCAGCTGTCTTGATTGACTCCTCATCTGAGCTGCAGTGAAGGAGAACTCAATACCATGTATGCATTGGGCTTCTAAAGTGCCAATAATAACATAGGAGTGGTGGCGTTAAGGATGTCAATTCAATTAACTTGCGATTTACCTTTGTTACCTGTGCAATTAGTTTCACGGGATTATTTGTCCCTTAGTGCTGCGCTTGACCTTCTTGCCCTTTTACTAAGCTGGCGGCTGACTTTTGACTTCAAACTTTATCTCTAAACATTTATTTAACAATGGTGGCTCATTCCAACAGGTGCGACGGCTAGTATTTGGAATGTGTAGCGGCTTGGACTTTTCCAATATAATCGCAGCTCCTAATATAAAATGCAGCTTCCTTCATGAGAGACTGTACCATGTCTAACTTGCGCCTGACTGGCAAGGCCGATAGAAAGACTCCTAAAATAATTAGGAGTGTGATTCCTTAAGAAGGAGGTGGTTGGCAGTATTACCACATCCATTAAATATACGGAAACCTGAAACACCAATATAACCAAAAATCTTCTCATTCTTATCTGAAATCCCCGAAATCGGAAATTTGTCTTTGGCCAAAGACTTCACAAATTTTGAAGTGCCTTCAATAAAAATCTGTTGAAGCTCTATGCAAATTCTAAGATGAATTCGCCTGTCAATGAAATTAAGTTTTCGTGCAATTTTCCAAACTCAAGGTTTTCGTCCACAAGTTCGAGAAAGCTAAGCTCAAATTTCTCCCAAAATAATTTTTTAAAAAAAAATCCAAAGAATTCATTTCCACTACCTTTTATAGTCCACCACCTTTTAAATATTTAAATATTAATTAATTTACTAAAATAAAGTAACTTTATTTAATTTTTGAGCATATTATAAAATAAAGTTATTTTAATGTTTTATCAATTAATTAAATAAAAACGTCCTCAAATATTATTTAAGACAATTTTATATTTAATTAATTAAATTATCTCAATAGTGACCAATCGGGAATTGGGGATATTACAATGACTTTCTCGATGAGTCTCAATCTTGTTAGAGGGATCATTTGATGTTGTTAATGATCTTAGTTAGTTTTGAAGGCACTTATGCCACTTTACGAAGTGAATTTTGGCTTCTAGTGTGTTCTCCACGATTCTTGGAGAGATATCTATTTATAATAAGGCATCTAGTGAGGCTCGATTTTCATTATTCATCATCGGTATCACTCCAATGCACAGATTAGATTCTCATGTTTTTCAACAATTTTCGCTCGGATGTATTTGTGGCTTCAATTTAATTATTTTTATTAAGGTTGTTAATTTTATTAAAATAATTTATTGGGCACTTTAGTATAATAGCTCGTTGGAATGAAAATTGAAAGTTTTAAATGTTGGACACTAATAAAGTGACTTTAAGCATCAAGAATGTTTAAATAATAATATAAATCACTTTTTGGAGAAATAAGGCTTACTTAATTTATAAAAAGTGATTTTATATTATATTTTCAAAAAAGCTTTCGAAAATGATATAAAAAGAGTTTTGTGAGCTCATTTGCATTATTCAGGATATTATATACTTTTCTTTTGGAGATTTGTGCATGTGGCCAAATTTCTCACCAAAAGAACGAAAACCCTGAAAGCAATGCAATTGGTGATACCGAGAGGGGGGTGAATCAGTGTCTATCAATCCTTTACTTTTCAAAACTTAACCAATCATAATTAAAAACCATTCAAGATATAGCAATTAGGAACACAATGAGAACACAAGATTTGTGTGGAAACCCTTTCCGGAAAAAACCACGGCACAATATTGCATATATATTATAGTTTAATCTTCTTCTTCTTGTAGGTAAGACCTACTATCAAAGTCTTCAATCTCTATACAAACTGAAGTCCAACTCAGCAAGAGACTCCAACCTCTACTTGATAGGCTCCAACCTATTGGAGGCTTCAACACCCACAAATCTGATCTTTGATAGGCTCCAACCTATTGATTCTTCTATGCATGATATCATAGCAGCAAAAAACATTTTGAGGAAAAAATCGGCAAACCAAAAGTATGAGATTTTTTGAAAAAATCGAAAAAAATTTGTATTTATTAAAAAAGCACAAAATTGTAGAATAAGAGAAAAACTACATTTTTAAAAAAAATTTAAGGACATTTCCATAGCATATAGATATAGAGAGCAAATAAAATAGAGAGTTTAACCCATGAATTGTAGAAAATAGGATTTTCTTGTTTATAATCATATTGTTGATTACATTGCATTGCACAAAGCATACTTCATAACTAAGTTACTGGAATCGGCCCTTTACCCTGCCCATTCCAGGTACGAGTACGTCTACAAACGGATACTTCCCAGAATCATTGAGGAATCGAATAGGGTATGGTATTTTCGCGTCTGAAATACATCCGTGTTTTTCTTGCCATTTTTACATTATGTGGCGTTATTGTAGAGTTTACAAAGCGTTTTTCACAGATTTTTGCAACATTTTCGTGTGAAATAGAAGCTAAAAAACCCTAAACAAGTTTATTTTTGTTTTCACGATCGCGTCTATTTCTCTCCATCATTTTTGGCTTGGTTTCTTCTACGCGAAAACCCTAAGGCAATATTATTTTGATTGCAGGCCTTGTAACTTTGTCGATCTTCCAGGTTGCAGGCGGTTGCAAACGTGAGGCGCGGTTGCAAACTTGAGGCGCGGTTGTGGGTATTAGCAACGACATTTTCTCCCGCCATCTCCCGACTACGTGTTTTCTCGACTGTTCTTTTCATTTTTTCTTTTAAATCTTTTCTAAGTATAAAGTATGCTTTATATTAGTTTATAGAATTATTATTATATTACTTTTATAAATTTATTATTTTTATTATACATTTATAATTTATAAATTTTAATTTTAATTTTTAATTTATAATAAGTCCTATTATATCACCTACATATCCATTTTATAATATTATTATCAATTTATTAATAACATAATATTATATAATATTAAATTTTAATTATAATATATATATATATATATATATATATATATATAATTAGTATTATAAATTTATAACAGTTTAAAATTTTAAATTAGTATTATAAAATAATAAATTTATAATATTATTATATAATAATTGTAAATTATAATTATACTAATTTTTTATGTACGGCCATATCCAAACGTACCCACCCCCAAAAAGAAAAAATTGTCGTATTGACGTACCGTACCCGTACTCGTACTCATGTACTTGTACCCGATTCGGCAACTTAGCTTCATATTGAATAAATAATAACTAGATGGTTACAGCTGATAAAATTTCAATTACAATATATTTTTTACAAAATCAACCTATAAACTAAGTACAAATTTCCAAAAAATCAAATGTAGCCAATGACTCTTGCTACTACGAATAGAGCTATGCTAGAGGGCTACAAGTCCTAATGATGAAGCTCTTGGTTCAGAGCCTCTCTTAAGTTGTGCAACCTCATGACTATCCAAGTTGGACTCTAGGATCTAAAAATCCTTAGGCTCAAGAAAGTCATTAAAAAGAGAGTTTTCCTTCGCTAAGCAAACATCATAAATTACAAAACGGGAATCAACTGGTTCATATTTGTGATTTAACAGTACTTGCAATTTCTAGAACAATGTCAAAGAGAACCATATGAAAAGTGTGAAAGGAGAATTATATGACAAGGAAACAATTTCAAAGTTCAACTTAATAGGTTTTGAATCAAATAGCTCAAGAAAGAGTAGTAGAAAATGCTTTTGAAACAAAACCATAAATCTCAAAAGACCATAAATGATATTGAAATGTTCTCATTAATAACTATTTTAGCAGATTTGTAAAAGAGTAAAGGGAGTGTTAAATATTTTTCCATTAGATAACAAAGACATATTAGTACAAAAGAAGAGAGCAACTATTTGAGCCACAATTTTAGCTATTATTATTCAAGTAAATTTTCCTTGATTTTGTGTATAAGTGGAGGATGGAGTTAAAAACATTGATGGACTTTGAGTTGAGAATTTGAGAGATTATAGGTACAAGTTTCAATGGAAAATCAAAGCATGAGGAACATTCCCTTTCATTGGGACAGTTGTTGCTAAAATCTATCTGATTGTTAAAGAGAAAATATATGAGGCCTACTTCGAGAGGGATTAAAATAAGCCCACAAGACTAGGGCATGACTTCTCTCAAGGCATGAATTAGTTTGTTTGATACTTATTTAACATGCATGGAATGCTACACTATATAGGTCTAAAGCATTTGTGTACTACTATTGTACTCCTTGTAGGCCTTCTAAAACTCCATGTATATGACAGTCCAAAATGGAATGTAGTTCCCAAACAAGTGCAGGGCATGCATTTAAGCAATAAGTTTCACCAATTAACAAAGCATTAAGCTTGCAAAATATATAGGAAATTTAAATATAACCAAAACAATCCTTCATTTAAATATAAAATACTGCTATAGTTCATTTTTTTCAGCACTACAAACTAATTTTTATCTTTCTAATAGGAACTATTCTGCTTCCGATTCCACAATTTCTATATACTATTATGTATATACTTATGCTTCCCACTTGATTATACAAGTGTCACTACCCTACCCACTCGTCATTAAAACTTGATGGCCAGTGTCAAATAGAAGCTCCAAATTATAAAACTGTGTTAGCATCTAAAAAGGAAATTTATCCCAACCTAACCTTGATAATCTAAGCAACCACCTTGGTATTATTGTCGACAATTGAAATGTCAAAATTTGAATAGTCAGAATCACAAGAATTCACAGAAAACAAACCTCTTTAGGTTGATATCAAGCCAATAGAGTTTCGTTCTAGTTTAGTCTAGTTTTCTATATTTACTTTTGGCAAGTACTCTTATAAGGTTCAGATATGTTAAAAAGAATAAGATAGAAGCCTTACTTAGTATTTATGATATTGTCTACTATTTCCCACTAAATTGTGTCTTTGGATTTGTATACATGGAAAGCATTACTACGAGCCTAAGGCAAATGACAGGAGTGTGGAATATAGAGAAGAAAGCAACGCCTCTTAACCATTCCATGTTAATGTCCTTAACATCAAATGTAGAAGCATACCAAAGAACGTATCTCTATTTTAATGTCCTCAACATCTATTAAAATATATGTCCATTCAAGGTCGCGCACTTGTGATTTGCCTCAACAACCTGATGAAATCTAGCAAATCTTTGATGGTGAACCACGTCCAAGCGGCCAACGCTTAGTTATGTGCTAAAAATCAACAAAAAAAACCCAATTAAATAGCGATTTTGAGTAGTTAGGGTTTCGCGATGGGTTGTTTGGGCAATTTTTTTCACGATTTTTATGCAATTTAAACCCTTAAAAATCGTTGAACATCATTGAAAATCATGGCTGATTAAATCAGTATTTTTTAGGGAGAAAATCGTTTCGGCCAAAGATTTTGAGGATTTATGCTTCTTTGCCTAATATAATGTACTTCACATAAATCTGGTCCAAACTAGAAATCCTTTATTCAAATCTGATTATTACTCACACAATGTTCTTCCTCAAATCTGATTGTATCTCACACAATATTTCTCTTTCTCAAATCTGATTAACATCATGCACCAATCTTCCTCACAAATTTGATTACTATTATGTACTTTTTCTTTTCACAAACATGATCCAAATTATGCACACTTTTCTTTTCATGTCTGATCCAATTTTTTCAATATCTTACTTCAACTTGGTCACTATGTATGTCAATTTTCTTTTATAAATCTGCTCATATCTTTTTCATTTATTACACATTTCCTTTTAGAATAAATCAGAATTGCTCTTCATTTTTTTGCTCTTTTACTCAATTACTATTCAGAAATATATCATTGAATTGCTTGTTTGAAAACCCACATTTCATCTTCCTTAAATACCACTCAACATGCCCCTTCATAAAGAATGTGATCCTTCACAAAGGAGGTTGGCCTTAAAAGTTCCAGCATTGCCTTTTATTTCCTTTAATTCCTGCCTTTAATTTCTGTCTTGGAGACTTGTTAACTATTTCTTCAAGCGCTGCCTATAATAATTATTGAGTTTAATTCATGACTTGGGCAACATAAATAAATGCATGTCTTCTTCTAATGCTATCGCTGCCTTAAACTTTATCCTCATAACATGATGAGTGTTCTTTATCAAAACAAGGCGCTGCCATACATATAAGGCCAGCAAACAACATGAACATAAAGCCTTTGTTAACTGTCTTCGTTGCTGCGTATGTTTATCCTATTTTGCTGCTTATTAATTTGGCATGAGCTTTTTTACTTTTACACATTAATATATGCCTTATTGACTAGCATTCATCAAGGAATGGAATAAATTCTAGGCACTAGCATGTAAGGGTGACTCATCCATCTTATGACCAAAGATTGAATCGATTAGTGGCCTTTGGCCTTTTACCTCTACAGTCTACACCTTTGACATCAATGACAATTATGTGACATTCCTTCTTGATATCGCTGACACTAAAAATAATCTTGCCAATACGCTTTGACATCAATGACAACATTTCCAACAGATTTGGGATTTGGGGATGGAAACCCTCGAATTCTGTTGGAGCAATTTCACATAGAAGTTGCTTGGGTGCTGAACAATTAAAGATTAAATAAAGTTTTGGAGGTTTGCAGTTATTATTTCTCCGATTCGAAGTGAGGATTTATCATTGATTGTGGTTTCAGTCAAGTTTGGGTTATTGAAATTTGTTAAGTCTTTGTTAAAGACAAATTTCAGGGTTTAGGAGTTCTGAATTGCAAGGCACGGAATTGAATGAATAATTTATTGAAATTGTTGTTCTTGTTTTAGTCGTACCATATTATTGAGAAGCCATACTCCTTTTTTGGAGGAGGGATGTGCTAGGTTGTGCCCTTATACACAGATTGATATTAAGGGGCCAATAAAAGGTAAACTTTGGAAACTTCACTTGGCGTCGCAATTTTCATCTACTCCACCCCTTTAAAAGTTATCGCGGGTCAGATGGAATCCGACTTGGAGAGTCAATTGGACTTTGGACTACTTTAGTGATGGGTCATGGGAAGGCTAAGGCAGAAATATACTCATAATCAAGGGTGAATACCTTAGTTGAATGTTACATCTATATCACTGGCGTGAGATATTCACTGTGGCAGGATGCGAGTGGCTATCTAAATTTTATTCATGCTCAGAAGTTGGCCGCCGAAATCTTTGTGAGGTCATGAGGGTGGTTGAGTGCAAATAAGCCATCGTTGTTGCATCCTCCTTGTTGGCATAGGAATATATATGTAGTCATTGTTTGGTATTAAGGTTTGTATGAACATACAGGTCGATTACTAGTTGATAGAGTCTTTGTGATGCGTTGGGTATGTAACTGCAAGATTCGATTTCTGTGGAGGATCAAAACCATCCATTGGCCAAGGTAGAGTCGTTGAGTTTACAACAAAGCAGTAGTTGGACAAGTTGTTGTTGATAATACCACTGTCATAATCACTGGACTGCTTTAATAATAGGCACGTGGAGTTTCAGTTGAACCTTCCAAGTTGCTAGTCAATTTTCAGAGTTGGATATTGAAGTATTCCATGTTTCCAATCTTTCCAAGAGAGCAACTGGTCTGAAAAGAGGTTAGAAAACTGTATACAATTATGCCTATGAATTATGTCCATTAGAAAGCAATACAATGAATTAAATTGCAATTCTTATCATATTCATCTACTAGTGCAATTTGCTTCTTATTTAATTTGCAATGCTAAGTATAATATGAGTATCATATGAGATCTTGCAAAACCTGCTATCATATTCATTCAAAAAATCAAAAAAAAGCTCCTCTCATGTGTATGCAAACTGGTTGGCAAATGTCTATTGAAGTTAAGTGCAAATATAGGATAAAAAAATTAGGGGGGTGTTCTTACAGCATCTGCAAATGTAAAATCACTAGAAATCATCACATTGCTCTTCATCAAAAGAATCGATGTCATCAGTTTGTTTGTTGGAAGGATGAGTAGTGTCGATGCCATTCCCACTAGCTGCAGCATGCAAATGATGTTATGCAGCAGCCTCATAACCCTCATTCTCAATTGAGACTAAGGAAAGTTGTTAGGGTAACGGCTTTTTTGTTTTTTCATTGAAAATTATTTTTTGGGCTCCCAAGCAAATTCTCCCTGGGTTTTCCTGAGTCCTTCCTTGGGCCTTGAGATTTGCCATAGGTATGTTCAAAATGTACCTAGGTTGAATCCAGAGGCTAAGGCAGGACTCTGGATAAACCAACCCAGAACTGAACCAAGTTCAAAACCCAATTTGAGCTCAACCATGGTTCCTGCAAAACCTGATCACATAGCAAGGGGGCATAAATGCCCTTGTTTGGTCATGACAGAACATCAACTGCAAACACCTAAGAGATTAATCGACATTTAGCTGCATCTAATTTTTTGATAAGTAGCAGCAAAGCAGTGTTTGATCTCAAATATGGCATTACCATCTCCTATGAAATTCACAAAGATCCAAAATCATGTGTTAAGCCCTATGGATCTTTTGTCCATTCTTGTAAGGCTTATGGCGCCATGTGGTTGTTGCACAATATTTTAAGTTTGTTGCATTGATCTTGCAAAACCAACATGCCTTTTAATACCAGCAATTTAGTTTTGAGGCACTACAAAACATGCTTCGCAACTTCAAACAAGTGCAGATCCTTACAACGCCTTGTAGAACCCAATAATCACATAGTACATGTTATTAAGAAGCTCAACAGTGACTGATTTAGTCTCAAAATCCGACTCAACATTCACCCATAGATGACCATAATGCAAGCATTAGATCAATTGGTAGCACAATATGTATGCATTGAAGATTAAAACCTGGTTGAAACAATATTAGTGATTAGCAAGCCCTTGAATAATGGCAGATGACTTATGTCGTATCCCCGTCTTGAGCATAGGACTATTGCAGACCCTTAGCCTCTTTCCTTTATTTTTCCTATAGGCTAATGGGATGGTAAAAAGAGATATAATTAAATTTAAGTTGATATTGATATATTTCTAGATTTAACTGTGTGATATTTTTTCATCATCAACATTTTGGATCATACTTCATGATCCATCATCAAGATGAAAAAGATAAAGAGGAGAATTGTGAAGATAGTAACAAACTAAGAATACGAAATAGATGTGGGAAAAGGATTCTAGGACCTAAAAGGATAGAGAGGTTAACTTGAAATTAGCAAAAGGAAGGAAAGTCAAAAAATAACTACACAATTAGAAATAAACATCTAAGAAAGAGCAAGTCAATAAGCGAACCTCTATATCCTTTTAGGTCCTAGAATCCTTTTCCCACATCTATTTAGTCTTCTCAATCTATTGCTATCTTCACAATTCTACACTATCTATTTCATCCTAATGATGGATAATGAAATATGATCTGAAAGGTTGATGATCAAAAAAATTTGTACAGTTAAATCAAAAAATATATTAATATCATTATGGACTATGGAAATTACATGGCTTAAATTTAAGTTGTTGAAAAGTAACTTTACATTATAATTTAAAAGACAACTTACATTAAAAAAGTTAAATATCAGAGATTTGGGCAGAAGTTATAGAAGCCAAAAAGATAATTTTAAACATGTAATAACATTTCGCTTCTATCTGATTTTCATTCAATACATATTATATGTCTATAGGACTGACATATCCTATATTATAGGAGGATTATTATACCTCCAATAACTACTCCTCTAAATATATTGAGTTGTTTTAACCATAGTTGAAAAACTCGGATTCGACAATAACTCAGTAGGCCCAAAAAATTTAAAAACTCGAAACTTGGCAAAAACTCGACAATAACTCGGCAATTTTATCGAACATTTTAAAATACATAAATTTTTAAAAATATTCTTCAAAAACACACATATTACTAATTTTGTAGACCATATTGTTGATTTCCATCATATATAAGTCGCGTTGCAGCATAAATGTATTCATGTAGCGAAAAATAATGAAACGATGTAAAAAAATTAAGGTTGGACTTTTTCTCATTTTAAACACATCATGGCTGAGTTTTGCCATGAGTTTATTGAAAACGGCACGATTTTTGGCGAGTTTCAGGTCTGGGAAGCACTGCAAGTTTATGTATTACACAGTGCCACGTTTTTCAACGAGTAACTCACTCGACTTGCAAACGTGCAAGTACTCGCGAGTCTAGTGAGTACTCGCTGCTTTTTTCAGCACTGGTTTTAACAACTCAATACAAACAGACAAACAAACATTCCTAGTTAATAATTATTAAGCTAACAACTACAAGAATGATGTAATATTCCCAACAACCACTCCCCCCCCCCACCCCCCAAAGTTACGAACAGGGACACACTTCTGCTCACAACAATTATGATTGGAGACAAACACATCCAATCATAATCAACCAAAAAATGTGACTAGTAACAAACACTTCCAATCACATACACCATCTCCTGAATGGGATCAAACACATCCATTCACAAACAACCAAGAATTGTGATTGGGGACAAACATATCCAATCACAACATAAAAATTTGAGAACTAAGTTCTTGTTGTTGCATATGCAACCATCATTGTAGATCTTTACCACTCTAATTACAAATGACATGGGATGATTACCACTACCACCTAGAAACCAATCTTGGCTTTAGTCATTTTGGCACAAGTGGTTTTGTCACTAACACAATTTTTCAACCCATTGCTAGAGACTAACGAGAGGTTGTTGAATATCCTCAACCTCTAGTGCCTCCATCCTCCAGTAGATTTGCTACTTAATTAGCAAGTTTGGCTTTGAGGCTCGGTTTTAGAATGCACCCCTATTGCGTACAAGCAGGGAAACCCGGGGACGCATCCCCCCCCCCAAAATGCCCCATACCCGTTCCCGGGACATCCCGGGTATCGAGGGACGGCATGGGGACAGCAAGGGACTGTCCCCCTTTTTGTAGAATTTCCAGGAAACGTCCCCGGAACAGGGGGACGCCGTTGACCAAAAGAGGGATGGCTGACCGGTCCCGGGGGCGGCTGAGCCGTCCCTCGAACCGTCCCGAGGACGGTCGGCTGTCCCCCATGTTTTGGAAGCTTCAAACATTAAAAAAATAACATGCCAACCTACATGGCATGTGTGGGCCCCATTGAGTTTGACTCCCTTATGAAGAAAAAAGGGCCTCTCTAACCTCATTTTATGCATTTTGTTTGTTTGAGCAGCCAAGGGTTTCAGAGCAAAAGAAGTTGCAGCCATTGAAGGAGAAGGAGCAGTAGCATGAAGGAGGAGAGGAGGTTGAAATAGTGTTGTTGGGAGTGCAAATCCACCAAAGAGGTATGCATCTCCTTTCCCTTCTTTTTTTTTCATTTTTTTGCAAAATGTGAAGCATACATTGTCTAATTTTATTTTATTTTTTGCATTTTCAGTTGAAACTTGCATTCTAAAAACAAAAAACATGAGCAGCAGTGAGGATGGGAGTGATAGTGAAGTTGAAATGCAAACTAGAAGGGAAAGTGGTGGGGGTGGTAGTAGAACTAGAGAGCAAAGAAACCCAATCCAATGCCCTCCTTCATCAACCAATACCAAAACCATGGAAGACTATGCAAAACACCCATTAAACCCAAAAAAACCATTCCTTCGATATGTTACACCCATGGGTGAAAGACAAAAATATTCAAGGGGGAGCAGGGTTTGGTTTTGCCATGTTTGTGAAAAGGAATTTAGGGGCAGCTACACAAGAGTTAGGTCTCATTTTTTGGGAGAGGTGGGCCATGGAATTAAAGTGTGTCCTGCATTGACAGATGACCTATTTTTAGAGTGCCAAAATATTCAAATAGAGTGTGATGGTGAGGTTCAAGGTGGGTCTCCTTCTTTCCCAAGTTCACAATCATCTATGCCTACTCCTAGTCCTTCCACGGTTGGTAGTAGTGGAGTTGTCTTAAGAGGAAAGAGGAAGGTGAGTGGCAGTGAAAAGGCAACCTCAATTGAGTCCATGTTTAATAACCAAGCACGAGAAACCACTGAATCCTCCATTGCCAAATTCTTTTTTGCACATGCCATTCCATTTCATGTGACCCATTCCTCTTATTTCAAACAAATGGTGAAAGACATAGCCACTGTTGGTTCTTCATTCATACCCCCTAGAGATCATAAGCTACGCACCACCCTCCTAGACAAAGAGTACTCCAAAGTTAATGTGTTAATGGAGGGAATCAGGCAACCGTGGATGAGGACGGGGTGCTCTATAGTGATCGATGGGTGGACTGATTGTAGACGTCGGCCACTCATCAATGTCATAGTCACATACCCTGTTGGTTCCTATTTTCTTAGAGTCGTAGATTGTTCGAGGAGACATAAGGATGCAGAATTCCAGTTTTCCATTTTGAGAGATGCCATAGAGGAGGTTGGGGCTGCAAATGTGGTGCAGGTGATCACCGATTCAATCAACACATGTGTGCAAATCAGTTGGGTTGATGGTGGAGGGTAAGTACAAGCACATAGTTTGGTCCCCATGTTGTGTTCATGCATTGAACAATGCATTGAAAGACATAGGGAAGTTGGATTGGGTGAAACAAACGGTGGCAGAAGCTAGAGATATTCAAATGTTTATTTGCAATCACCACACCTCACTTGCTCTCTTCAGAACATTTTCAAAGGAGTTTCTCAAACCTGTTGAGACAAGGTATGCCACTTCATTTTGTTTCACTTTCAATTTGTATTCATCTGATTTTGTTTTAAATTTTTATTTTTTAATGAATCATTGAATCAATGAATGAATGTAGATATGCCACATACTTCATCTTGTTAGAGAGGATGCTAGAGGTGTATGAGCCTCTACAAGCGATGATGGTCAATGCAGAGTGGGCTAGATGGCCTAATGCAAGTTCTACTGAAGGAAAGACCGTCAAACAAAAGATCCTCGATGACGATTGGTGGGCCAATGTGAGGTAAGACATTAGATGGCTGATTTTCATATTAAATTTCTGATTTTAATATTTTAATTTTACTGTCCAATGTTCTTACTTTTGAAGTTTCTAACATGTCAATTAACTTGTCAACTAATTATTTTGAACTTTTTGTTTGCATTTTGCAGATATATTTGCTCCTTCATCTCGTCTATTGTAGATGTCATCAGATATGCTGATACAGACTCTCCTAGTGTTGGAGAGATTTACAAGACATTTGACAGTATGCTTGAGAAGATCAAGCAAGTTATTTCGGCAAAGGACCCCACTTTGGATTTATATGAGCAACACATTAGGCCCATTGTGACATGGAGGTGGAATAAAATGAACACCCCGCTTCATATGGCTGCCTTTGCTCTAAATCCAAAATGGTATGCACCAAAGCCTAGTAGGGTGCCTCCATGTGATGATGGTGAGGTTTCAGATGGGTTCACATGGGCCATTGAAAAGATTTATCCAGCAGAGCAAGCTTCACTAATTCGGTCACAATTCCTCGACTTTGCAAATCTTACTGGCCCAAATTTGAGTAAACCACAAGCGAGGTTGGATAGAGCTATATTAGCTCAATTGAACCCTATTGGATGGTGGACCTATCGTGGGAGGGATACACCGCAGTTGAAGACACTTGCTACTCGCCTTCTTGCACAAGTTGCTAGTTCCTCTACTACAAAGAGGAATTGGTCCACGTATAGCTTTATCCACTCTCTCAAGAGGAATAGACTTACCTTTAGACGAGCGGAGAAGCTAGTGGTCGTTCAAAGTGCTCTTCGGCTTCAAGATTGGCAAACTCCAGAGTATCGACAGACTCCAACTCTACGATGGGATATTGATCCCAAGGACGTGGCCTAGGTAGATGAGGAGGAGATAGCTAAGGGTTTGGTTGGGGTTTCATTGGTTGAGGAGGAGCATCACAGCGGTAGTGACTCGGAGGATGACTCTGATTTTGATGCGGTTATGAGGGATGATTAGGGGCAGCAGTGCTCTTTGACTTTGTTTATTCTATATTCATTATTGACATTGTATTTTGATTTTCATAGCAAACTTTAAAACTATATGGCAGCAATGTAGCCTTTGGGCATTTTGATATAAGTTTATAAATAACTTGGAGGTTGTTTCATGATTCATGTATGTTAATTTTGAATGCGTATTGAGTATTGGCATAATGTTGAACACAAAAGTTATATGTTAATGTTCTATAATGTGTATTATGCATGCCTTATCCATGTTATCATATGAATATTTAAAATTTCCCTATATTTTTTAAATTTTCCCTGTATTTTTATATAGCCGTCCCCTGCCGTCCCTAATTTTGGCCTCAAAAATCGGAAACTTGGGGACTCGTCCCGCCGTCCTCTACCGTCTTTGTCCCGGAAACTTGGGGTAACCTTGCATGCAAGTGATAGTGTGTGCAATGACAGATGAGGTAATGGTGAAGGTGAAGAGAAGGTTGAAAAAACATTAATATTATGTCTCGTCGATTGGATTTCCAAGGGAAATTTTTCCCAAGGAACCAACCATCCTATAGGCCCCATGACCATGCAAGTTTGGCTGTTGATGACTCAAATCTGGCTGGTCTGTGCTCAGCCTTAAATAATTGTAAAACTTTCTGATGATGCCAAACCTGCAATCAGATTTGGGAATGCAGCAAACCTTGGACCTCTTATACGCTACAATTAGTCTCACAGTTCCCTGCAATTTTCCTCCTTGCGAACTGGTAATAGCACTCTACCCTCCCTATGTGTGTACCACTACTAGAAGATGGTGTGAGGCGGCTGCAGCTAATAAAAGGCTTGTAATGTGCACTGTGGTGGCAATAGTCAACTCCCTAGACCTACTCTACAGCTGCACTTATTCAGAATGTCAAACACTGCTGTCCACCCAATCACCCTTTTTATCTTATACCAGCTGCAATCCTCATGATGAAAGATGTTAAATGCTGCAAATGATCAATGGCACATCAACATAAGAGTAAATTCTGAAACCAGCTATGGTGCCCTTCATGGTTCCTTGCAAATCAAATTGCCCAACTAGAAAACTTGATACGAACTCTTCAAAATCAGCTCCAATGCAACCCCCATATGAGGATGCCCAAGAAGGAAATGAGGGTTGTTGTCCCCAATCCAAAAATGAAGTCCAAGAGGGTTTTTGTCCTCCAAGACCTCCAAACAGCAAAGAGTTTTCATCCTTGGTTGTGGATTCAAACACAAATGCTCCAAATTGAAGAATGCCAAGTGAAGCCAAGCACCACCTTTTTAAAACTTTCCAAACAGGCCCTTGGATTAAAATTTCCCTTCAAAGTATTTAAAAAATATATATAATTAAGTGTTTAAAAACAATTTTTAAATTAATAATATTATTAAGTTGCACCATAAAATAGACATTACTGGGCCCAACTTAAAATAATATCATTAGTCATTTCCCTTGCTTTATCCTTTAGCCTACGGGAAATGACAATAGGCTACAGGTCTTCTCCATGGCTTTAATTTGAAAATGGGGAAAATGACAAGTAGGTTGATATGGCCCCACATGACCATCGTTACTTGTCCATCCTTTTATCTATTCCCAATTAGGTTTGCTTAAGAGATTGTACAAAGGTGAAAGGTAAAGGTAGCCTTTTGGGTCACCACCAAGCAAGAGAGCAACTTGGTGTATGAGACACCCCTTATGCAAGCATCCCACAAGAGATTGTTTTTCTGTTTGATGTATATAGCCCTAACACACTCCAGATTTGAACATGTGACCTTCATTCTGAAGTACAAATGATTTCACCATCACCATTGGGCCATAATTATCACCTATGGAAGACCTTGGACTAGTTTATGTAAAGGTCAACACATCGATAATATAATTCTATGACAATCTTGCCACAAATTTCAGTGTTATGTCTCTTTGCTAAATTCTAGATGTATCTTTGCAATCCTAGGTACTCTTATCATCAGAAGACTTGATATTCTTGCAGACTAGTAAATCAGTTTGACCCATTTCACACTGCAGCAGCAAGCATGCATTCTACTAAATATATATTTCCAAGACATCCAAATTAATGCCCACCAGGAATCCTATCAAATAAAACTTTCTAACAAATATTTCTGTAAAAAACTTTAGACAAATCCCTGCATTTTATTATACGCGAAGGACCTGCATGAATGTTCATTACACTTTGATAGAGATTAAGTCAATTTCATTGGCTTGTAAACATCAAAAAATATTTAGTTCTGATTGGGAAAATTGAAATGCAATTTAATGAGAGAGTTTATTCAATGCAATAATCAAAAATTTAGCTTTTTGATGCAACTCATAGAATCCGAAATCTAAGTACTGGATTTGTATCACCTGCAGTTATGCCAAGGTATGAGCAGCCTATGTGACAGCCAAACCTATTGTTAAAACTGATTCTGTTAAAAAGATGAGGATTTCATTTACATCAACAAGACTTATATAGCTAATGGTACTACATAACAGCAATAACATTTTGATACATGTTTACAAGCACAACATAGTACACAGAATCGTAAAGGGGCAGCAAGACTAAATGTGAACCATCATCAAATTTATTGCAATACAGATTCATAATAGAAATGCAAAAGACTAGTATACGAACTGTAGCAGGAATGTCTTCAGTATTCAATGTAATATCCTAGAATGCACTCTTCTGTTAAAGAAAAGTGCAATTGGTCTGGTGTTCACATTCCATGATATCAATTGGTATGCACAATAGAATGACTAAGATTGGGTTACACAGTTAGTTAAAAACGCATAGATGCGCAATGCTTAAATTAGAACAATGTATAAATATCACCCATTTCTTAATAAAGATTGTCAGTTGCTTTCATGGAGCCTTGCTAGTTATAAGGAAAACAGCTTCACAAAATAAATTGGATCAAATTCTCTAAGAATGGGAATACCCCCATAAAACGTAAATGGAGATGGTAAACAACAAAACCAGTTTCATTTGTAATCATCAAAGATAGAATTTACATCTTTTGCCTGATAATTAATTATAATAAACAAATATTATGTAGAACTATGTATGCATCCTTATTAAGAATCAGAATCTGAAAGAAATCATTAAACATAGACTTGTATTAAAAAAAATTATTCACTTGATCATACAACTGATGGAAATGACTAAAGCCCAAAGCATTGAACAAACCTTCAGGTGAACGTGACAGGGCATTAACAGGCCTCCACATAGTCTTTTGGACTTTCATCCTCTTGTCACCAGACATTGCGATTGATTGATCACTTGTGTGACTCATGCTCTTGACCCTTAAATTGTTCCCCACATATGAGATCTTGCAAGCAAAAGCAGGGTATGAAGCTGAATGACTAACAAAAATGACTACACTCGGGAACATCTATTCAATTGGAAACAATAAGAAGAAAAAATGACAATATATTAATTGACAGTATAGTACAAGAAGCCTTTATAAACAGATTGTATACCTGTGAAGAATTTCTTGAACAGGAAACAATACTTGTTTCTTGAAATGCTCTCCAAAATTGTCCAGTGCTGAACACAATCAAATCCAACAACTTTTAAGAGGCGTACTCAAGCATCAAACTACACAACAGAAATATTCCAAAAAATTAGATAGAAGATAAATGAAAATGAATAAAGTTCTGCTGAAAACAACACAACACAAAAAATATGAGTATTTTTACTATGGTTTCAATTTAAATTATATAGAATTATCATTACCATTTTGCAATGGCTTACATTTTGTGTTTACTCAGAAGCCAGCATAGAGACTGAAATTGAAATTCAAATCATAACAATGTCCACAAAGGGCCAAAAGATATATAACAGTAAAACTGTAAATGTGACTGATATCAAAGCTAAATAGAACTGATTGGTTTGTGAATTTTGTTTAAGACTCGAGCAGGACAAATTCATTAATACTTGATCATGGCAGGTCACATATTGTGTACGGTCACAGAGATGTCAGAGCCCTCTTTAGCTGACATCACCCCCAATGGTTGATAACGTTCAATTTTATTTGCAATTTAAACATCACCAACCATGTCTATTGTTGTCTGCTATATGGAAACGTGATTTTAGGCTTAAGACCACTATATATATAGGCTTCCCATTGCCATTCCCAAAAGTAAACTTGGAGGATTTTCTCTACTTGCACTCACATTACCACACCTTCCCTTAGGGGATTCTTAAAGATTCTAAGGTACGGGATACTTCATCAAGGAGGATAAGTTGCAATGCAAAGCTTTTATATTAAAGAATAGGTGACCCACCAACAATGTATGCCAAGTCTTAAGAGTCCCTTACTATGGTCGACTAGAGTTTCTTCTATCCATCCTACATTCACCTGCAACCAAGCCAATGGATAGGTTGATATCAGGATATGCCTAAAGACAACCCAAGTATTTCTTTGCCCCATCTCCTTCTTTTATGCAAGTATGATTCTCATTGCATGCTTGCTTTATTTATTACTTGTTATATTGTGTGTTGTTGTTTACTTCATTGCCATCAAAATTTCCATACTTGTAGCCCTTTGCTTCTATTGACTACTTTGTTGCCCTACTTAGAGCCCTTGGCTTAACAAACATGTCCTTTGTTATCAAATA
The DNA here is from genome assembly GCA_007115665.2 of Sequoiadendron giganteum. Lineage (NCBI taxonomy): Eukaryota > Viridiplantae > Streptophyta > Pinopsida > Cupressales > Cupressaceae > Sequoiadendron > Sequoiadendron giganteum. The sequence goes on from CM021109.1 coordinate 414,376,248, forward strand.
ATTGGTCCACCCTAATATCCTATATATATTGTCCTTATAATGTGTCCACTAAGAGAGGTCTTGTACATTTTCACAATTTAGATGTTAATATTATTAGACACTATATCATAGTGTATATATAAATGCCAAATCTGATGTGAATCTTATCTCCCCTTTGGATGGGTGAGTGTTATACGTCTACAAAGATTTATTGTCGGATCATATATCATAAGCAATCTACACACGTGATCCGTCGGTCATATTTCATAATACATTTACTAGTGGCGGTTCGGCTAGGAGAAGTAGGTTGTTTCAATGCAAAGATCAAATGTCAAGGGATCTTCGCAAATGAAGCATTGTTTATTGTTTGGAGATTCCTTATATCCGTGATACCCTGAACAAATCATTTGGAGATTCCTATGAAATATGTTTTTTAGACAGCCGAAATTAGGGTGCCAAGGTGGGTTTGGCTACTTTGCATGCGGAAACAATGGCAGGTTTGTTTGGCAGCACCAAACCAATTAAAGGTTTTTTTTTTGAGTAAGAAGAAGGTGGGTCCAATTGAAAGTGAGGTCCAATGTAGGGTTTTGGGCAGAAAAAAGGTGAGTTTACTTAAACTTTTATGTATATTCATTTATTTGAGTTTGTCTATTACTACATCTTGCCATGCAAAATTTTGGGTGGTGGAGGACAACAAATAGCAAATGCAATTTCAGAAATAAAACATCATAAAATTTATATGATAAACACAAATAGGCATATAGGTTGGCAAGGCTCACATCACTCAAGGAAAAACTGCTTAGAGCAAGCAAAGCTTGCACTACAAGATAAAAACAAAAAGTGGGTTTTGGTCAATGCAAAAGAAGTACAAAAGAATAATAAAACATAGACTTTCTCTGGTAAAAATTAGAACGGGCAATAAGAAAATTGGCCCAAAGGAAGAAAGCTATTGAAAAATCTCAAAAAAGCAAGATTGTGTTAGAAAGTTTGGAGATAAACTAAAGTGGAGGCCAAAGGGAAATAGAAAAAATTTGTAGCCCCACATCAACACCTCTTACATGTTCATCAAACTTATATGTTCAAGAGCTATTGAATGTCAAAGGAAAAATGAAGGAGCTACTAAATATCAAGGGAACGTTGGAAAGTATAGAAGCTAGGGAGCAAGAAAACAGCTACAAGCTTCCAAGTATCATAACAACAAATCAATCTCTAGAAGAGGATAACAAAGTTTTAAAGGAGCAAGCAGCAATGCTCCAAGAAGCATTGAGAGCAGGAAAGCATGAGCTTCAAACCATGAAATCAGCCTAGCAACTCACACAAGAACCAACAAAAATAGTCATAGACATGGTAGATCTGAAAGGGGAAAGAGTTCAAATGCAAATACCACAACATGCAAAAACTCATGGCATGAAGATGAAAGAAACTATCACAAGTAACTTCTTAAAGGTAGGAAAATCAGGAGCACAAGTTTCGAAAGGGCCAACAAATTAGGCAATGGAAGCAAACACAAAACAGCACAAATCACAAGAAAAGGAATGACAAGCTAAAAAACATACTTATTAGAGGAGTGAGAGATTATGGAGAAATTGAAAGCATACTCAATCTTGTTAATGACTTTCTTAGAGACAAGTTGCAATGGAAAGGGCAAATTTATCAAGCGAGGAGAAGAGGAAAGATAAAGGAAGAAAGTAATAGACCTATAAAAGTTGTCATGATGACAATAGATGACAAGAAACAACTTTTAAAGAAAAGAGGACTATTAAAAGGTTCTCATTTCTTCCTAGAAGGCGACCTAACACCAATGCAAGAAGAGGTTCAAAGGGGAGAATTGGATAAATTAAGAGTAGCAAGGAATGAGAGCAAATGGGTGCGATTACAAAATGGTAAAGCTATTATTACCAATTTCGTGCTTCAGAACACCATAGGGCAGCAAGAAGGCAATAAAGAGAGGGCAGTGAAATCGTGGAAAGCAATAGACAAAACAAAGTGGACATGGCTGGAAAGGAGCAAGGTTACTACCATGAGTCATCAATCGCAAGATAAATATCAGTTAGGCCTCAACTAGAGCACTTATTGTCATGTCCCCCAAAATTGCAACATTAGAATATAAAACATTGAAATACAAATAAATGAATAGAGTAAATAAATAAGATTCGTATCAGCAATTTAATATTATTACAATTATAATTATTGCAAGATAACATTACAATTATATATAATATAATATTGACGATTTAAGTATCATTAATCATAATATATATATATATATATATAAAATAATAATAACAAATATATTAAGGAACATGAAAGCAACAAAATAAATAATAATATAAATATTGAAAATATAAATCTAAATAGTAAACAATCTAAATGTTATTATATTTATAACCATTATAATATAATACTGAAATGTATACACAACTAATATGAAAACAAACACAATATAAAATCAGTAAACAAACAGCAGTATAAAATCCTTATTAAAAGACAGCAATGTTAATGAACTAAGGCAGCAACTATATCATAGAATCGTAGGATGTGAAGGAGCAGCAATAATAAAGCAATGATTAATATGTTTGAAAGGACAGAAATTAAATATATGAAGCAGCGATCACATAATGCAGCGCTTGGTAATTAAAGACTTAGGCATCAATAAAGCAATTAGTTTTAAAGGACATGTCCATTCAAAAAGGTGTGCCCCATTAAGATATGAGGATATATAAGGGGTGGGGTATTAAAGGTAAAAGGAAAAAAGGGGAAGAGAAATATATATAGGAAAAATCAATTAGAAATCTTCATAAAGCAGCAGATTGGAAATGAGATAAATTATGAGAGATATATTTGATTAAGTGTTATTGCCAAGAATATATTTGGGAAATTGAAGGAAGGCGATTAAGGAATAAAGAGTCATGGGAAGACACAGCAGATCAGGTGATGTACTCACTTAGCAATAATATTTAGCATATTTTGAATATAAGAAATCGATATTGCTAATCCGATTATTGATATAATGCTTTCTTTAATCTTATCATAATGAGAATTATTATGAACTTAAAGAACCATTGATAAATGAAGATATTTTTTATTATAGGCATGAAATAAATCTTGGATGAATGCAAATATAGCTGATTGTGTAAAGATTGTCTTCTTTATGCTTGTAACCCTATCAGGAAGGGTGAACCATGGTTTAAGTAGATTGTCTAAAAACCCCACTTTCAGCCCCTTAGGCCCTAGACAAGGGATTGGGCCTTGCAGCCCCTTAGGCCCTTGACTAGGGATTGGGTTATAGAAGGTTGGGGGTCCCACCTAGGCTTCAGCCCCATAGGCCCTAGACAAGGGATTGGGCGAATAGGAGGTGGTAGACGTTAGGCTACTTAAGGATTCCATGATTTCCTCTCCCCTGATAGGATGAGTGTCTTCCGAGGTGTTGCCATGAGTGGAGTATGAAGGTACTAAGCCACTAGGCAAGAAGGATTATGATGGACAACCTCTTGAGTTTTATTTGAGGGCTTCAAGGCGGATCCTATGGCACTCCTCATATGTCTTCTTAATTGCATTTATGATTATGCTTATATTTTGGATATCTAGATATTAATGCTAACAGATATATGTGTATGTGGAAATGTTGTTAATATGGTGAATGCAGATTTCAAACCAAGATTACTTCATTAAAAAAAAAACAATCATTTGGAAAGAAGAAACCCTAAACCTAATCAACAAGTGAATTCTAAGGCAAACCGGGTAAGGGACATTACACTTAGATTTAATGTACTGGAATTGTAGGGGGTACCCTTGGAAGAGGGGTTTTGGGTTAGGGCCTATTGCAAATGAAAGGACATAATATGTCTCATGGAAACTCACAATCACAATGGGTGCAAGACTCCTTCATTTGAAGGTTATATGAAAATGGTTGTTTGAAATGAAGCTACAAGAAATGGCAAGGGTTATGGAGGTATAATGGTGTTGGTAAGGGAAATTTGGAGCAGGAACATTCAGTTGGAAGAAATTGACACAAATAAGCGATACATTTGGGTTAGAATAACAGAAAATGGAAGGCACATCAAAATTGCAGCTTGCTATTTTGCCCCACAAGCTTCAAAAACAGCAAGATAGATGAGGATCCTTTTGAAGCCTTAGAAAAAGATATCAATTCTCTATGACTAGAAGGTGTGGAAAACCATCAATGGGCTAGATGTTAAGAATATAGCTGGAGCATTAATCATTTTTGTAAAGAAATACTAGCCTTATGTGGTACTTATGGCTTGCTTGTTTGTAATAGAATGGATAGGTGGAAGTACTTTAGAAATTACACATGTAAAACCTATTATGGTGCAAGTGTGGTTGATTACATCATTTGCTCGCAAAACTTGATAGACAGGATAATAAAGATAGCAATAAAGGGTCCTCATAGGGAGCTAAAATCATATCACTGCCCAATATGTACTATGTTGCTTTCGCAAAAAAGAAATTAGCCTATGATGATAGAGCAACATAATCATCAACACTTGGCAAAAGCAAAAATTGTAATAACCCAAGAAAACCACTTTACCTTAATAGAAGCTTTGAAACAAATAATTTAAACAAAAGAAAAGAGTAAGAAGGGCTTAATAAGCCATTAATTAACAAGCATAATACAAGAGGCTTTGGAAAGATGCATAAGGGCAAAAAATAGGAAAAAGAAAACAAGTTGTTTTCCGGAAAATGCTTGGTTTGACAAGGAGAGAGGTACCAAGGAAAGCTCTCAAAGAGCCAAGGAATGAAGGGACAAACAAAATTTTATACCAGCAGATTGTAAAAGAAAAAAAGAGAGAGTACATGATCACAAGAAGAGAGGAGCTAATCTATTTAAATAAAAATAGCCCAAAACCTTTTAGAGGGAGCTTCAACAAAGGAAGAAAAACACAGAGAATAAAATCACAGCACATCAATGGCTAACTTATGCAAGGCGGCTATATGAGCATGAACCATAGATAGAGGTACCTTCCACATTCAACACAACAATGCAGCTATTTACTTTGTAGGAGGTTAAAGAAGGTATTAAGAAGCTAAGCACAAGGAAGGCTTGCGACATGGTTGAGTTACAGGTAAACTACTTAAATGGGAAAAGAACATTCTAGCTCCCCATATTAGGAACATTTTCAACATCATTAATATTAGGTTTCCAAGAGATTGGACAACCAGCCTTGCACTTCCTCTCTTTAACTAAGTTGTTGGTTCTGGTATAGTGTAGGGTAGAAGTACGGGGTTTGAGTATGCCAATACGAAAAAAAAATCTTGCATACGGTATGGCTGGGTACAACTGTATAATATATATATGTAAATATCTATATATATATATATATCACAAAATTGAAAATACATTTGATATCTCATATAATAATAGTGACATTTGAATCTTTGATAGTATGATACTTCATCATTGATCAATGATAGTGATAAAAATAATATTAATTGTCAATTGATAGCTCAAAATTTCAGTATTATGTCATATATCAATATATCATATATATGTCCAAGACTCCAAAGTCAAGATTCAAATGAAAATCATTACAATTACAAAATTTGAAAATAATTCAATCAAGAATTTGTATCTCAGTCTTCAATCTTCATTGGAAGCATCTAGATCGAAGTCATCACTTGGTTCAACATCATTTGAACAGCAAGCTAATGGAGTGTCATCCCACTAGGTACATCATGTGTAGGAGCTTCCTCATTATCTACACTAACTGTGGCAAGCTCTACAATAGATGCATCCAAGTTGGTACACTCAAGGATTATATCCCAATTCTTCATCACCCCTTCCTTGTAGTCAACTTCCTTATGTGATAGGAGACACAAGTTGAAATGGATATAAACCAAGTCTTCTACTTTTTTTGGAGCCAACCAGTTATACTTCACTGAGTGCATAAATGTCATGTCCCCTTTTTGAGTAATCAAAATAATTTTATATTAATTGCTGGAAATGACTTTTAAAAAAAAGTGCAACTAATATTTTGTTATTAAATTAAAAAGATTCTCAAGGTGATATTTAATATTAATGTTCAAAATGGCAACTAAAGTGCAAAAAGAAATATTAAAATAAAATAAAGGGAACTTATTTTAGTTGCCCTAAAAGTGTGTCTTTAAAAGGAGTTTCAGGAAGAGAAAGCATTCTTGGTAATTTCATTTTTATAAAACCCAAATGTGGAGAGGTGAGCAGCAATTTATCTTTTGCCCTAGGATGAAAACCCTACGGCAAAGAGTTTTCGATTGGCGTATGTTTGCGTATGTTTGCAAACCTACAGGTTTAGGTTGTTATTCCTAGCAAAACCTACAGGTAGAGGTTGAGGTTGTTATTCCTAGCAAAACCTACAGGTAGAGGTTGTTATTCCTAGCATGGAACTCTTAGCATAAATATTTGGTAGGGATTGAATCTAGCGTCCAGCACATAGAAAATTCCTACAGTGAATTTTATATTATATTTGGGAGAGTCTTAACCAGTCGCACCACACAGTCAAGGAGTCGTGACCAACTATTCATTCTAGGTTGCAAAGATGAAGTTTGACAACCATCGCTCACTTTTGAGTCAAATGTATGCTTAGCCATCTGGAAGTGATTTACCATGCCTAAAGCCTAAAGGTGAGCCGCCACAATACTTAAGGAAATCATGAGGAAATAAGGGGAAAAGCTTCTCTTTCTGGTGATGTGGAAGAATTAAGTAAATCAGCGACCACAATACAAGAGAAAAAAATTAATTGCACAATATAAGAATCTTTGCATTAAAAAGTGATGTGGGACAAGTGTTGAGGGTTGTCATTGGCCTGAGAATGCTGTTGGTTGCTTTGGGACTCTTGAAGGGATTAAAGGAAAAGCCAGCACCACTTTTTGGAGGAGTTATTAAGTCATTAGGACTCTCAAATACCATCAACATGCCTTTATGAAGTAGTGGAAAATCTGGAAAGAGAATCTCCCTACTTTATTAGAGTCGAATGACTTGAGGGAAGTGATGTGGATCTTGGGAGGAAAGCAAATAAAGCTTTTCAGCTATCAAGGAAGCGAGGCAAGTTTAAAGAGGACATCGCAGGCTAAGAAAAGTACCTTTTGAGAAATTCTATTATAGTTGGGACTCATAAACTCAGCCACCACTTTATGTGAGATGCTTTGAAGTTGTCTTGAGATTTTATTGGTTATTAAACTCTATTTCGCAGCTTCCTATTTGGTTGTAATGCTAGCCGAAATTCTTGAATGATGAGTCGCATTGTGTTATGGAATCATGGGAAGTATTGGGAAGAAAGTTTCCATTACCTTTTTGAAGGGTTTGCAGCCTAAAATCCAACCACAGCACCTAAATTTGTCCATTGTGATGAATAAAGTCATTTAAGGGTGTCACCAATCGGGATGTGAGTTGTATGTCCCCTTCTTAGCCAATTTCAATGTTTGGGGAATTAGCCTATCAATGAGTCCTCGTAGGCTAAAGTGGGTGTTCAGAGGGCCTTGTTTTGGGAGTTTTCTTCTTCAGAGTCTAGTGATTTTCAGGGTTAGCCTTCTTGAGGTTTATAGGCTCTGTTTGCACTCACTATTTTTAGTAAATCACTTGGATGTTGGGGTCCAACCTTACTATTTATAGTAAGCCATCCAAATGAGCAGTTTGAGCAGTGGGTTACCCCATGGTGTTGGCAAAATTAATTAATGTTGAGTTTTAATGGAGTTATGATACTTTAATAATAATTAAATTATAAAGTGGATATCATTAATGGCTTTATTGACCTTATAATATGACTTATTTTAATAACATAAGGTCAATTATTTAAGTCATTGAAGGGGGCACCCACATGAAGTTATAACACTTGGCAACAAAAGCAAATATTTTAATATATTTAAATGGATTAAAAAGCATTGGAAATCATGCTTTTTGGCAGGAGGTATAAAAGACTTCAAAAAGCACATTCAATTATCATTCATACTTTGCAAATTTCATGAGCTTTTGTTGTGGAGAAGAAACTAAGGTTTCTAGCTGCAAATCAATCTTGGAGAACGAAAACTCTCTCAGATTAGTGAGCTATAGGTGTGAAATACCACCCAAAGATTGCTTTTCAGGTGGCTACATTCAGGAGTCACATTTGTGCATATTGAAGAAAAATATTTCAAAGTTTTCAGTTGCTAAGAGTGCAGATCAGAAATCACTTGAGGAGTTTATTGCAGATATATCTTTAAATATTGGCACCAAGCATATATACAACAGGCCGTACAACTTCCTTGTTGGGCCGTACATCTTCTAGGTTGGCCGTGTGGTTTCTAGGCCAAATCGCCTAGGGTTTCAACATCATATCATCACCATTTGGGGTGGCTAGATCATTGCAATCACTGTGCAACAATTTCAAGGTGCGGAAATCTGATTTTTGAGTTGGGCGTCCAGTTTGCTAGTATCTAGTTTGTTGATCAAAATATATCAGATTTGCAATAGTTTCTTATTTGACCTCCAGGTATGATCTTCTTGTGAATTCAAAGCAATCGTAAATCTGAGTTGGTCAATTTATATATTTGCTTTCAGTATTAATTTATTTTGCATTTGTATATATTTTATTGCTTTCTTGGCAAACATTTCAAAAAAAAAAAAAACTAAAAAACCAAAGAAAGCAAATAGAAAAAAGCAAAAATAATTAGCAAATATCCTATCAGGGGTGGGATATTTCAGTGGTATCAGAGCAATTTTCCTACCATCTTGTATTGGGACAATATTTCATGAGTAAAAAGAACATTCAGTATACCAGAGGGGTTGCTCAGTGAGAACCACCACAGATACCTGAGGGTGAAACAGTTTCAGGGGTTCTGGGTATCCACAGGAGTAATTCTAGTGACAGTGAGAGTATTGTTGGCGCTATGGCAGAGGGGGATAAGGGACGTGTTGGTTAAGTCAGTCCTGACTCTAGAGCTAAGAGGCAAATTGATAATATGATGGATATGATGTCACAGCTATTGCGTCAAAAGACAATTTACCCCACCTCAAGAACCCATTGAGGTAAACGACAAAAAATATGTGTTGAGGGGAATGGCGGAGGGGAGTCTACGTGCTATCTCCATCAGTGGGAAGGAGAGTAGAAGAAAAGGGAAAGAGGTTAAATAGTTGGTGGCGCGTGATCAATCCCAGTAGGAGTATGCTTCCATTCATTGCTCTAAAAGTTCAAGAAGAGGTAATTCAAACCAACAAGTGGGTAATGTTCAGTTTGTTATTAATCCATTATTTGAGAATGATGTTGGTTTGACTTATGACAATCCACTCTTTGAGCGATGATGGCAACCCTTTAGACCCTTGTGTGGAGTTGGGCAATGATCACAGGGTATGGGATCCTAGTTGTGCACCAGGACTACAGTCAGAGTTTACAGATGTATTCCACAATGTGTATATTGTGCAGAGTGCATACATTTCACCTTCAATCCACTCGTCACTAATTTGACTTTGTTGCACAAAGCACATACGCATGTGATGGACAGTTGGTATGAGGCATCTCCTTCCGCGGATGAGGGTAGCAAACCTTGCAGGTATCCAGAGTCGCTTCTACAGGATGGAACATGCTTTTGGGACACATGGTGCAAGGGTTGATCTTGGCCAACGTGGTATATCTGGTGTGGTTGGACTAGTGCAGTGGGAGTTTCTTAGAGGCAAGAAGGACAAACCACAGTTTTTCCCTTGGGATTCAGGTGGTGTTATGTTCTTTCTTCTGACAGTGATTGATAGGGATCCTAAATTGAGATTGCTTGAGGACAAGCAATTTCGAGGAGGGCGGACTGTAATGTGCCCTTCTTAGCCAGTTTCAATGTTTGGGGGATTAGCCTATCAACGGCTCCTCGTAGGCTAATGTAGCTATTCAAAGGGCCTTGTTTTGGGAGTTTTCTTCTTCAGAGTCTAGTGATTTTCATGGTTAGCCTTCTTGAGGTGTTACAGGCTCCATTTGCACTCACTATTTTTAGTAAGTCACTTGGACGTTGGGGTCCAACCTTACTATTTATAGTAAGCCATCCAAATGCGCAATTTGAGCAGTGGTTTACCCCGTGGTGTTGGCAGAATTAATTAATATTGAGTTTTAATGGAATTATGATATATTAATTATAATTAAAGTGATTACTTCAATAATAATTAAATTATAAAGTGGATATCATTAATGGCTTTATTGACCTTATAATATATGACTTATTTTAAAAACATAAGGTCAATTATTTAAGTCATTGAAGGGGGTGCCCACATGAAGTTATAACACTTGGCAACAAAAGCAAATATTTTAATATATTTAAATGGATTAAAAAGCATTGGAAATCGTGCTTTTTGGGAGGAGGTATAAAAGACTTCAAAAAGCACATTCAATTATCATTCATACTTTGCAAATTTCATGAGCTTTTGTTGTGGAGAAGAAACCAAGGTTTCTAGCTGCAAATCAATCTTGGAGAACGAAAACTCTCTCAAATTTAGTGATCTACAGGTGTGAAATAACACCCAAAGATTGCTCTTTAGGTGGCTACATTCAGGAGTCACATTTGTGCATATTGGAGAATAATATTTCAAAGTTTGCAGTTGCTAAGGGTGCAGATCAGAAATCAATTGAGGAGTTTGTTGCAGATGTATCTTTAAATATTGGCACCAAGCATATATACAGTAGGCCATACAACTTCCTTGCTGGGCCGTACATCTTCTAGGCTGGGCGTGTGGTTTCTAGGCCAAATCGCCTAGGGTTTCAGCATCATATCATCACCATTTGGGGTGGCTAGATCATTGCAATCATTGTGCAGCAATTTCGAGGTGTGGAAATCTGATTTCTGAGTTGGGTATCCAGTTTGCCAGTATCCAGTTTGCTGATCAGAATATATCAGATTTGCAATAATTTCTTATTTGACCTCTGGGTATAATGATATAATCTTATTGTGAATTCAAAGCAATAGTAAATCTGAGTTGGTCAATTTATATATTTGCTTTCAGTATTACTTTATTTTGCATTTGTATATATTTTATTGCTTTCCTGGCAAATATTTCAAAAATACAAAAAAACAAAAAAAACTACAAAACCAAAAAAAGCAAACAGAGAAAAGCAGAAATCAGTTAGCAAATTTCCTATCAGGGGTGGGATATTTCATGAGCTCAAAGAGGCTGTGATAAAATTTATATGCAGTTACAGGGATTTGTTGAAACCTGAAAAATCCATAGTTTTGAATTCATTCATCAAACCCAGTGCACAAGCAATTTCTCAAGTAGCTATATCAATCTAAAGGAGTTTGGACTAATGATATTTAGTTTTGATCACACTTGTGCACATACAATAGGGTAGAATATGTCCAGCCAGCTGCTCAAACCCAAGTTAGTTTGTTCTTATTCTCAATTTTGTGCATTCTGGTAGATACAATTTGGTTAGTGTGTTGTTCATTTCCAATTTCTGAATTATGTATATCAAAGAAATCTTTACCAGTTATTAATAACATATATCAGAAATTTCTGAGTGGAATGCATTTGAAACTGGATAATTGCTCTCATTATTCTTTGAAGTGAAGTTTGTGTTGAATTATGATATATGTATTGTTATTCGTTAAAACCCACGTAATTTCATAGCAAAACATCAACATCTCAATAGGGTATTCTATCAAACATTTGAAGTAATAAAAGAGAAAAACTAGTGGGGAATATTACAATAAAGGAGTATGTACTCCAGTTCCATTTAGCTAAAGAACTTGCAATTTGTTGAAATCAAACAGAAAGTCAATATAACTTAAAAATCAAAAATGCTAAAGAATGGTAAGTACAATGAATTTTCAAAAATAAAAATAAATGCTTACTTGTAATAGAATTTTGATTGCATGAGGCTAGAGGAACAAATAATCTTGTAGTTGGCCAAATACAATAAATAAATAATATTGTAATCAGCAAAAGTGAAATACTATTAGATGTTGTAATCAGGAATTAGTCCCCGACCGTTGGTCGGTTGTTACTAGGTAGTTGTCGACGATTGGCATTCTCGATCAACTCGGTTGGCTATATAATTCATATCTACACTTGTAGTCGGGGACCGCATACATTCTATATTATGTACTTCTTGCCTATCCAATGAATGAAGAATACAATACATATATTCTATGCATTGTTTGAGAAATTAATATGTTTTATTACTGCTGTTATATATTTCCGTTTACTCTGTGTTAATCGATCAAGTAGCCTTAAGGAGTAAACATTTGGTGTTGTTGCCGATATGAACCCTAGTGATACACAACACATAGATGAGAATCATGGTGTTGTAATGGGTCAGCTAGCCGAAGAACCTATACAAGCAAACAAAGAAAGAGAAGACACGTTGACAGAAGACTTGATAAACCTATGGGACATTTCACTAAAGGAACACATACGGAGGGAAGCTCTTAGGAGGGAGGTCCCTCAGGCAACCATCTAGGATAATCTAACTATCAGCCCAAAGGTTGATCATCTTCTCGATAGACTATCGAGATTGATTGCACATCACTACATCATACTGCAAGATCTTCGAGCTAAGAAATACAGGGAACAACAAAGGCAACAAATATTGCAATGATACGAAGAATGAAATAAATGGGAAGAAGAAGAGCATGACACTGACCGACAACATACATCAAGGAATTAATGCCCTTAACCTTAAATAAAACCAAGAAATTAATAAAAAGCAGTCAAGAATCAATCGACCAAAAAATAAGATCCCTGAGAATAAAAGAACAAAGAGAACGACGATGATGATTAAGGGGTGAAGTTGAAGATGGCAAAGGGTTCCTAAAGGAAAGCCTGAGCCCACCTAGGAGCAGAAGCCGAAGTGCGAGCAGAAGTCATAGTCGAGAGAGAAAGAGAATCACCAGGACAAGAGAACGTACAAAGGGAGAGTGGGTAGAGATAGCTCGACATTTACCACTTCCCAACGAAACATACACCGAGCTCTCTGACCAAAATAGAGAACCGTATGTACCATCAATGTCGAACGAAGAGGAAAGTGAAGAAGAGAATACTATCAGAGAACCGTACAGACCATCATCAACAGATGAAGAAGTATCGCCGAGTGAAAAGAATGGTCACTGTCAAGCGAAGGGGAAGGCAAGGAGGGAACCGCCAACCCAACTGACCAAGAACAATCTATACCAAGAAAACCAGCCTAAGGGGAAAGCCAGAAAAACCTACCAACGATCTAACAGAGACCATACGACCCTACCAATTAAAGTGACAGACCTTCTCGAAACAATGCCACAACTGGGAGTGGCGATAACATAGTCAGTGACAAGCAAAGTCGGCAACAAGAAGGTCAAAGAAAAGGAATGGTAGTAGAGCCGCCACCTGAGGGTGAACAAGTCATTGACCCAATGTTGTTGACAGTGAACATTGGGAAGAGATCGGTTGTCGTACAAATGGAGATCGGGGGAAGGAGTCTAACAAACACGATTGTCAACAGAAGATCAAGAGTCAATGTACTACTCGAAGATACATGGAAGTGTCTCGGGAAGCCAACGCTCTAGCCATTGACATTCCAGTTGGTGGGTGTCGACCAGCATGGCATCAAGCCATTGGGAACGTTGATGGCGCAAAAAGTGACAATTGGGACAACCATTCCTATTAAATTTTGTGGTCATCCCATTGGAGAAAAAGGAATACAATGCATTACTTGGGAGAGGATGGTTGGTTGCAGCCAAGGAAAACCACAACTGGAAACGAAATACACTCTCCATAGAGAACAATGGGAGAAAGTACTTGATCAACTTGAGAAATCAAGTAGTAAGTGAAGAATTGGCATCATCCGACTAGGAGTCCAAAGGACGATCAAGAATAGATGAAGAAAGGAGATTCATGGAACCAAATGACGAAGGCATCCTTGACCTCCAGCATTGTTCGAAGGACGAAACGAGTTCACTCAACGGACTCTTCCACTGGGAAATAGAGGACTACAAAATGTTCCAACAAGATTGTAATAAGCTACAAGTTGAGGAGATTGAAGGAGGAGAAGAGGACAAAGCCTCACTATGGGGAATACAAGGAGCGAGTGGCCAGGGCGGATGACATGCCAACACATAACTTTGAGCAAGACAAGGCGATCAAGTACGAAGAACCAAGAATAAAAAAGGTGAACTTAGGAGAGGAGGATAGCGCCCGAATGGTTCTAGTCAGACACGACTGGAATCCAATGCTAAAGGCGACAACATCCAAAATCTTCATAGAATAATGCCTTTGTGTGGACATACAAAGACTTGAAAGGCGTACCTCTAGAACTATGCATGAATAGAATCCCTTTGGTACCAGGAGCACAGCTCGTATGGAAAAGGCAATACAAAATGAATAAAAACTATGCTACAAAGGTGTAAGAGGAAATCGAAAAAATGCTCGAAGTAAGAATAATCTTCAAGGTCAAAGTTAGCGATTGGGTTTCAACAATTGTTATATCACTCAAAAAAGAATCCAAACAAATTCAGATATGTGTGGATTTTTGAAACCTGAACGTAGTAACTATAAAGGACCCCTTCCTAATCCCATTCATTAATTCGATATGGAAGAGGTCGCTGGCCATGAAATCTATTCATTTATGGATGGATTCTCGAGCTATAATCAAATAAGCATAGCCGAGGAGGATAAACTAAAGACAACGTTCATGGTTGAAGATGGAGTATATGCATACAACCGGATGTTGTTTGGTCTATGCAATGCTTCAATGACTTTCCAGAGAATCATCTTGCATATATTTGACAAGATGTTAGTAGGGAATTTTAAGGCGTTCTTGGATGACTAGTCGATCTATAGCGATGAACAAACACATCTAAAGGCCCTCCGAGAATGTATGGAACAATGCAAAGCAACACAACTAGTATTAAATCCAAAAAAGTGTCAATTCATGGTACCTCAAGGGAAATTACCCAGACACATAGTTTGCAAAGCCAGATTGAAGAGCGACCCAAACAAAATTCAAGTGATCATACAAATGGAACCACCTCGAAACCTCACCAAAGTAAATTCATTCTTGGGTCATGTCAGGTACTACAGAAGGTTTATCAAAAACTTTTCCCAAATATCCTACCCGCTAGATGTGCTCACAAGGGTCAACCATTTATGTGGATAGAAGACCAGGAGAAGGCATTTAATGAACTAAAGGTACGATTGATAAGCTCACCTATTCTTGCATTTCCGGATTGGAGTAAAGGATTTCACATTCACGTCAATGCATCAAACTACGTGATCGGAGCAACATTGGCACAAGTGGGACCACAAGGGTTAGACCACCCAATATTCCTCGCCACTCTCGACTACTATCAAAAGTAGAAAAGAATTATAATACAAAGAAGAGGGAAGTGCTTGGGATGGTATATGCCATGCAAAAGTTCAGACACTATTTGTTGGCAACCCCCTTCACATTCTACGTTGACCACCAAGCCCTTAAGTACTTGGTGAACAAACCGATAATTCAAGGGAGAGTGAGCAGATGGCTCCTACTAATTCAAGAGTTTACATTCACAATTATTGTCAAGTCAAGGAAGAGCCATGTCATTGTCGGCCAATTGTCAAGAATCAAGGCAGACGAATCTCCAAAAGGAGTAAACAAAGATTTTCCAAACACACACTTATTTCAAATTGTACCACTACCTCCATGGTACTATATAGGGGCGAATTTGCACCCCTTAGGCAAATTCCCCTTTCACATACCCTCACCTTAGAAAATCAAATCCGAAGGCGAAATTCCACATCACCCAACTGCCTTCCATCCACTTGGCATTCGTCCTTTGTGTCAATGAGAGAATATTTGTTGAGGACGAATGCACGGTGCGCGGACGTCTGCACAGCGTGTTGCCATCCCTGACAGATTCCTACATCTGAAATTGGCAGGGGAGTTACACACCCAATTGGGGTTGAATTGTAACGTCCCTCTTCCACCAACCGACCCCAAAAATGGCAGATCCTTCCCATCCCACCTTCAAAAACATCCATTCTCATCTCATTTTGATCTCTAAGCAATAGATTCACGTTCTCTTAGCATTTTTCCACTTCACTTCACTACTCAAGCAGCATTCCAACACTCCATTACAGCAGCATTGGAAGCTTCATCAACTCCACATTGCAAGTGTGAAGCAAGCCATAGAAGCGTGGGCTTGGAGCCTTGCGAGGCCTCCCTTCATCACAGTTGCGACTGTGGTGACTTTGCCAAGTCCGTAACTCCTCCATTGGCTAGTGAGCTTTTGGGTGGAGGTGGTAACATTTCACTCCTCTCCTTTGTGATTTGATAGAAGTACCATAACACTGTTTTGTAGTGCTTATTACTTTTTTTCCTTTATCGCATATTCTACTTCATTGCTTTTTGGCTATCCATGGAGGTGGAAACACCAAAACAAGGGTTTGGTTGAGGCAAGCCCCTATAAAACCCCAACAATTTTCCCTCTTTCTTGTGTGTAGGAGAACGTATTCGTGGAGCTAGCTGGGGAACTGGCGCTTCTGTGAGATCATCTTTGTCACCCTAGCTTTCATTTACTTGCTTTATCATTGTAGTATCTATTTCTTATACTTTATCATTTTGTTTTTACCATTGAAACCAACTTGCTAGGTTGTTTGTTGGTTTTTAGGCAGTTTGTACTGTGTTTACTATTTTTTGACCATATGGACGCTAGCACGCCCAAGAGACGACAACGCAGCGCGCTGTCGTCCTTGAACTATGCTGCTGTCCTCGAACAGATTGTTGTCTAAGATGCAATAGTGACTCCAAAAACCAACTTGCCTAGCCCAAACCTAGGTTTAGGGTCTGTAGAGTGATAGAAGTACACTATAGTGCTCATCATTCTCGATCCTTATCCCAAGACATCTTTTAGAGTGAGGTAAGTTAGGGAAGCCCTCCGCTCTCGGCTCTTCGTGATCTGGAGCCTTGGTGTGGGTGGTCCCCCTCTCTTATATTTTTGGTGAACCTAACGTGAACGTCTGTCCATTTTTTTGTATTGAGATTTTTCTCGTGTACCTTGCGATTATTGTAACTCTGAGTGTTGTGGAGGTTTATCAGCATCACTACCCAATCCACGACTTCCGAGTACATTGTCAGGAGAAGTGTGCAACACCTTCCGATAGAGAAGACGAAGGTCACCTCTAGCTTTGCCCCCAATTTTCTCACTGGTTTAACTAATGAGTTTACTACTGGCTTTCCTACGAACTATGCCGACAAGATGGGTTTTATGGAAGAAACCACTTGTGTACCTACTCCTCCAACATCCGAAGCTTATGTCCCTTCATATAGGCCTAGATTGGGTACCACCCGAGGAGAAATGCTCGATGCCTATGAAAGACAATTAGGTGTTTTGATGCCCACTACATTTGTGTGCATGACCGAATTAGGGCCCGCGATCAACATCTCTTTTGCTCCTCAAGAGTCTCGCACTCTCAAGGTGAACAAAACATCCCTTGGGTTTAATTTCACTCCTCCTACTGCCCCTGGCAGCGAAGGCTCGAGTGGAATGAGTGGCGGTGGCTTTGGCAGTGCAGGCGGCACTGGCGGAGATGGCTTTGGAGGAGGTCCTGGAGGTGGCTTTGGTAGTGGAGGTGAATCCAGTGGAGGCCCTACCGATAGTGGTGGCTCCGACGGAGGTCATAGTGGTGGTCCCGGCAGTGGCTTCGGAGGCAGTTCCGAAGGTGGTGCTGGTGGTGCTGGTTCTGGAGGTTCCACTGGTCCTCTGTCATCTAATGACCCTGTTTTGAACGCCTTGCTTCAGAACATGGGTCGCATGCAAAACCAGTTGGCGAGTCTCTCCCAGGCCTCTGCCCAGCCTATCTTTCAGCCCTTCTTCCGATATAGCCCATTGTCAGTGACAATCCTAAACACTCCCTTCCCGCAAGGAATGGAGATTCCCAATTCAAAAAATATGGCGGCAAAGGGGACCCACAAACGCATGTGTTTGCCTTTAACGCCATGTGTACAGACTTCTTCCATCACAATGCGTTGATGGCAAAATTATTCCCTCGCTCTTAAAGATACAACACTCGAATGGCATTGTTCCTTACCCGATAATTCCATCTTCTCATTTGATCAACTTGTGAATCAGTTTCTCTAACAGTTCCAAGCTAACATCGGACCGAAGATGACCTTTACGGATCTCGTCCGATGCAAGCAAGGGGATAATGAAAAGATAACTGACTTCATTGCGCGGTATCAAGCGCTCTTTTCGCAAATCCCGTACCCGTTGCCCAATTCTGACGTGCAAAAGGTATTCATAGGGAACCTACTGAGACCTTGGCAGGAAAAGTCCACCCTTATGAAGTATCCTTCTTTCGCACATTTGTGTGTGGCACTACCAGAATATCAGCAGATGGTAGTTCAGTTCGGGGGACCCTCCTCGCACTCCCGTCCGAAAAAGGCAAGGCAAGGCTATTGCAAATGTAGTAGCCGCGATGAATGATAATGGCCTCAGGCGTAATAGAAAGTTCACGAAGTTAGCAAAATCTTATTCTTCCATCTTGCAGAAGTTGTTGAAGGATAAGATCATAACCTTGGAGAGCCCCAAGCCTCTCAAGGAGCCTTATCTTGATTGGTACGATGCAAATACCTTATGTCAATACCATCGAGTCAACAGACATGATATCGAACATTGTATGCGTCTGTGTCACGAGATACAAAACCGCATCAAGGACAATACTATTCTTCTCAATGGGAGTAAACAAAATGCAAACAAATCAGTGGCGAAGGCAAATAGTGAGTTGCAAATATACACGGACCTGTTCCCGTCGCATTCTGCCAACTTAATTATTGATCCCTTTGATTCTACCACTCGGCCCAAGGCGTACATTAACATGGTCATGATTACTCCTACCACACAGCCTGCAACCGGCTCCCCGAACGTGACATTCACCTCGCAAGATATGACCTTGAACAACAAGCCCTCTCCTCTCTATATTCCCGCTCGCCTCAATGGTAACATTGTGACGAGGGTCTTAGTTGACCTCCCGAGTCAAGTGAGTGTCATTACAAAAGAAACACTATTGTTGAATTCATTACAAAGGGAGGAGTACGAAAAAACGAAGTCTACCATCCGCACGCATGATGGTCTTTGTCTCAAACCGTATGGATCAATAACTTTGTCCGTCCTAGTTGGACCTAGGGCTATAGACACGATTTTCAATGTTATTCTGAAGTTGAATTTGTTCGGGCTGAAGCTAGGCATACCTTGGCTAGCTTCCATGAATGGAATCGCCTCTGTCATTCATAAGTGTTTAAAATTCTCCCATGAAGGTGTCGTGCACGTGGTGCATGACACTGGATACCGCCATTGGTGTCTCATGGGGGCTACTCGTCGAATCATTTTTGGCCCACCCCGGTCGGTTCGCTCCCTCCAAGAACGGTCCTACTTTAAAAGAACTATGTGAAGTACAAGACTGGGGGCAAGGGATAGCCGAATTTGACCCTTCCAATAGTGCAGCAGCAAGCTGCCTCCTCTTCTCGAAAGGGAAAGGAGAAGCCTACCCGTCCTCTAGGTGCTTCTTCCGCTCCTCTTTCCGAAAAAGCGTTTTGGATGAATACTCCTGGCTTTACCTAAGGAGCCCGATGGTACCGGCATGGCGAAAACCCAAGATCTAGATATCTGATCTTCCTACTGCACTTCCTGGACCTTGGCCCTACCTATATGGTAGAAGAAAGGGTCCCCGCGGGGAATCCTCTATGTCTCGGCCTCCGCAGCCTCCCACTGCTTCTACTCCAAAAGCAGTAAACAAGAAGAGGCCCGTTGTCGAGGCACTAGAGTCGACTCCCCCCGTTATTTCCCAATTTGCTCCTCCTACTCCCGTTCAGGAGCCTATCCCTTCGCCAGAAACGGCTATAGTGGACACCCCTATGGCTGAGCAGGAGTCTTTCATCCCTTCGCAACTCCCGGCCTCTAGCTTAAAGAGTCGTAGAAATCGCCTTGCACATGAGCGCAAGCGTCAACGAAAGGCTCTGGTGGCTGAGCAAGCCGCTTTGCAGAAGGAGGAAGAGGAAACAACTGCCCTTGTATCAGGGTCTTCTGTTGTGTCCTCTCTCCTCCCCTCTGCTTCCGCTCAATCGAGTTTAGTCTCACTTTCGGTTTCAGTTCCCGCTTTGAGTGTGAACACGCCTGACCCCAAAGAGGTGCAGGTGTTTATTGCTCCCTTTGTTGAGCTGCCCCTGTTGATGTCCCTTTCGGACATCCCGCCATTTCCTAAACCCGTGGACATGCCGAATACCTCGGTAGTGTCCGCTACAATTTTCTCCTCCTCTTTTGTGCCTCTTTCCTCTTTTGTGTGGAGTTCACATCCCTCGATGAAGCAAAAGGCGAAAGTTGGACCTTCCAACAATGGAGGGCATAAGAGGAGCCCACCTTCCCCAAAAGGTGATCCTACGCTAGCTTGATTTGTCCTAGTGATGGAGCCAGCTTCGGCTTCCCCTGAGTTTGACACCACTCCCGAGTCACTCGATGAGCCAAGCAATGAATCTCGGATGTCGTCCTCTCCGTCCGTTGAGATACAACATGGCACTCCTGTAAAGTGCATGTTCAATTCTCTAAACGAAGTTCCGGCCTTATCGGCAATTTTTGCAAAATCGCTGACCATAGCTCCACAAGAGCCGAGCGGGGAAGACCTTGCAAGGGCTTCTTCATTAGCCCTTGTTGCGGGGGGGCCGGAAGCTCCTCCCCTTAATATTCCACAACTACAAGCTCGTCTGCCTTCTCCTTACAATGATCTAGATTGGGAAGCGAATGACCTCTTGGTCGATGAGTGTTAGAGGGAGGCCTCTTCTTTATCTGTAGATTAGATGTGTGTGTGTTGTAATGTGTTCCCCCCGTACATGTGTTATGTGTCCCTGGATGACCCTTGTCACACATGTTGGTGCTTGGATATAAGAGTGATTTTGTGTCGTAAACCTTCTCCTATTTGTATCATCTTTCTTCCATGTTTGTGTTTGGTTTTCGGCAAATTGGGGACGATGCAAAGTGTTGGGAGCATTTAGGCTTCCCTTCCATGTTGACCCAATTTTTTTGTTTTTACTTTGTTTTTCGTACATTCTTCCTGATCTGGTGGGGATTGATGATCTTTCGCCTTGCACCGCGGTTACCTATTATTTATAAATGCATGAGCAAATCTGACCCCATGAAACCAGATCCCCCTGTGTCCTCTGTTTGTGATTATTTTTCTTTCACTCTTTGCTTATCTTTCTCTCTTTTTTGCTTGAGTTATCCCTCTTATGTGTGACAATGTCTCTTTCATAATACTTTGATTTTCGGAAAACGCATTCATTGCCAACGAATCTTTTCTCGAAAACCCTTGCACACTTTTTCAAGAAAATCACATTCTCAACTTGGACCCCTAATGGAATGTGTTTCCTTCATCATGGGTTCGTAAAGAAAGAGCTTGAAAACTTTCCTTCAAGGAGGGAGTAGCCTTTTCCTGTGGGAGAAGCCTCTACCTTCCCCTCGCGTGGGGGCATTTTCTTCCTTTCCAATTCCTTGATGAAGTGAACATCCTTCGAAAGGATTCCTTGATGATGAATCGATTTGAGAAAAAACGTCAAATAGCGCGTTGTTGGCATTTCAAATCGCACCTCTGGAATGCATTTTGGAAACGGACAGCTATGTGCAGTAAACTACTCTTCAAATTAGAAGGGGAAGCTCCCTCTTTTGCTGAGTTTGCATAAAAAAAATAAACTAAAACTAATTTTGCCTATCTTTTTGATTCAGCTGCGAAAACACAAGGTTATAGAACTCTAGATGTTGCAGCTGAGGTTTTCCCTTAAATGAAACTTAACGACTACAACATAACTTACGCTATTGACGTTTCTAGCCTCTCAAGTAAACGCAAAGCAAGAGAGTTAGAAATGAATGGGATTGATTTTCTGACAAAGATACTTAAATAAACTTTCTTCAACATACATCTACTGAATTTCAATGCAAGCTAAAAAGGAGATCATATAATTATTACACAATGAACGAAAATATGAGACTTTATATCAAGGCAGCAAAGCATGCTCAAGACTTCATTTCCTCACACTTCTTGGCACAAAACAATAAACGGAAATCTAAGATTTTTATATCAGGGCAGCAAAGCACGCTCAGGACTTTATTTACTCAAACTTTTGGCTCAAGATTACAATTCTGGGACAGCAAGTTGTGGCAAAATACACGCAACATGCGATCAAACCAGATTATCACTTGACATAAGACACATGTACTGAACAAGAACTTGCAGCTAAAAAAGGCATGCAAACTTGCCCTTAACACAAAGTGAACTGACACTTATCGATAACAAACATGAAAGCATAGGCTCAGCAATTCTGTTATCACAAGCACGGTTCTGAACGACACTGAATAACAAAGAGAAGACAGTAAAGGCACTTGTGTCTTGTTATCACTAGCATGGCTCCAGAAAAATGAGCAAACACTGCTCTTATTTATGGCCAAGCAGAGAAGTAGGGAACCCTAAAATTTCCTTGCTTTTACAACTAAGACTTGCCAACATGCAAGCTTTATTTCTAAACCTAAAACAAGATAAGCATCTAACAACCTATGAAAACCTAAAAACAAGGAAAGTGCCAACTATTACATCTTGATTTCCTTCTTCTTCAAAGAATGGATACGAATTGAGACAAGAATAGAAAGACAGCGTGAGATAAGAATGGAAAGAAAGCTTGGAGAAAGCTTCTAGAAGATTGTTGTTTTAAATCTCTATCACAACCGCCAAAAAGCGGGAAACTATCTCTCTATCAGGAGTGTTGATACTATCTATAGCCATATTCCGTTTTTCTAAGATCTTCTCCCCTTTTGCAATTGAACTTAGAGAATCTTTGACATCTTCAGCTTCTTTATGAGTTCTATTCTTAAAAACATCGCTGCCCCAAAAGATGACTCACTAATTGATAACCTAGCGGCTCTGCAACTTTATGCTTCCGACACTTCTCTTGATTCTCCCACGGAAGAGTTTTGCACAACTTTTTGTGACACTTGTCCTTTCACTCATACCACTCCCTCTGCACGTTCTTCAACTGAGATGATGACGTTTTATGTCCATGATGGTACTGAAAAGCACTTCCCAACATTGTTTGTTCAGATAATTATGATACAACACTTGTTTGGCTCTGAATTCGACGGGAGAGTACTTCATGTTGAAAAACTTGAAGATTGACTGTAAACTTGACTATGTTCGAACAAGCTCAGCACAAACCCTAAAAATAACTTGTTGATTTTCTTTCTTCAAAATGACAAATTTTTCAAAAATAATCAAAGATATGGGTTTTGTGTAGAATCTCATTGCGAAGAGACCCAGATCGTCCGTTTTGAAAAATGTTGATGGCTGGTTGAAAAAGTAGCAAGCCCTAATGTTTCCCGAAAAAAAGCAGAAAAAGCTGGCATCTGGATATTGTTCATGAGCATATTCTGGATGAACCCAGTTGATCAAACATTGTAAACCCTAGCTTCTGACTGAAAAAGCAACCACTTTAAGTTTCTCTGAAAAAACTATGATATGGGTTTTGTCCAGAAAAATATTTGTGATAGACCCAGAAGATTGGAAGTTGTAAATTTTGAAGTTTTCTCTGGCATGCAAAATAAAAAGCAGCTGCTGCAACTTTGAGAAAATCCTTCAAAAATAATCCAGAAGATCGAACTAGTATAAACCAACTCGCTGAAAATTGAAAATAATGGCCTCCTCCTTCAAAGATTTGATGTTCTAGATGAACAAATATGAAAAAGCAAGCCTTCTTAAGTGCTGATCTGAAAATTTATTGAAAAACCAGCAAGTTAAACTCTTGAATCTTGAAAATAAGGGTTTGAAGTTGCTGCTTTGTTTCTCCTTGAAGACCACCTACAAGAAAATAATGAATAATGAAACACAAAGGTGCCTTAAATAAGTTTTGCCTTGGGAAAACAACTTTCTTTTGCCCTAATTCTTCAAAACCCTAATTCAAGTTTGTGCAATGAACTTAGACTTTTGTCTTCATTTTCAATTTTTGAAATTTTCAAAAATTTGACTAAGGCATTGGAAGTTGGGCGCCCTTCTTGGCTGGAGGCGACTACTTCACTCAGACTTAACCATTTTTTCATCATTTTCAGCTTTTCCTCAATTTTCAACCCTAGTTTGATTCTGACTTTTGGCCTCTAGATTGATCCGATGAACGAGCTGAATGACTCATCGCAGAGCTTGATCGAATCTAACAAAGTTTGTTTGGAGGCATTTTTTGATAAAAACTTCGTTTGACCCTTCAAAAAATCAAGTGCCTCTCTCCTTCAAGGGCACCCACTTTCTCTAGTGTTAGCCATTTTCATGATCTTCAAATTTATGCTTGTCTTCTGACCTTTAGATGAATTCATGATATCGGGCGTTGTACTTGTCAGATTGACTGGTTGTCAAGTCTATTGGATAGCTGAGAACATTCTGGAAGGGGTCTCCTGGATACTTCATCTTTGAAAACTGTCATCTGGCAGCCCAAAACCCTAGGCGCCTTTCTCCTCCAAGAGCGTCCATCTCCTCCAGAGATAGTTTTTATTTTGAGTTTTTCATTGTCGCTTTTGACTTTTGTTGTTTCATTCACTTTTCCTTCTCTGTTCAGCCTACGACATTTGATGGCTGCCCGCTCCGACGGACGTGCTAATGATTGCATTGGACAGTTTGATCAAGTCTGACGAAGTCACGTTGGAGGTGCCTTCAGAAAATTCTATCGTTTGACCTCTTAAAAACTTGGGCGCCCTTCTTCTCTAGGGGGGCCCATGTTCACCAATGTTAGAATATTTTCATCGTTTTTACCTTCAGATTTGTAAACCTCTCATCATGGCCCCTGTTTGATTTGAGTTTGCCGAAAACTGAATGATCAGATGACTGCGTTGTCAGGCTCTCTGCAGAGTTGAGATAGATCTTACCAACATTGCTTGGGAGCTACATTTCTGATTTTATCATCTGATACTTCAAAAAGATGGGCACCCTTCTTCTCCAGGGGCGCCCAAGTTTAGTAGACTTAGAAACTTTTCTAAACTTTTCAAATTTCTTTCCTCGTTTGATGTGCTTCTATTGGCCTTGACTGCCGGATACAAAAAAAATTCTAAGGCATGGGAGTATGGACGCCCTTCTTGACTAGAGGCACCTAGATTCACTAGAGTTAGACAATTTTTTGCATTTTTCAAAATTTTCAGCTTCTTCTCTGCTTTCTCTGTTTTTCGTGCATGTTCATCATTGACACCTTCTATTTGACGCTTGAACGTCTGATTTCGACACCTGGCAGCCGACTGACCTCCATTGATAACCTTGATTCTCCAAAAGAAGCTTCTGAAAAAGCAGAATAGACCCACTAGGGCAAAACTGATCTTTTCGTGATTCTGACCGCACCAACCTGATGAGGAAGTACTTTAAGCCAATCAAAATTAGTCTTAACCCTAGAAGCCAAACTTTCTACTTTTAGAAAATTTTGCTAGTATATGTTTCTTGAGAAACCTAGAAAAAGTTTCTATTTTTAGAAAATTGCTAAAAATAGAAATTTTCCTAAAATTCAGGGACGAAAAACTGAAATTTGGGTATTGTAGGTTTGATCGTTCTGAGCCGACCCAGATTGTCAGATTTTGGAAATTCTAAGTTTTTGACCCTTATGCATGACATGCAAATCCCAATTTTGACCTTTTTGACAAATATAATAGTATTTCGACTCATTTCTTCAAAATGCCTAAGTGTAACAAAAATTTTTATTTTGGGTACAACACGCATCCCTTGAGTGGACCCCTTTTCTTTTATAGGGTTCCCGAGGGACCCCTTTCAAAGCCTTCAAATTTATTGGTGGTCGATGTGACCATCCGCTTGATTGCTTGCATGGCTGCTTTTGTTCTTCGACATGTTTTATTTGCGGATAGACATGTCGATTTGCAGGTGCGCCTATGAAGTTGTTTTTCAACTCTACGAAGTCCCCTTACATTTTTGGGCTCCAACCATGTGAGAGATCTTGGGGGTTGCCTCTTTGCAAGTCTGCGGGCCTGTAAGGCACTTCTCTCGGCTTCCCTCATGTGAGAGATCTTGGGGGTCGCCTTCTTGTAGGTTTGCAGGCCTACAAGGCGCTTACTTCACGGGGCTTCTTTCATGTGAGAGATCTTGGGGGTTGCCTCCTTGCAAGTTTGCGGGCCTGCGAAATTTGTCCACCGTTGGTCTGAGGGCCTTCGGTGTACTTTGTGAAGCTTCATAGTTTTGCGGGTCTATGGAGTTTTTTGTTCGAAGCTCCTCAAGGAGAGTACCTGTGGAGTCCTTTGCCTGTCCTGTGCTTTCGAGCTCGCCAAATCGCGGTCTGCTTCCTCGACGATTCAGGTATAAATTTCTAACCCTACTAACTCTTCGAACTACTTTACCAAAGCACTCATCAATATTCGTGCTCGCTAAAGTGGGGGCAAAATGTATAAGAGCGAATTTGCACCCCTTAGGCAAATTCCCCTTTCACATACTCTCACCTTAGAAAATCAAATCTGAAGGCGAAATTCCACATCACCCAACTGCCTTCCATCCACTTGGCATCTGTGCTTTGTGTCGATGAGAGAATATTTGTCAGGGACGAATGCACGGCGCGCATACGTCTGCGCGGCGCACTGTTGTCCCTAACGGATTCTTGCATCTGAAGTTGGCAAGGGCATTACACACTCGATTGGGGTCGAATTGTAACTTCCCTCTTCGACCAACCGACCCTAAAAATGGCAGATTCTCCCCATCGCACCTTCAAAAACATCCATTCTCATCTCATTTTGATCTCTAAGCAACAGATTCATGTTCTCTTAGTATTTTTCCACTTCACTTCACTACTCAAGCAGCATTCCAACACTCCATTACAATAGCATTGGAAGCTTCATCAACTCCACATTGCAAATGTGAAGCAAGCCATAGAAGCGTGGGCTTGGAGCCTTGTGAGGCCTCCCTTCATCACAGTTGCAATTGTGGTGACTTTGCCAAGTCCGTAACTCCTCCACTGGCTAGTGAGCTTTTGGGTGGAGGTGGTAACATTTCACTCTTCTCCTTTGTGATTTGATAGAAGTAGCATAACACTGTTTTGTAGTGCTTATTACTTTTTTTCCTTTATCGCATATTCTACTTCGTTGCTTTTTGGCTGTCCATGGAGGTGGAAACACCAAAACGGGGGTCTGACTGAGGCAAGCCCCTATATAGCCCCAACAATTTTCCCTCTTTCTTGTGTGCAGGAGAACGTACGCGTGGAGGTAGCTGGCAAACTGGCACTTTTGTGAGATCATCTTTGTCACCCTAGCTTTCATTTACTTGCTTTATCATTGTAGTATCTATTTCTTATACTTCATCATTCTATTTTTACCGTTGAAACCAACTTGCTAGGCTGTTAGTTGGTTTTTAGGCAGTTTGTACTGTGTTTACTATTTTCTGACCGTACGAACACCAGCACGCCCGATAGATGACAACACACTGCATTGCCATCCTTGAACTGCGCTGCCATCCTCAAACAGAGAGCTGTGTGAGACACAATACTGACTCCAAAAACCAGCTCGCCTAGCCCAAACCTAAGTTCAGGGTCTGTAGAGTGATAGAAGTACGCTATAGTGCTCATCATTCTCGATCCTTATCCCAAGACATCTTTTAGAGTGAGGTAAGTTAGGGCAGCCCTCCGCTCTCAGCTCGTCGTGACCTAGAGCCTTGGTGTGGGTGGTCCCCCTCTCTTATAGGTACCAAAACATCGGAGAATACCTCTCTTCCACGTTTTCGAAAGAGATGTCGTCGGGAGAGCGAAGGAAACAGGTATTGAAGAGTAAGACATTCTAGCTCATCAATGGACTACTATATAAGATGGGATCAAACCAGGTGCTATAGTGATGCATCATGAAAGAAAAAATTCCAAGAGTACTTAAGGAAGCACACGAAGGACTAGCTGGAGGACAAATGGGGCCAGATGCTATTGCACATAAAATCCTGTTGGTAGGTCCATGGTGGTCGAAGTTGCACACCGACGCCTGAGAGTGGGTGCTAGGATGCGATACTTTCCAAAGAGTTGGCAAACCACTAAAAAGAGATTACATGTCGTTGTTCCCATCGCAACCCCAAGAACTTTTTGAGTGGTGGGGACTCGACTTCATCGATCCACTAAAAGTCAGCCAACTACATCAGTGCAGGTACATAGTTGTTGCCACGAAGTACCTAACCAAATGGGCGAAGGCTCGAGCACTACTAGACAACACTCCAGTCAGTATGGAGAGATTTATATATGAACAAATCATCAAAAGGTATGGCATCCCAATACAAATCACCAGCGATAACTTTGTCAACCATGTCATTTGCTTGATGACGACAGAGTTCCGAATTTTTCACAACTTATCAAGCCCGTACTACCCGAGAGCGAACGAATAGGCAAAATCCACAAATAAGGTGCTCATCTCAGTCATTCACAAAACGTGTGGCATCGAAGAAGCCGATTGGGAGGAGAAGTTTCCAACCGTACTATGGGCTTATTGTATGACATGCAAGGTGACGACAGGCCACATGCCATTCCAATTGATGTATGATCAGGAAGTTGTAGTTTCCGTCGAGTATATGGTGCCAAGTCTGAGGATTGTCGTCAAGAATCGACTAGGCGACACTAAGAGCTAGAAGGGATGACCATTTCAATTAAACAAATTGGACAAACAAAGAGTACTCGCCCAATGGGCAAAGGAGGCAATGCAGAAAAGAAGGAAATACCAACACGACAAACACCTCCGACGAGCAAACTTCCAACCAAGACAATTGGTTCTCAAATATAACGGTCATAACGAATTAAAACCTGGTAAATTCAAAGTGAGATGGCTCGGTCCTTTTAAAATCCGGGAAAACTCAAATAATAGAGCTATCAAACTAGAGACTCTGGATGGCAAAATACTAAAAGATAATATTAATGGAACCAAATTAAAGTCATATAAAGAGAGAGTAGTCGCAATCAACATGGTGGACTGGATGGCAGACTAGAAACCTACCATGGAAATACCAAAAGGAAATGTAGGCTTAAAGATAAAACCAATTCTGCAAAGACCGAAAGGGGTGGCAATGCCAAGGATTCATCAGCACTTAAAAACCACATTATTCAGACCACCTACAAAATGGATAAAGTTACAAGGTGGCAAATGGAACTTGAAAGCGCCATATTCAAGACCGAGAAGAGGGTGCATCGCCTATGAGCTAGATGAAGAACAGGAGAGGAAGATAGTCGAAGAATGGCATACAAGAGAGCACTTGGAAGGCTGGGAAGAAGGCCCTAGTCTATGGTGAGTGTTCATGGTCAAGCATTACTTCGTAGCAGAACAAGACAAATACAATGAAGATAATTAATGAGCAAAAGAACACAACATAGGACCACCCTCATTGTCGACTTCTAACGGACTATGGCACATCGTGCACAATCCAACGGCACCACCAACAATCGAAGGGGAAGAAGTGAAATGGTACCAGCAAAGAGGGAGAATGAACATTGACGTAAGTCAAAGTTATAAAGGTACAGAAAATCCACCATTGTTACAAAAAATATTTGATCTTGAATATGTAGTAACCTGCTGTGAAAATGACTGTTATAAAAGTTCATGGGTATTTCGAAGACAACATTCAACCTCAGAAATTATATACCTAGGAACTAACTATGGAAATGTAAATTACAAAAGACCCGAAATAAATGGGGTACGAGATCAAACCACAAAAATAAAACTAAAAGAAAAAATTGAGCAAAGGGGACAGACGAGACTGGGTGGAAATGAAGAAGAAGAAAAAAAAAAGTTGTAAGAGTTGAAAATTATTAAAGTTCCAAAAATGAAAAAAAGCAAAAAATTAAAATTCCAGAGGAGAAAAATATTAAAGTGAAATTGGGAAATATTAAAACAGTAAAAGGTGGGTATGCCAAAATAATTCAACCGACAATTATAAAAAGGCAGAAAATTAAAGTGAAAAAATTGGAAAACATTAAAACATGCCAAAAGAAAAAATTAAAGTACAATTCCAGCTCCAAAAAACTGTACTACCTATTAAAGGAGAAAACAGAAGAAGCGAGGGTATTCGTTGGCGGCATCAATGGACTAAGATCACCGTACTAAGGTCCCACACTTGAGAGATCACTCGCATTGTTGTTTTAAAATATTGAATTGGGTTCAATAAGGGTGCAATTTCAGGTGACAACACTAACCAAAGCATCAAGCATCTCCTGGGTTGTTTTATTTTCTGCTAAATGAGAAACTAAATGGTATTTTACTGCATCCATAATCATTTGCTTGGCCTTTATCTCTTTCTTTACATGACCTGACAACTACAATGCATGGGTGTAGGCACCACATTCTTTAACAATTTCCCAAAAATCATTTTCCTCGAACAACAAAGTCATTCTAACTTACCAAGGCAAGAAATTTAATGCAGCATCTAATCTATCCTAAAATCTGAGGCTAGTTGATGCCATTTTAAAATTAAAAAAAATCTTTCACAAAACAAACTCCCAGATCAGAAAATAAATAAATTGCTCCAAAAAATAATTGAAAAATACCTATTACAAACCCCTATCCATGTGGGTTGATGAAACCCTACCCATGCTGCAAGCCTTAGCCATCGCTTGTTTTAAAAAAACCGTAATTTTTATTCCCACAAATTTTCACAACAAAACCCTACACTACGATTTTTTTTAAACACTGAAATCTGCAATTTAGTGTTAGGAAATCCTACAAACTTTTTATTTTAAAATTGGCCAATTTTTAAAATAAAAAATAAAAAATCTGCCCACAATTTCTTCTTGGGGGGCTCAATTTTATTATTTATGCCACAATTTCTTCCTCAAAAAATCCCTACATAACCCCTAGAAATAAACTACATGATCCTTACAACAAAAAAGCCTTGATGATTTCCACCTAAAACCCTACGAATTCTTCTTGCAACAAATAGCATTGATACCATGTAAAAATTCAAACAAGATGACTAAAGTCCTAATGTTTAATAAACAAAATTGTTCTTCTAACATTGCGTCAATCACACAACTATTAAAATTTCAAATGTGCAAGCATAAGACAAATACACAAATAATTGCACCTTCAAATCAGTTTCTCATTCCTTCAAAAAAACATACAAGGAAACCTCTACAAACTGTTCATCTAACATCTGCATGGAATTTATCACTATATATTACATTATTCTATCTTGCTCCTATCTTTATACTATTCAGCTAATAATCTAATCTTCCAAAAAGCATCCTTATCTCTTAGAAGAGATGAATTGGAAGATAAGTCTAAGTCATTATTGTTTATCTACACTTTATTAGACAATTAGTTAAACAAAAGAATTTCACTATAATCCTTACAAAATGAAATGCAAAATAGAATAACTCAAACCACTTGAACCACTTTCCAACATATTCACACTAAACCTATGCGAAAGTTCTTATCCAAGCTAAAAAATCAACATAAAAGCCCTTGGCAAAGAGGGCAAAGAGATAAGCAAGGGATGCTGCATGCTCAAATGCTATTCCACATGCTAATAAAGAACAACATGAGGACAAAGCCAATGACAATATGAAAGGGAAAAAACGCTAAAGAAGCAAATTTGAACATCTTGGAATTAGGAGTCACTGCAACGTCATTATCAAATTGAGTAAAGAAACATGGTCAAGATAAATCGGTTTTAAAAGAACAAGTGAGAAAATTGACTGCATATACTAAGCAATTGATTAAACCTCTACACAATTCAAGGACATTCAATTGTCATCTTCTTCTAGTCTACTTTCATTTACAAGGCCACAGCTAGACATACTTGAAGCTTATGATACTCAAGGGATGCATCGATAGAACAATTGTTGGTAAGAACCTACATTTGACAAACAAATCAATTAAAATCTCCAAGAAATTGAAGCTGCTAAAACATATGGTAAATAACTCAAAAAAATGTTGAATGACATTGTAATTTGGACTACTTTCCTGCATGGCCTTAAGAAGATGGCAATGACAAAGGCAATAAGCCTAGTCAATGTTGGTATTTTCATGAGCCAAGAAACAAATTATTCATTTGAATGGAATAATGCTATTAGGTTTGCACTTCAAACCCTAAGAGCCAACATAAAGGCTTTGATCGATCTTAGAGATTGAATAAATAGAACTAAATAAGAGATTACTTCTGACCTTGATTCTATTTCACGTCATTTACATGGCACTGGACATGAATAAAAGTGATGTATTTGAATTGAAAGAATTTATTAGGTAAATCAAGAAAGATCTTTGTACTCTTCCTAGATTTGATGTAAATAGAATAAACATCTTGATGGATTTGGCTCATATACAGACATAAAAAACAAAAGCAAGTCAACTACAACAAGGTGATCATGCAAAATGAAGATGTCAATAAAAACAGCATTTGTTAGATATATTAGAGTCAGACATGGATTTTGTGTTTTAAACTAGCGACTAAATTAGGAGCATTGTTGGGATTTTATTTTTGTTTGCTTGTGAAGGTTGTTTGACAAATAGCTAACTTTGCTTCCCTATGTAAACATATTTAATAAACACAATCACAAAGAGAAAGTATCACTTTATTTGTCACTCGGCATCTATTGAAACTCATTTTCTTTAATATGGTACCACAACACGCATGGATCCAAGATTGGACAAGCTTCTAATTTGATATAATTTGAAGGATCCATGTGGTGTGCATGTGAGAGGAGGGCATAAATTGTTTGCAAGTGCCAAGTAAGTAGAGTAGGTGCAATAGGAAGGTACAAGTAGCTTTTCCAGGCTCATAAAATTTGTGAACTCTTGTTCAAGTGCTTATGAAAGCATCAATTATTATTTTAGTAGTGAATATTTCATATCGACAGCCCAGTTTTTAGCAAATAATATGGAGCAGGAGTGCCAACTCAACTTCCCATTAATGGAGTTATAGTTAATAAGAAAGAAAGATATATGAGATTGTGCCCACCCACTGCACCCCCCCAACCAAAATATTGGTAGAAGTTGAACTTCCACGAGGTTTTCCAAGGAAACCTAGGTCAACTAGGAGCTAGATTTATTCTCCATACCTCAAAAGATGATATGATCAAAGGTGGTTCCTTGCTTTTGGAGGACAAATAACAAATCAAAGTGGGAGTTGTTATTAGTGGCTTAGTTTTGGTTCACGCGGGAGGGGAAAAACATGGTTATCAAGGGTGACTCAAATCATAATCAATGGTCTTGGAGAAGGGATGTGTCTAAATTGGAAACTTTGGAGCCTTCTTGAAGAAACTACCCTATTATGTCATAAGTTTGAATATGTGCTTTTAATGCATTGTTTTTGTGACAAAAATAAGGTGACAAATCTACTTGCTAACCTTGGCATTGAGCTCTCCCCTTTCTTATCTTTCATTAACAAAAAGGTTGATGACTCGAATGGGGTTAACAAAGTCCTATTGGAGGATAGGCCTCCTTGATTGATTGCTCCCTTTATTAGCACAAAGTTCATTATTTAGTTATCTAGTAAATTAAAGATGTAAAGTTGGGTTTGCTCATGTTAAGACGAAATTACTATCATGTTTGGGAGCGACATGGATAGATGCCTATCTAATGAGATTATTCTGGGAGACTTCATATTTTTTAGATGTTTAGTGTTCAAACTTATATGGTTGGTCTAGTTTTGCTTCCTACTCATTGTGTTGTGGTCTTTTGCTGAGTCATGTACATTGGTGATTAAGATTTTGCTAGGTGTAGGTTTTATGGAGCCCCTATCTCAAAACATTTTATTTGCAAGATATTCCACCGCCCCAACAGGGATCTTTTTAATCTAGTGAAAAGTGTAATTGGTGACAGTCTTCGAGATTCTAGCTTGCCCAAGTCTAGGGATGATTCTTCCCAAATTTTATGCTAAATTTGGTCAAGACATTCTATCTACAAAGGTGGATTGTTGGGTGGAAATATTGCTTCTTGCTCTTTATAATGCTTCAACTGAGTTGGCAATTGAGGAAGAGGAGATTGGACAAGTTGGTGAGGCGACCGGTCTTGTGGAATGAGATTTACAATAATGCGGGATGAAATTTGTAATCTTTCTCAAGATTTGGGAGCTCTCACTACCTATTGCCAAAATTTGAGCATTATGGTTCATCACTTGCTATTTTCCCATTGTCAAGGTACTTTGGAGGTCACAAGTGTATGTTCTCTTTCGCATTTGAATAGAGGCAAATTGAGCAGAGCTAAGAAGAGGGCAAAAGTATTGGATGGTGTGCAATTTGTTGGTTGAGATGGCCTTTCATCCCTGAGTAATGTGAAATTGAAATCGATCGTTGTAGTAGCAAAAGAGTGGACAGCTAAATGACTAAATAGGGCAATGGAGGGTGTTGGTCACAAAGGGGTACCCACGCTCCCATGAATCTACATGGTGTTTAGTTATGTGTGTTTTGGTTCATTTTTTAGTGTTTTGTTTGATGTTCTTACTTTTGTTATTAGCTCGCTCTACCCCTATGGATTGTCAATGTAAGATTTAGCTATGGAGATAGCCACCCAAGATCAAAGAGTGTAAAATCCCACCCTTATTTTTTCCAAAACTTCATACAACTTGCACCCGTTAGCGTTAGCCCAATGTAAAGATAAGCAAACTGGAAAACAACCCTTCACTTTTTGATCACCCAGATCCCGAAGTGGGCAAGGTGAGAGCATACGATGTAAGGGGATCTGATTCTAATATCAATGTTGGAAGTAACAAGTAAGCTATTGGCAGCAAGCTAGCCAATAGAGAAAGTAAAATATTTGGCGGCAAAGCCAGCCACTTCCACTTTTCAGCGGGCTACAGGAAAGTAAAGTACTTGGCAGCATAGCCAACCACTTCCACTTTTTAGCAGGCAGCAAAAAATGAAAGGAAACTCAACCACTTATTCAGCGGGAGTGAAATACAAGATAACTGAAAGTAGATAGCTGATTGGTACTACATATCAGCATTACAATGAGAGATCTAGTACATGAAAACATGAGAATAACATATCAATATGAATGCCCAATGAAACGATAAGTTATCCCTGCAACATAAGATGGATTAGGCATTATAAAACATGAAAGGACTAGAGTATATCAGGTCTAATATGACTGGTGCAGCAGTCTGATATGCCCAAACAGCGAACATGAAACCACAACCAGCCCCTCAAGAAATGGTCACAACTCTCTCCAATCTCCTCGGAATGATCTCAAATCACTTGCTATTGAAAGAGCAAGCATAGGCATCCCCAAACAAGATGCAAACCACCTCAAACAAGACTGATATTTGCTGGCACAATTCCCAATGCACTTCCAACAAGTGGTACAGCTCCCAAAGAGGGGCAACCAGCCCTTAAAAATCAAGTTCACCTCCTAAAATCACCATAATTTGCAGAATGGGTCATCCTAGCAAGAGAAAAACAAAGAGCCAACACCCACAAAATGGTTTCCACTTCTCTAATCTGCAAAAGCCAATCATGTGGTACGACCTAGGGCAAGAAAGAACAACCAGCAAACTAATATCTTCTAAAATCACAACCAAAAAGCTTCCAAACGCTACTAAAAGAGTTAACACACCACAACATATAGCTAGAAGCAATAGAACAAACCAAAATCAGAAAATAAACTGAAAATCTTTCACTAATATCTCCAATGGTGACTCCTGCAGTGAAGCCACTCTAATGTCTAGCTAGGAAGTATCTCTCAACTTCGAAACTAGAGCAACTTTGAAGGTTTTTGTCTCCAAAGCCCTAGAGGGGATTCAATCCTCACTCCGACAGCATTTTGTTATCATCAAATTAGCATATCCAAATGAGAGAGAGAGAGTGAGAGAGAGGATTATTTATAAGCCCAAGAACTCAGAATTTTGAAATCTCCTTTCCCTTCAAAAGGGATGCCCACATGAGGAGTAATATAAAATATTAATAAAAGTCTTGACTTTTCCAACTTACGTTTCCATCTTTACTTGGCATCAATAAACCTTTTTAAAAATGCAATTATCTCCAAAATTGGAGTCCAAATATGAGGCCCACATTTTAAAACAACTTAAGTTATATTGCCTAGGCGTGGGGAGCCAAAAAGTAACAATAAAATATAACACAACTTAAGTTATTAAACTTTCCCTTTTTGAGCTCCAAGAATGTTGGAGAAGTCACTACCCAAACTACACTGCCACACTGTTAGAAATAGTAACTAAGTGTTGAACTGCTGCCAAACCACACTACCAAAAATAGCACTTACTAAAAATAGCATACTGCTAAAAATAGTAAGTGACTTCAAACACCATTTGAGCACATTCCAAGTTACTAAAAATAGTAAGTCCAAAAATATTCATTGATGAAAATGCATGTGACAGCCAACCAAAGCTCCCTGAAAACCCAGAAAGACCTAGAAACCCTTTTGGCAATTTCCTACAAGAAGCCCCTAAAAAGCCAACAAGAAACCTTCAAGAATTTAGGAAACCCTAAAAATCCCTCTAAGTAGCCCACGGGACTCCAAAAATGGGCTATCGGCCACTAAAAAGCATAGGGCTAAAAAGGGGACATTACAAAGAGCTTCAATGAAAGTACGAAAAAGACCCAAAATGAGAGAATAATTTTATTCTATTAAAGGATGCAAATATACAAATGAGATAATAATATGCAAGAGTAAATGAGGTGGGTATATACACCACTAAGAGATGTGAATCTACAACCAATGTGGGATGAAGGAGATGTATTCACATGTGTGTAGTACAACTCCACCAAACAAAGAAAGTATAAGTCACATGTGCAATTGCAACCTACCTAAGTAGATACCTACCTAAGCGATTTTATCCAGTCCTAGGTGCAAATATGTAACAAAATAAATATGCACCAACAACCCCCCATAAGCATAGCTTAGATGGGCAGAAAAGATAAATAGATGGGTCCTAGCAAATGTGTAGCCATGTTAGGTACATTGTACAAAATGATGCCCTTCAAAAGATAAAAAGGAGAAAACCCATGGGACAAAACTTCCTCCCAATGAGAAGAAAAGAAGATACAACATGCAACCTCCTTGAAGTGTAGTCTCCTATGATGATAGTAGATGCTCAACACTAAATACTAAAGATGATCCATGAACATTGAACCACATTCCTCCCCTTAGGAAGAAATAAACACAAAGATGTATGCAAGATATATTCCCATTCTAAAAAGGAATTAGTAGGAGGAAAACTTAATATGTATGGTTTCTTGGAAGCAGCTCGAGTGTCACCATGTTGATACCAAGAGGTGCCACAATCAAATCAAGAGTCTTGAGCCTCGCTAAAAACCTTGACAATCTAGAACCTTGTGGAAACAAATGAAAAACAGGATCCAAAGATGAAGTGACAATAGTTGTAATGAAATTATCATCAAAGAGAAAATAAATGTCCTCAAGGGTGTCCTCCAATTCTACAAGATAGTACTCACAAAACAAATTTGATATATCTATCAAGTACTCATCCCAAGAATTTATATCTTGAAGATGATGAATATGATCCTGTTCTACTAAACCAATACTTAACTCTAAATAAGTAGACGATAAATGAGATGGAATGTCAACACATGTTTCTAGAATTTGGTCAATGAAAGGACTTGAAGGTTCAAATGACCATACTATATCTCTTCAAAAGTGTCCATACCAAATGCCTAATTGTGAACATTAGCTAAGGAAACAAAGAGAAAAATGTGAGGTGTAAAACCTAGACTAATCATCTACCTTCCCAACTACAATAATGTCACTACTATGCAAATCTCAGATGGCCACAAAATCTAGTGTGAAATCAACACTCTTCCCTATACCACTATGAATGATTTGATAAATATAAATGAGATTAGTTGAAAATGAAGGAATGCAAAGGGCATCACTAAATGATTCTTTGCCCATGTCAAAAGACTCTCTTCCACAAACATGCATATATGTGCTGATACTCATCAAGATATGTAGCGATGAACAAGACTCAAAATGAAGAGAGCATATATGTGATGAAGTAATATGATGTGAATCTCCATAATCTGTAATTGCAACAAGTGCCTTGCCCTTCTATTTCTCTAACCATGTATAAGAAAAAGATGATGAACCTCCTAACATAGTTGAAGGCAATTTGATTTAGTTCTTAATTAAAGATGTTTCAACCAGTGTTCCACGAAGTTTCCCAACGGGTTGGGGACGCATCTCGAGGACGGGGGACAAAGGGTCTAAGTTTAGGGACGGCGGCACGGGGTGGCGGTACTGATATACATATGGTACTTCAATAACTAGTTATAAAAAGATGTTTAAGAATAACATTTCAAATTAAACTTTGGCAAATTAGTAAAATTGCAAATACTAACATTTTAAATACTTGAATACTATTAATAAAAGACTAAAATTAAATAAAATATTAAAATTTGACAAACGAAATTGTCGAATTTGAGATTTCTATTATATGAATATCAAAATATGACATGTCACATCATAATATCATATCATAAAGATGATTACAATGAGTAGCATGATACATTGATATCAAAATAAGTACAAAATGAAAAAATGAAAAATCATAATATCATATCATAAAGATAATGCAATGAGTTGCAAAACATCAAATGTGAAATGGCATATGTGAGCAAAAAAATGAAGAATGAGAGTGTTTTGTTTAGCTTAGAGGCTTTTAGAAGGGTCCCACAAGCCTTTAGGGTTCGGCCCAAGGCTCACATTCCTAGAAAAGTAAAAGATTTTTTTTTTAAATTGCTTTTTTGCACATCCCAGTGCGAGAACTTTTGGGCGTCTCTGAGACGCTTGAGGGATGGCTAGAAGTCCTCGAGACATCTCGGGGACGTCTAGGAGTCCTTGACGTTTCCTCGGAGTCTCCCAATTCCTGACGGCGGTGGGGGGATGGCGGGGGGACATTTCTCAGTTGTCCCCAAGTCTCTGAAACGTCTAAGTTGGTGGAACGGCTAGATTTTGGGGGGGACGCATCCCCGTGGAACACTGGTTTCAACTCATCAATCTATTTTGAATAACATTGATATTCATCATGCCTAAGTTTCTTGCAATATGCACATTTGGGTTTCTCCTTCTTAGATGATTCACCTTTGGAAGAGGCATTCTTATGTTTTTCTATAGATGTGGATGTGGATTGTTGTTGTGTGTTCTTCTTAGGCTTTTTTTTTTCTTCTCTTTGCTACTAGGAGCCTTCTCATCCTTTGCAATCAAGGCATGTGATTTTGAATACTTCAAGGTGCCTATTTGAATATGCTTACATTGCTCCCTAGTGAGTGACAACAAAATCCTCAAAGGTAGGCATTTTAAACTCACTCCCCAAAACACTCTTTGTAACATAGAAAATAAACACAAACACTAAATAGTCAACTCCTAGCTTAGAAAGAACACTTAATATCAATTGTATATCCAATTTTTAAATTTTACAATCATTCAATTGTGCTCTTAGTGAGTTGATCCTAGCAAGAAGTCTTGAATGTTGTCAAAATCGCATGGATTAAACCAAACAAGTTTGACAATATAATCCACATAGCCATAGGTGTAGCAAGTTGATTGATGTGAAACAACAAATCAAGAGAGATATACAAGCACAAATAGCCATTGGCTTCTCCACAACTATTCAACCACTTAATCCTTTCTTGCTCATCCTTGGGTTCACCATCAAGTTCATGAACTAACTTGTACAACTTCTAAATTCTTTGCAATGTGTTTGTTTTAGATTTTCATGCACAATAGTTGTAGACTATTAGAAGTGGAACTAAAACACTCTCCATGATGAAGCAAGAAAGATAGAACACAAATCAAGAGGAAACAACCACAACCACAAGAGCCCCCAAATTCATTCAATCAATGGATGCCCCCTAGCAAATATGATGATGCAACTTTCTAATTAATGTGATTACAATTGCCACTTGCTAAATCGGTGAAGTGGTCATCACTTAGTGTATTACAAAAACTAAATAACCCACAAAGCTAAAAGTACAATTTTGTGACAAAAAGAGATAAATCAAACTACACAAATAAAAAGTACACAAAAAAATTGCACACAAAAATGCTATTTTATGAGTTTAAATGGAACCCCAAAATTTCCCAAAATGAAAACTACTCAACATCACCTATGAGAATCTGCAATTTCTAGAAATCCAAACACCAAAACCAAGAACCGCCTACACCACTGCAAAACTCACAAAAAATTAGCCTACATAAAAAAAATTGTTCAGCAAAAAAGCCAATATGAATAAAAACAAAGTCTCTTAAATTTGATACCATGTACAATTTGGCTATGGAGAAAACCACCCAAAATGTGGGATAAAGGAGATGTACTCATGTGTGTAGCACAACTCCACCAGAAAAGAAAAGTACAAGTCACATGTGCAAATACATCCTATCCTAGGTGCAAATATGCAATAAACTAAAAAACTAAATGCAAAAGAATAAAAATGCAACAACAATTAGCATAAGTTGTTTTTCTTGGATGTTTGCAATGTCTCCTTTGTTTGCTTTAGAATGCAAAGAATAAAAATGCAACAATTAGCATAAGTTGTTTTTCTTGGATGTTTGCAATGTCTCCTTTGTTTTCTTTCTAGACCATGGCCGCATAAATAAACCCCCAAAAATTAACAAAAAAAAGAGTGCCAACGCACCACCATTTTATCAAAATTCAATCTAGTGATTGTTAAATCACCCAACCATTATTTATTAACCTTTTATATCAGATTGTTTTGCCATGATAATCTATGCATGATTGCAGCCTTGAATTTATGATAGACGGTTCAATTATACAACATGTTTTCCATTAGCATTAAATTTCACCATATTATTGAGGTCATGTTTGCCATGAAAGCACCACCCATGGTTTGGATCCTAGTCTTAATCGCCCATTTACATCCACCGATATAAAATCTAACAAGATTCACCACATATGAATTCATATAAATACCATGTAGGCTCTCAAATGATTATTTTACTCATTTAGTTCAGCTCTTAATTATTTTTACCCTTTGCTTGGTTTTTTCTATGCCCAGTGTCTATTACCTATGTTACATCCCACCCTAGATGCTTAAAAACACTTTACTTTTTGCAATTATGACAAATGAATGATGCAATTTTTTATTGATTATTGCATGACATGATGAGATCTTCTATGATTGAGTTATGTTAGAGCAATAGGGAATTATGCCATTATGATATGAGCTATGATTTATTTCAGTAGGAAAAAATTGTGTTAATGATGCCCTAGAAAAAGAAAAGTTTATTTTCATTAAATGCATAGATAGAGAATATACAATGGAGATTTTATGATATTTAGATGTCACACTAACTTTCGTTTGTTTGGAGTTTGATGCAGGGTAGCACGTACCACAATCTCCAAAGGAGGGAAAGTATCATCTGAGTAGAGAAGTAGTGTTGGGATGATCTGGAAATTGCTATCTGAGTCAAGGTTAGGTCAAAAGGATCTAGGAACCCTAGAAGAATGTAATAGGAGTCCTATGTTGAGGTAAGTCTTTTGTGTGACCTTTTGGATGTGGTTTTTGTCGTAAGAGGAATTAGGGTTTCGAAACCAATTTTCCTACTTTTTAACTGTCAAAGAAATTAAACCAAGCAAGTGTATATGCACATGTAAGAAGAATTTGCATACATCACTGCGGGTATACGCATATGGACGCAGGCACATGATGGCAAGCAAATTTATGAGCCTGTGATCGTGCATATGTATGCATATGCGCATACGCGTATTGACGCATACAAGCCTAAACATGTGCATGGAGGACTGTTCAGTTTAATTTATTCCCTTCCTGACAAGAAACCTATTTTAGCATCTTGAACTCATCAGTAAGGTATTACTACCTTTTGAGTTTGATAATTGTGCCAGTTGGCCTTACTAAACATATATACTGCCATTATTTATACTTCTACAAGCAAAGTATAATAAATGAATGATATTGCATGGAGGCATTTAATTAAATACTTGAATACCTTCTTAAGGTTTGAAAGATCAACATTTAAATATATAAGTATTTAAGTGATTTATATTTTCTAAAATGAATATTTTATTAAAGTATAAAGAGGGAGTTATATTTTTGGTTTGCCGCCAAATTGATAGAGATAAAGATTTAAATATTTAAAATATATATTTAAAACCCACACATTTGAAATGGGGAAGTGGGGCCACCTTGACTTGGCGAAATGTATTAAATCTTTAGTGTATTAATTAAAACTAATATTGCCACATTTCTTGGGCGTGTGACTAGAATCTTGCAAAGGTGGTTCCTTGTTTTTAGCGACAAGAAAATGACGCAGCTTTTAGGAAGATTCTGGCTGGTTAA
This sequence comes from Sequoiadendron giganteum, assembly GCA_007115665.2. NCBI lineage: Eukaryota > Viridiplantae > Streptophyta > Pinopsida > Cupressales > Cupressaceae > Sequoiadendron > Sequoiadendron giganteum. The sequence continues at coordinate 414,418,424 of CM021109.1, forward strand.
ATCTGTCATTTATGAACTTATCTTGGATTTCATTCTTGCTATATATCAAAAGTTCGATTTCTTTTGAGGTGGGAGTTAGAGAAATTTTAGGGGAGGTTACCATAACTACCTTGAAACCATTTGACCTGTTTTAGTATTTTGTTTCTTTTGCAAAGCAAACTAATAATCTTGGCTGGAAAAAGAAGATTCGATGGTTTTTTGTTAGGAGGAAGAGAATAGTAGAGGCTGAGAATAGAAGAACTATCCTAAGCACGAATTTCTTTTAAAAAGAGAAAGAATACAAGCGTTTACAGCAAGGGCTAGGTCTGAGCTGAGGAAAACTTGAAGTTCTTGCTTTCTTATTGCTCACTTTCAGAATTTTCAATTCCAGAATTTCATATCAGGCACGTACTACCCTTTGAGTAAATTATTTATGGGAAATAAGTGCTTCCTTGATAAAAGAAAAGTCCATGAGAATATTGCAGCATGTGTTTTCATTCTCTTAAATAGATATAACTTTTTCTTACTCATAATCTGTTCTGTATAGTATGATTATGGTGTGCTTGAAGTAGCAAGTTGTTTATTATGTCTTTGTTAGACGAAGTCCTTAACTACAGCTTTTTGGTGCCAAACCTTCTTATTGGTTATTCTGGAAAGAGCCTCTGTAGGCCAAAACCTGTAGCATGCATTTAATTTGCCATTGTTTTTCTAGCAAGAAATGATAAGAAATCAAGAGGGTTAAAATGGAGCTTAACCATGAACAATGATATTATAAAGAATGGCAAGAATTAAATTACTAGAATGAACATGCAAATATTTAGACAATAAATGAAAGAGATTTTCAGTTAAAGGAAAACGAACTGTTGTTGCTTGATGCAAGAATTAATTTTTGGTTTATGTTTGCATGCTGCTAAGTATCTTGTCATGCATGCCATTTAGATGGTTAGTATGTATTAAGTGCAATATGAGCACAGGAATTGTTTAGAGGGTTTAAAAAGGTTTATGTTTTTGCCTTCTTGGTATAAAAACCCTGTTATTTGCTCTACTAAGACTGTTTGTTCTAAGTTGAACTGTCCGCCATGGGAGCCTTGATGGATTTCATAAAACCCTAGTCTTATGTATAATGGTCATACGTGGTAGGTAGCCAAGTAAGAGTGTGTTTTATTTGTAAAACCTAAATTAGGTCAAGAAAGTTTTCCCTAAGATAGGTGTCCTTGTATGAATAAAGGGTGGAGAGAAAGTCTCTTGAATGCCCTAGGTTATAAGAGTTTTCCAAGTCGGGCAGGGTGGGTGAGTCTGTACGGAAGTACAAAACTATGGCCATAGTAGGTGCATCTGCCACTGACTGCACTTTAGCACTCATAGCAACCCAGATACCTAACTAACTAGAGTTGCTAGCTTAGTAGGATGGTATCCTTAGCAGCATGGCAGAGTTAGATAGGTAGGGTTTATCACCAGAGCTCAGATGGCATTTTTAGAGGGTTTCCAACATTGCCTTTCATAAGAAGAGAAGGGCCCCTTCCAGTTAGGAAGATATGCGGGGGACCGCACGAGTCCGTGGTTGGCAGAAAAGCACTCGGACGATGCTTTCCCTCACATGCAGATGGCGAGCCGAGTTTTGGAAGACGCAGTATCCAGATGAGGACTTCTAATCTTTTACCTCTGTAACTTTTGTTATTGTACTTGAATTTATGAATTCAACTTTGCTCATGTTGTTCAAATAGATTACTATCCTAATTGTTATTACAGCAGCTAATGGTTAGCATCTTACTATGTTTCTTTTCAGAAAAAACAAAAAATTGCTCTAGTTTGAGTGAGACATCTTATTTGTTTTTAAGTTTCTAAGAAATCAGGTTGTTACAACCTACTCAAGATTGAATTCTTTAATGGTCATTGGTGCAGACTAACACCTGAAAATATCTTGATTCTTGCTAGTCTGACTGACGCAGCAAACCTGCACCTAATTGCCATGGCCAACAAACTACAACTATGAATGAGTCAATAATAGGCTAGTGATTTTTTTTATTGATCTATGATTCTTTCTATTGATCGATATATTTGTTTCCATTGTTAGACATGATATTGAATCTTTTGAGTCTTTGATAGTAACCTTGAACTTTTGTAAAACAAATTAATTTACCATATTTTTTGGATTTTGTTTGATGATAATCTATATTTGCTTAGGGTTGTGTTTTAGCCAAATTTTCACTTATCAACAATAACAATTTATAGATGTATTGTTTGTCAAATATCTCTTTTTTAACAGTTTCCAATTTGTGAGAAATATCAAGCACAGTTCCTAAATGTGGGAAGAGGCGTGCATCAAAATGCAGAAACATAATGCCATATTTTGGCAATGTAAACAGTCAAGCGGATCAAGCTATGACATTAGGAGTTCCATTAACTGTTGACAAACAACAGAGTATTGCAGAGCACGATTGTAATGGGGTGCATAAGAATGTCAGAGATAATGTTACTTTGGAGGAGTCCTAAGATAATGTGATCTGTAAAGGATTAAGGTGAAATAAGAAACAACAAAATGTGTTTTTTCCAAAATTTAAAAACGTGCAATTGCCCGTTGTTTTATGACAGACAAATTCAGCGCCTGACAAAAGCATCTAATAAATGCATGATCACCCCAGCGATTGCAGATTTATAATGGCATTTGTCTGTCTACCACGGTGAATGGTCAGAAGTCCACCGCGAACAGTAAAATATCCCATCAAAATAAGAAATACTACCGTCATTCTTACTGTTGCTATTTGAGAAATGTATGCATAGGAAACAATTCTCCCCGATTTGCCATTTATGTTTACCATAAATATAGCTGAAAAACATAAGCTATAGATAATGCATATCTAGAACATGGGACGTTGCCCATGGCTTCCCCATTTCACTAAACTTGATTGCACAAACAGTTCAGAAACTTGTATGTTCCAACAAAAGGAATCCCCCTCCTCTTTTTTCTTGCGTGACAGTAAAAAGTATAAAACATCCTACCCGTAAGGAGTATCAAACCTTCAGAAATATACTCCTATATGTAGAAGCTGTGGAATACTATATAGGCAAAGTACCTTTATAGTTGAGGTAGTGCCACAACTATTTTGGGATCTTAGAACCAAACTTTGGGCCCAAGCAAAAACCGGTAGAATAATTCGGTTGAAAATTTTCCACAGAAAACTAATAAAAGGAGCCCGCGAAGCATAAAAATTAATGGAAGGCGAGTAACATACCTGGTAGACGACCTTCTCAAAAACATATCCAAGCCCCCACTTTACAAAATTTAATAGAAATCTTCGAGATTTTTATTCTTTTCGGATGTAAAACCAGGCCCAGGCCCGCACAGCTAATTGTTCTGGGGCATTATGTTCTTTGGGTTATCATCTTTATTAGAAAAGCCAATGTGAAATCAGTTTCTTATGAGATTATTTTGGCTTGAAAGAGGAACATTTCAGATGGAGGCGTCAACAATAATTTGTTTGTTATTTTATATAAAAAAGTTGAAAACATGGATACTTATGGTTGGCTTGAGTGGAATTAAATTGTAGGAAGAAGACTTGGATGACGCAAAATATTAAGTGGAGAGTAAATAGGAGATTAATTTGTAAGAATGTCTTAACACTATGAAGAGATAAAAAAAGTTAGTGTTAAAAAAATTCACAACTATCATGTAGACAAAATAGATTGGTAAAAAAAAATGCATCATGTCAAAGAGTTCAACCCACGTGGGAGCATGATGGAAAAGAACATCTAAGGGTTGCAATTAAGGTAAAGGATAAACTTTTTGTTGTGTAGTTGAAGACCGGTTTTCATCATATTAGGTGTGAAATGAGTGGATGGACGGTCCCCAAAGAAGATTGGGAAGAAAGAATTTGCATTTTACGTAACAAAGGGGTGGTTGAAACTCAATGGCATATCATCATAGAATGTGTCACGTATGAGGATATTCATATTCAATATGAAAACAATTTGAAGGTGGGTAGTTTAATTGAGCTATTTGAGAAGGCAAGGCTTTACAAAATGGTTGGTTTTTTTTTATCAAGATTCATAATAGAAGAGTCAAAATTGAAAGGAACTTGAAAATATGTTAAAAATGCGACTTTTGGTCCCTTAGACTGCTTGGTCTCATGGACATCATTAAAAATTGTTTTTTTCATTCATTCATTCGTTTAACTATTTTGCCACTTAGTATGTAGTAAGTGCATGGTATTAGTATTCAGATTGATTTATTTGTTATATTAGCTGACATTTACTATATGTATATTCATTTCATATTGATTTTTTAAAACATTTAATGTAATTATGTTTTATGAATTATTAATTACTAATATATTTACTTCTTAAATGTACAATGGATGTGTCAATAGAATTTTTTTATGTAATGTGATTATGTTAATGAATTATTGATTATTAGTAATTGTACTTCTTGAAGATATAAAAGATGTGTCGATAGAAAATTGTGTTAGCATAGGTTTTTATTTTTCTAGTGGGTTAATTTATTTTCCCTTAGCTTTAGATTTTTACTACACTTTTATTAAGCTTGTTTAAGTTAATAAAGTAAGTAATTGTTTAATAAGTAGGAGATAAGCTCATGAGATGTCACCATCTCTTTTTTTTAGACTACAAGAATCGGGTAGCACAACCACCTATAAACTGCAATACGCCTAATAAATTTTTTAACGTGATCGGTGACACTAGCATGACACACCCTCTGGTATCACGGGGGTGGGGGAGACTAAACCTTGTGACCAACCTCTTGCAACAGGAAAGGTTTAGGCAACCGAATTAGGGCCCCCGCCCTGAAATGTCACCATCTTAAAAAGGTGGAGTATTTACTATTTTGATCACTTTATTTAATATTGGAGATCTTTCCCTATTGGTTGGATTTGTCACCTCCATCCTCTCCCTAGTTCTATATAGAGTCACTACCTAACAATTCATACTCTTGCATATCCATTTTCTATTGCATAATTTTGCATCTTGGAAGCTTTTAATGCAATTCTATCATTCTAACATTGCATATCTCTTAGAATCACTAATTTGCATTTTTTATGTTTTCCCAATTTATATAACTTAGAATTTCTCTCATAAATACTACCTGGTGAAAGAGATTATAATGAATTGCAAGCCTTCCTCATGACTTATTCTCCAAAACCACTTGCCTATGTGAGCATTACCTAATCCTGGATTGTATTAGCCAAACTAACGCTGTTGCAAATCATATGCCCGATGCAATAAAATTATTGCAGGATGCAAGGCTTATGATGACATGATCTTTGCCATAAGCTCTATTTGCCATTTATAGCCGCCTGCACCGCGTTCTCTACACTAAATGAAATTAATGGTCGTTTCAAGTACATGCGCGAATGAAAGGAAAAGGGTTATTTCCTATGTTCTTTCTAATGGATCAGAATTTGAATTAAAACATTTAAATTGTCGAAAGCTTAACGTGTATCTACCATTATGCATGCAAGAGGCAGAATTTGTACATATATTGTCGATTAGATCTATTATCCTATGGCCATTGACATCAAAAGAGGGCTTATGATTATTTGTTAAGATTAAATTTAGTGTTAGAATAGTTTAGAGAGTCGGATTCACCTTTGCAGGCCAATGTGATTTAAAGAGTTTGACATTATCTAGCAAACCTTTTTAAGTCGATAATAGCTTGTATAAGTAAAAGCATACAGCCAAGATCTTGAACCATCTTATAATTAATAGACATGGAAAGAAAGCAGTTGAACATAGGCTATTTTGAAAATTAGAACACACTAATCACAGGATATAAAGAGAATCAACTAATGCAAGATGCCTTCCTTATGTTTGATGAAATACTTGAGCGAAATGCAATTAAATGGACAATGATGATTTTAGGATACTCACTACATGGAAAATTAAAGACGCATGCTACCTGTTTGATACAATACCTAATCGAATTACAGGCTCTTGGACTGTAATGATTACTGGGTATGCACGAAGTGGCAAACTAGAGTTTGATGGTGAACTGTTGTTTGGAAGAGAAGAATGTAAAAACATGACAAAGACGTTGAAACCATATTTGCAAGCCGATCAGAGTTATTTAGATTATCATGCAATTTCTGAGTATACCGCAACAACACTTGGGTTGACAAGAATTAGTAATATAGAATGTCAGAAGGCTTGGAAAGCATGCTCAGAATTGAAGGGATTCTAGATATGCAGCACTTCGTTATGGACTGTACAGTTTATGAAGATATTTGCAATCAGTACACAAATAGTTTGGGGGTGGACAATATGCAGCAGTTATTTGAGGAGGATAAGATCAATCAGATGGCCAGCCTTCTAGTCAAAATCAATAGCAGGAGGTCCGACTTGGAAAAGAGTTTGAAGACAAATTAAGTTGTTTATCTCGATCCCATAAACTGTTTAATCTCGTAAACATCATTAAAATATTTCATTCATTCATTCATTCATAGACTAACATGCAAAGGATTAAGCTGAAATAAGGGTCTTTTATTAATAAATTGTAATTGCAGCATATGTACGACTTGGGCAAAGTGTTATATGTTCAACAATTTGCACAAATTAGAATCCTTGGAGGATTGAATGGACAAGCACAATCATCGAGACAGATGATTTAAGAAATAAGGTCATAAAATATCATTACACTAAAATCTCTGACAATCCAATCTCTTTCGAGGGCGGAGGAGTTCTTCACGAGAAGTGTCACGACCTCTCTCTCTACTATGTTGGTTAACTATGATGCTAATTTAATTATCTATATGAATGAAACACTTGTTTTAAAAGGGAATCGACTCGTAAATAATAAATGTCATATTCCACATGTTATTAAGCTTCAAGGTACGTGCATGCTCACAAATTAATGCTCAGTCCAAAATCTCTGCAAGTTAGACTGGGGCATTGATTATTAATTGGAAAATCTGACAAAACTGTTGACCAAGCTACAATGTGTCGTCCATGAGCCACCCAACGTCGACTTCACTCACTCCATATTATTCACCTGGGTTGCGATTCAGCTGTCATAATAAATTTTGAAGCAACTCCGACTGTAGTTTGGAATGAATTTAATACAACCTTATCTATAAATTGAATGGTCAAGCCTAAATTCGAATCGCATACCCCTATGAGGATTCAGTGTGAGACCTGGTTCACGACTACAAGGATGCGTTGAGATTTTCAAGGTCAAGGCGAGGCAATTCAACGACTTGTTACCACTCCACCTCCTAGATTTTCATCAAAGAAAAGCACCATCAGGTAGGTGATGTATCCATTCACTTGGTCACACCATTTTGAACTTTTATTCATCCCTTTATCATAAATATATATGTAGAACAAAAACCTGCACAGACCACTGCACAGACCATGTTAAAAGTAATATTTGCAGATAATACTAGTAGGAGTCGATCGGAATAGGCAAGGGAATATGTTCTACTTTTCCACGATGAATTTTGGGGTAGAAATAGCTATGCATAAGAAATCTTGCATTTGTAGATTTAACTTGTAAATCTATTGTCATCTATCACTAAAATGAGGAACTCAATATATATCTATATATATATATATAAAGTGTGTGGATCTTTGACACAATTTTAGTTTTTAAGATACTACTTGTTTTTTTTGAAATCAGCAAAATTTGATTTGCAAAAAAAAATGAAGATAGTTATGTCAAAAATTTTAAGATGCAGCAAAAACAAGAATTGAAGTGATCTGAGTCTAATTTCTAAGCTACTAATTCTTTTTGAAATTAATAAAAATTAAGGGTCTCAGAAAAAGGGGGGCCCAAAATAAGTCCTATTTTTATCAAAAAAACTAGCATAGCGTTTGAAGGCTCCCCCCTTTTTGATTAACTTTTTTTTTATAATTGCAAAAATCCAAACAATGAAAAATTAGTTAACATCACGTAGTTTATCATTGTTCTTTCAGATGATTTTTTTAATGAATATATAATATTTTATAAATTTTGAAAGTGAGCACATACTGAAAAGCTGAAATTTGAGCATGCTCCCCCCTAAATTTTTCGAAAACTAATCAAAAATTGAAAAAAAAAAATATCATGTGTAGAATGAAGTCTAGTTTTAAAAAATGTAATTTGTTTCACGTTCCGATGAACGAGTAAAAATCTATCCTAAAACTAGCACAAGTTGGTTTTTGACCAAAAACGGAGGCATTTACAATAGAAGTTATGGATTAAAACCTTAATTGAATCAAAACGAAAAAATATTAATCATTTAGATAGTTAAGAGAGAGGTTAACACCATCACGATTTTTTTATAATCTTGCATTAAAAGACGTGCAAACGTGATGGTGAGCACAGATGAAAATATGAGAAAATTTGGCAAATCTTATCAATTCACTCGTCCAAAGTAGGTCATTTGGTGCACACCAAATTTGGCGCTCGCCAAATGACACATCACATTTGGCGAGCGCTAAATTTGGTGTGCACCAAATGTGATGTGTCATTTGGTGAGCACCAAATTTGGCACTCGCTAAATGACCTGCTTTGAACAAAATCTAACTCTCCCCTCTCTTTGGTCGACCACTTTGATAATGTTGAGAATGTGTGATTTATGATCGTAGATGGATAGTTGAGGTTTTACCTTTCATATGCTCTCTGCCTCCTTACCCTAATTGGATCTCTCTCTCTCTTAGGTCTCACTCCCTCCCATACTACCTAGACTACTCTCTCAGGTCTTGTTCCCTCCCACCCTACCTAGATAAATCCATCTCACTCCAACCCCCTTTCTCACACTCCCTTTCTCTCTCCCTCTAGTCTTTTTGTCTCTCACTCCATATCCCTCTCTTAGGTCGTTATCTTTCTCTTTATGTCTCTCTTTGTCAAGTCTCTCTCTCCTACCCCCTCTCCCTCACTCAGGTCTCTCACCCACTCCCTCCATCTCTCTCCCACTCCCTCTCTCTCTCACTCCCTCTATCTCTCTCACTCTCTCTCAGGTATCTCTCTCCCTATCTCTCTCTATTTCACACACACCCTCTCTCTCACTCCCTCTCTCTAACTCCCTCTATCTCTCTCCCACTCTCTCTCCCTCTCTCAAGTCTCTCCCTTCCACCCCCTCTCCCTCTCTCTCTATCTCAAGTCTCTCCCTCCTACCCTCTCTCTCTCTCTAGTATCTCCCTCCTACCCCCTCTCCCTCTCTCTCTCACAGTCACTCCCTCTATCTCTCTCCCACTCCCTCCCTCTCTCATTCCCTCTATTGCTCTTCCTCTCTCTCTCCCTCCCACCACCTCTCCCTCTCTCTCTCAGGTCCCTCTCTCTCACACCCTTTATCTCTCTCCCACTCCCTCTCCTACTCTCTCAAGTCTCTCCCCCCCACCACCTCTCCCTCTCTCTCTCTATCTCTCTCTCTCTCTTAGGTCTCTCCTGTATCTCTCTCTCATCCCTCTATCTCCCACTCCCTCTCTCTCCCACTCTCTCAGGTCTCTCGCTTCCACCCCCTCTCTCCCACTTTTTCTCCCTCTCCCTCTCTCCTAAGTCTCTCCCTCCTAGCCTCTCTCCCTCTCCCTCTCTCTCAGGTTTCTCCCTCCCACCTCCTCCCTCTCTCCCTCTCTATCTCTCACTCTCTCCATCTCTCTCTTAAGCACCCCCTCTCCCTCCCACCCCATCCCTCTATCTCCCTCTCTCTCAGGTATCTCCCTCCTACCCCTCCCCCTCTCTCTCTCTCGGGTATCTCGCCCCCACCCCCTCTCTCTATCTCTCTCTCACCCTCTCTCCATCTCTATCTCGGGCACTCCTTCTCCCTTTCACCCCCTCCCTCTCTCTCAGGTATCTCCCTATGACCCCCTCCTTCTCTCTCTATCTCTCTCTTTCTCACTCACTCCATCTCTCTCTCGAGCACTCCCTCTCCCTCCCACTCCCTCCCTCTCTCTCAGGTATATCCTCCCATCCCCCCTCTCTCTCAAGGTTTAGGGTTGAAGGTAGAGGGTAGAGGGTTAAGGGTAGAGGGTAAACAATTTAAGGGTTTAGGGTTCAAGGTTTACAGTTTATGGTTTACGATTTAAGTGTAGAGAATTGAGGGTTGAGGGTTGAGGGTAGAGTGTAGAGGGTTAAGGATAGAGGTGGCAGTTGGGTTTAAGGGTTAAGGGTAGAGGTTTCTGATTGGGGTAGAGGGTTTAAAGGATTAAGGGTAGAGTTGAGGTTGAGGGTTTTAGAGTTTTAGGTTGAGGGTTGAGGGTAGAGAGAGAGAGGGAGTTGAAAGAGTAGAGTGTAGAGGGTTAAGAGTAGAGGGAAGCAGTTTAGGGTTTAGGGTTTGGGGTTAAGGGTAGAGGGTTTAGGGTTTATGGTTTAAGGATAGAGGGTTTAAGGGTTTAGGGTTAAGGTGGTAAAGGGTAAAGGGTAGAGGGTTGAGGGTTGAGGGTTTTAGGGTTAAGGGTTGAGGGTTGAGGGTTGAGGTTTGAGTGTTTTAGGGTTTAAGGGTTGAGGGTAGAGAGAGAGGGAGGTTTTAGGGTTGAGGGTTGAGGGTAGAGTGTAGAGGGTTAAGGGTAGAGGGTAGACGGTTTAAGGGTTAAGGGTTTAGGGATTATGGTTTACAGTTTACGGTTTAAGGGTAGAGGGTGTAGGGTTGAGAGAGAGGGTTTAGGGTTTAAGGTAGAGGGTAGAGGGTTTAAGGGTTTAGGGTTTACAATTTATAGTTTACGGTTTAAGGGTAGAAGATTTAAGAGTTTAGGGTTTAAGGGTTAAGGGTAGAGGGTTGAGGGTTGAGGGTTTAAGGGTTTAAGGGTAGAGGGTTGAGGGTTGAGGGTTGAGGGTTGAGGGTTGAGAGAGAGAGGGTTGAGGGTTAACGGTAGAAGGTTAAGGGTAGAGGGTAGACAACTTAAGGGTTTAGGGTTTAGGGTTTAAGGGTTAAGAGTAGAGGGTTTAGGGTTTACAGTTTAAGGGTAGAGGGTGTGGGGTTGAGAGAGAGAGAGGGTTGAGGGTTTAGGGTAGAGGGTAGAGGGTAGAGGGTTTAAGGGTTTAGGGTAGAGGGTTTACGGTTTACGGTTTAAGGGTAGAGGGTAGAGGGTAGAGGGTTTTAGAGTTTAAGGGTTGAGGGTTGAGGGTAGAGGGTAGAGGGTAGAGAGAGAGAGAGGGTTTAGGGTTTAGGGTAGAGGGTAGAGGGTTAAGGGTAGACAGTTTAAGGGTTTAGGGTTTAGAGATTATGGTAGAGAGTTTAGTTGGGTTTAAAATGGTTTGAGGGTTGAGGGTTGAGGGTTGATGGTTTAGGGTTTAGGGTTGAGGGTTGAAGGGTTTAATGGTCGAGGGTATAGGGTTGAGGGATTAGGGTAGAGAGTTTAGTTGAGTTTAAGGGTTGAGGGTATAGGGTTGAGGGATTAGGGATTAGGGTTGAGGGTATTATATTAAGGGTAGAGGGTTTAAGGGTTAGGGTTTAGGGTTGGGGGTTTAGGTCTCCCATCCCTTTATCCCCCACTCCCTCTCTCAAGTCTTCCCCCCCACCCTAACTAAACAACTCTCTCTCTCTCTCTCTCTCTCTCTCTCAGGTCTCCCTCCCTCCCATGCTACCTAGACTAATTTGTCTCACTCCAATCCCCTCTCTCACACTCCCTCTCTATCAGGTCTCATGTACCTCCCATCCTACCTAGAAAAATCTATTTTACTCCAACCCCCTCTCCCACACTCCCTCTCTCTCTCCCCCTTTGGTCTTTTTGTATCTCTCGGGTCTCATCCCTCCCAACCCCTCTCCCATTGTCAGGTATTTCCCCCTACCCTAACTAGATAACTCTCTATCCCTCTCAAGTCTCTATCGCTCTCATGTCTCACTCCCTACCACACTACTTAGACTAATCTCTCTCACTCATATCCCCTCTCTCTCTCTCTATCTCAAGTCTCACTCTTGTCCTCTCTATATTTGGAAAACATTTCAAAGCAACACATTTGGCGCTCGCCAAATTCAACGAGTGCCAATTTGGGAAGGAGCTCTTATAGTTCATTTGAAACCTTTTGGTGTTAAAATCCTTGCCACTAGACAACAATAGAACTTAAGAAGCATGGAGCATACTCACAAATACATGACGTATACACACGAATCATGAAGAATACACATGAACACATGAATTATACGTTGGAAGCATGACACATACACATGAATACACACCATATACATGAAGTATACACATGAATAAGTGAAGCATACATGTGAATAAGTGAAGAAAAAGTAATTGAAGCATTGCAAATGATACAAACCACTAGGAATGGAGCTTATTTACACAATACGCATTAGATGGAGCTTATTGAGCAATCAACAGTAATTATTTAAGCATTAGATGTAAACAAAACCCATGCCTACAACATTCAAGCATACAATTTACATAAAACGCATGATAACATCATTCAAGAATGGCAGTAGCAAAATAAGATTTTCTTTAATCAAAAATTCGTAAGGCTATACAATGATATATATTGACAAAAGTATATACAATATATCCAAAAATCCATACAAGCTTACTATAAAAGAGCCATATGGACATAAAATGTCAAATATATATCGATAATACAAAACATATGTTCCAAAATGCCACATAGGCATACAACAAACGAACCTAATACATAGTCACTTCCCTCTATGGGAAGGAAAGAGATCTTGTGTTGCCTTCAAAATTCGGTTGGATGGAGTTCTTGTTGGTTCTCTTGTCTTTCGAACTCGTTCACTAGTCCTCCTCTCTTCACTCTGGACCTTCAACTGATACAATAAAAGGTAAAGATGTTAATACATAGAAATTAGATTGTGGAATGACATATAACAAAATATAATCCCTTACCACATACATATAGTTATCGTGCACATTTACAACATGTCCATGATCTGGAGTGACAACCACCTGTAGCAACCATCAAGATAGAAATTAAACTACATAAAAGTATCGTGAATTTATTTTATAATAGACCATAAAAGAGAAAATATAATGTCAAATCGACTAATCTATTGCATACCTCTCTCAAAGGATCAAAACTGGTTATTGTTGCAACAACTCCATGGTCCATTGTGCCACCAACATTACCAGGGTTGTCTGATGTCAACAAAAACAAATGAAACAACATATCTAACAGTCATATAAAGAAGTTCAGGTAGTCCCTTTATAACTGTCATAAATGAAAGAGTAAATGGTTAGCCTCAGTTGAGACTATAGTATAGTGCTTATAGATCACATAATGGTGAAATTACCTAGTCCACTGAGATAGTCCAAACTCTTGCAAATGTCAAAGTTCAATGCTCATTGAGATTCAAATTTCATATGTTGATGAACTAATGTTAATGAGGGCATGTTGTCAACATAGTAATAATGCCACAATTAAGTTCACATGAATGAAGTGAGGATTACTATGTTACTAGCAGCTTTCAAAGGGATAATGGAACATATGAAGAATTAGGACGTGTCTAGGGTTTTACTATAGCACATGAAGTTGGTTGTTGAGGTGTGCAATAGTAATGGAGAAGACAACTTTGGTCAATAATGAGTGGAAGGAAATATTTCTTCTAATGGTGTATAGGATAAAATTTGGATGGAGGTGCTATAGCATAGAAGGAATAAAGAGACAAGACCAAGATGGGATAATGAAACATATGGTGAAATAATAGAGGGTACAATGGGATGGGAGTCAAATTCAATAATGGAACATGGGATGGACTATAATAGATTAATGGGATGGGCTAGGATGGGATAACAAAATATAGCATGAACTATTAGAGGTTAATGGGATGGGATTAGAAGGGAATAAAGGAACATAGGGTGAATTAGGGAAAGATAGTGGGACAAGACCAAGAGGGGATAATGGAACATAAGGTGAAATAAGAGAGGGTAATGGGATGGGAATAGAAGGGGTTAATGGAACATAGGATGGACTAGTATAGATTGATGGGATGAGCTAGGATGGGATAACAAAATATAGGGTGGACAATTAGAGGTTAATGGGATGTGATTAGTAGGGAATAATGGAACATAGGGTGAATTAGGAGGTGTCTAGGGTTTGACTATAGTACATGAAGTGGTAACTTGACCTATGTGTAATATTAAAAGAGAAGATTTATCGAGGATGAAACGTGGATAAAGATGGTATAACATAGAATGGATAAAGGAACATAGGGTGGAATATAGGGGATCATGGAACATCTAGGGTGAAATAATAATGGGTACAATAAGATGGGAGTAGAAGGGCATAATGACACATAGGATGGACTAGAAGATATTAGTGGGATGGGCTAGGAGGGGATCATGGAAAATAGGGTGAACTATTAAATGTTAATGGGATGGGATTAGGAAGGAATAAAGGAACAAAAAGTGAATTAAGAGAAGATAATGTGACACAATCAAGAGGGGATGATGGAACATAAAATGGACTAGTAGAGGTTAATTGGATGAACTAGCATGGGATAATAAAACATTTTTAAGGTGAACTATACTAGAGGTTAATGGGAAGTAATTAGGAGCGAATATTAGACCATAAAGTGAATTAGGCGGTGTCTAAGGTTTGAATATAGGACATGAAGTGGGAACTTGAGGTGTGTAGTAATAATGTATTAGAGATTTCATCAATAATGAGCAGAAGGAAAGGTTTCTTGTAACGATATGTGTATAAGATGAAATATGGAGGAAGGTGGTATAATATATAAGGTGTTAAAGATTGGGATATGTGATATAAAATGGTTAAAATATGTGTGATGAAAGGAATGGAAGAATAAGATGGATGTTGAATGGTGAATATAATTAGGATCTCACAAGACCAACCAATGTTTGTGTTTCTCATCAGTTTTTTAGATTTGTATATGCAAAATTATGAAAACTAGCTAACATTGTTTTACAACACCATTAATGAATAAAGGCTACCTGAGTGAAAGTTTTTTGAGGACATGAATTGAAATCTATGGAGCTTGAAGGTCCATCAGGAAACTATTTGACATCCAAAGCATGTTATGAGACAAACATTCAAATATAACATTCAATTGTTCAAATGCATTAATAATATCTTTAATACTAGTTGCATACATGTGGACTCAACATTGAGAACAAATAAGGGTCTACAAGAATGGAGTATGTCTCATGAACACTCTAACCCTAAAATTTCATCATATTAATATTCTACTAATTTAGTTATTCTTAAATTTAAAAATAAAATTTAATAAACAAATTAAATGAACTTGCTGAATTTTACTTGAGTGTCAATATTGAATGTATTATTCAGTGAATCATCTGTGAAAGCCATCACCTCTACAATTGATGTAGGCTATGTAGTTGTATCTCGAGCACTCTGATAATTGTACGTGCAAATAGAACCACACGTGGCACAATGGTGGGGTGGAGCTTGGGGCCTACACATCTCCTCCACATCAGGCTCTACTAGATGCCTCACACACTATATAATGGTCTAGGTGTGTGAGCTAATCGACTCCAATGTGTCCACCTCTACACTGTCCTTAATGATGGAAGAAATGGTGAGATGATCCACCATGGGTTTGGCCAAGGGTCTCGCTACCAACTTTGGATTATGTTGTGCAACAATTCTATCATATTTGGAGCCCCCACCTCTACCCTGAAATTCTAAGATGTCAAAATAATTCAGCATCTTATTGAGGACAAACTCACAATAGAGTTTCCTCAAAAATTATTGTAGTACCTCATGGTTATTGCATGGAGGTTGGTCAAATACCATCCACCATTGCTCCCAAATATTATTTTTAATTAACTCATGGTGGCACGAATGGATGGGGAACCTCTTGCATGCATGAGACAAAGGTGTGTTGGTTCTTAGGTCTATAAATAGGGCACATAAGTAGACTTTGCTAATTTTTTGTTTTTCACATCTGTATATCACAAACCACTAGCATAAAATGTTCTCATCTCATGCCTCTTATTTGACCAAAAGATTATTTTCTCACTCATTTCTCCTACATGAGGTACAATTAACTTCAATGATTAGCAATCCCTCTCCTATAAGGGTGGGTTACAACATGATCAGTTAATCCTCCAATTAATTGTTCAATGTCTCTTTTATTGTTTTCAATTTGCTTTAGGATATTTTCTTATGTTCCTTGAGCATGCCTATGAATTGATGGAGGGATTTTAGGTTGTTCCTATATAGGAGGATCTTCGTGAGGAGGGTGATTGTGAATTCTCAATGTTTGGAAGTGGAGATCCATTCCTTGAGAATTAGAATAAAGTTTTATTTAAAATCCCTATTTTAATCTACATTCTAAATCAAATTCAAAATAAAAAAAATAAAAATGCATACCTCTTTGCAATATTCGACCTCTTTGACATGTTGGAGGCATCCTCATAAAGAATTGCAAGCTAAGAGTGTATAAAATGGAAGAGATTTGGTGAGCACAAGTTGCAGAGAGGAAAACCTCCAAGCCAAGTCATGGGTTGAATAGAAAATGAGGTTTGGAATGCGTTTTTTCTCTTAATTCACTTTTTCATTTGGTGCTCGCCAAATTTGGCATGCGCCAAATGC